>VWZP01001130.1:114784-126447 GCA_013396995.1 Dicaeum eximium
TTCCCAGGGCTCTGCACATTCCCAAGGGTTCATAGAACCACAGGATCATTCAGGTTGGAAAAGCCCTCTAAGATCATCGAGTCCAGGAGCCTGTGGAGCTTCCCAAAAGCTGTGGGTCTTCCCGAAGGTTGTGGAACTTCACAGTGGTTCTGGAGCTTCCCAGAGCTCTGCACATTCCCAAGGCTCTGCGCATTCCCAGGGCTCTGCACATTCCCAAGGGTTCTGCACATTCCCAGGGCTTGGTACCTTCTTTAGCACCGTGTGCCCTCCCAAGGGATGCGCATGGGGCAGGAGGAACACGGGAGGGAGGGTGGGATGGAGGCACAGGGGGCACCCGGAAGAAGGACCAAGGAGGGATTTTTGGGGACCCCCACCCCTGCATCACTGACCCCCATCTCTTCCAGCGCCCGGCACCGCTCGATGCTGACGCCCCCCAGGACCGCCGGATCCCCCCGTTCCATCCATCCCCACGCCATGTCCCAGCGGAGCCGCCGCCCCGGTGCCGGGGGCTCCCCGGCCAGCCCCGCACGTCCCCAGAGCCCGGGCGCCGCGCCATGAGCGGGCCCCGCGCCGGGGAGCGCAGCTGAGCCATGGCCTCGCTGGACCTGCCCTACCGCTGCCCGCGCTGCGGCGAGCACAAGCGCTTCCGCAGCCTGTCCTCGCTGCGCGCTCACCTGGAGTACAACCACACCTACGAGACCCTCTACGTGCTCTCCAAGACCAACAGCATCTGCGACGCCGCCGTCTTCCCGCTGGCCGCCGACGCGGCCCTGCTGGCCCCGGCCGCGCGCAGGGACTACTTTGAGAGCACCTCCTTCCAGGGCAAGGACCAGCGCTTCTCCTGCGACCTGGTGCCCGCCGAGGAGCTGGAGCCGGCCCCGTCCTCGTCGCCCTCGCCCCGCTATGTCCACGAGATCGAGATCCCGCTGACCGAGATCTTCACGCGGGGCAAGGCCGTGGCGCCCGCGCCCGTCCCGCCGGCCGCCATGGACGCGGCCTACGAGGAGGGCCTGGCCCGCCTGAAGATCCGCGCCTTCGAGAAGCTGGAGGTGGACAAGAGGCTGGAGAAGCTGACAGAGGAGGTGGAGCAGAAAATCGCCTCGCAGGTGGGCCGGCTCCAGGTGGAGCTGGACCGCAAGAGCTCGGAGCTGGAGAAGGCCAAGCAGGAGAGCCTGCGGCTGAGCCGGGAGAAGCAGGAGCTGGAGGACCGGGCGTCGGAGCTGTCCCGCCAGGTGGACGTCAGCGTGGAGATGCTGGCGTCCCTCAAGCAGGACCTGGTGCAGAAGGAGCAGGAGCTCACCCGGAAGCAGCAGTGAGTCCTTTGTCCCTGTCCCCGCCACGGGGTGGGAGGAAGGGGTGCCTGGCAGTGGGTCCTGGAGAACCGGTGGCTGCCCCATCCCTGGAGGGGTTCAAGGCCAGGTTGGACAGGGTTTGGGGCAGTGGGGAATAGTGGAAGGTCCCACGGTAGGGGGTGGAATGGGATGAGCTTTGGGGTCTCTTCCAATCCAAACAATTCCCTAAGTCCAGAGGAGCCCAATCCCACCACGGAGCCCTCGAGGCCAGGGCTCAGGCACAGCCCCTTGGTGATGCCCATCAGCATCACCCCTCAGCAGGTTCTGCATCTTCTCCCACCCACTCAGTGCCCACACAGAGCTGGGCCCCTCCGTGGCTGGGTCATGATGAGCCAGACCTTGTCCCAGAGCCACCAGTGCTCCCAGGGCATGGCCAGTGGGGATCACCAAGTCACTTTGGGTTGAAGGAACCTTAAATCCCTTGTGAGGTTGCAGGGAGAGCATGGGAAGCACTGGTGGTGAGAGGAGATTTTCTCCTGGATGAGAGGAAGTCATCAGAAATAATTTTAATCAGCAAAGCCTTCCCTGAAGACATTGTGGGGACATTTCCCAGCCCTGCCAGCTCCAAGACCCCATGAAGCCGTTGTCCTGCTGAGAGACCTTTGGCTCCTGGGCTCCGTTTCCTTGGCCAGGAGTGTTTTTCCACCCAGTCCATGGGAATGCGAGAGCTGCAGGTGATACCCATCAGCATCACCTTACAGCCCTGCCCAGCTCCACATTTGCCTTCCAAATCCCCTGGGCCCCCTTCCAGGATCCTTCCCAGAGCATCCCCAGAGCTCCCAGGCTCAGCCTGCCAGCGGCGGGTTGGGGAGAAAATTAATTGATAATTAATTGCTGATTAATTGGTAATTGATATCCAGCAGTGGGAATTATGTCACTGAGGGCTGCCCCCTCCTTTTCCTTTGTGCTTCTGAGCAGATCATTGTGTCCAGGTGTCCAAGGTCAGGTCGGCACGGTCAGGTTCGGTGCCCAGGTGTGCACGGTCAGGGCTCTGAAGAGGTCAGGTGTGTGTGGGTGGGTTTTGTGGTCAGGTTGGTGTGCCCAGGTGTGCATGGTCAGGCTTGGTGCCCAGGTGGGCACGGTCAGGTTTGGTGCCCAGGTGTGCACGGTCAGGTTTGGTGCCCAGGTGTGCATGGTCAGGTTTGGTGCCCAGGTGTGCACGGTCAGGGCTCTGAGGAGGTCAGGTGTGTGTGTGTGGGTTTCCGTGGTCAGGTTGGTGTGTCTAGGTGTGCATGGTCAGGTGTGCCCCAGACAGGTGTGCAGAGCTGTGTTTGTGCCTCTTCAGGGGTTCCTGGTGCTGAGGGGAGGTGTGAGCAGCTCTCTGTGTGTGTGTGTGTGCACCACCAGCAGTGCAGGTGTGAGCAGCTGTGCCTGTGCCTGGGCTGTGTTCACGTGGGTGCTCGTGGAATGGTTGGGTGGGAATGGACTGCAAATCCCACCCAGTGCCACCCCATCCATGGCAGGGACACCTCCCACTGTCCCAGGCTGCTCCAGCCCCAGTGTCCANCTCAGGCACAGCCCCTTGGTGATGCCCATCAGCATCACCCCTCAGCAGGTTCTGCATCTTCTCCCACCCACTCAGCA
Source organism: Dicaeum eximium (assembly GCA_013396995.1). Classification (NCBI taxonomy): domain Eukaryota; kingdom Metazoa; phylum Chordata; class Aves; order Passeriformes; family Dicaeidae; genus Dicaeum; species Dicaeum eximium. The sequence goes on from VWZP01001130.1 coordinate 117,721, forward strand.
CCCACACAGAGCTGGGCCCCTCCGTGGCTGGGTCATGACGAGCCAGACCTTGTCCCAGAGCCACCAGTGCTCCCAGGGCATGGCCAGTGGGGATCACCGAGTCACTTTGGGTTGAAGGAACCTTAAATCCCACCTCATTCCCACCCCCTGCCATGGCCGTGCCAAATTCCAGGTTTTTCTCCCAGAGGGAGGGGGGCCAGCCCGAGCAGTGCCACCTCCATTTGCTGTTAGGGCTGTGACACTGCCATCCTCATTTCCACCCCATATTCCCCACTCAACACCCCCTGCCCACCCCAAGGTGCTCTTGAGTGTCCCTCCAGCCCAGCGCTGGGTCATTCTGCCCATTGCTGTTGTCCAGGCAAACCAGACCTCAGTGCTCAGGAGTTTGAGCAAATCTGGGGGGCCCAAGGCAGTGAGGAGTTCGTGGGGGACAGGCATGGCCGTGCTGGGCTGGGAGCGCTGCTGGCATTCCTGCAGGAATTGTTTGGATTCCCATCGTCCTCTGCACATTTGTGAATGACTTTGACTCCAAAATAATGACCTGGCTCAGAAACAGGGCTCCCAGGGTGGGGGATGGCCTGGGTGAGGAGCAGGGTGACCCTGGGGCTAGAGAAGGACACCTCCAGGTTTGGGGACGCGTTTGTGGGACAGGCAAGGAGAGGTTTGGGGGCTGCCTCGTGGGTGGTGTCCAGGGGCACCCTGGGGACATGTGGGGAGGGAATTAAGGACACCAGCGTGGATGAGTCTGGAGCAGGGCCTGGAGACAGCTAGACAGGGTAAATTGAGGGTCAAATGTCTCTTGATGGAACCTGGACAATGTTACCACCTAAAACCCTGGGTTTATGCCCCAAAACTGCCTCCTGGACCTCCCATTCCTCAGATAAACCCTCCTGCCCCTCAGCTGTCCCCAAACTGCTCCTCCCCAAGGGACAAAATCCCTTGTGAGGTTGCAGGGAGAGCATGGGAAGCACTGGTGGTGAGAGGAGATTTTCTCCTGGATGAGAGGAAGTCATCAGAAATCATTTTAATCAGCAAAGCCTTCCCTGAAGACATTGTGGGGACATTTCCCAGCCCTGCCAGCTCCAAGACCCCATGAAGCCGTTGTCCTGCTGAGAGACCTTTGGCTCCTGGGCTCCGTTTCCTTGGCCAGGAGTGTTTTTCCACCCAGTCCATGGGAATGCGAGAGCTGCAGGTGATACCCATCAGCATCACCTTACAGCCCTGCCCAGCTCCACATTTGCCTTCCAAATCCCCTGGGCCCCCTTCCAGGATCCTTCCCAGAGCATCCCCAGAGCTCCCAGGCTCAGCCTGCCAGCGGCAGGTTGGGGAGAAAATTAATTGATAATTAATTGCTGATTAATTGGTAATTGATAGCCAGCAGTGGGAATTATGTCACTGAGGGCTGCCCCCTCCTTTTCCTTTGTGCTTCTGAGCAGATCATTGTGTCCAGGTGTCCAAGGTCAGGTCGGCACGGTCAGGTTCGGTGCCCAGGTGTGCACGGTCAGGGCTCTGAAGAGGTCAGGTGTGTGTGGGTGGGTTTTGTGGTCAGGTTGGTGTGCCCAGGTGTGCATGGTCAGGCTTGGTGCCCAGGTGGGCACGGTCAGGTTTGGTGCCCAGGTGTGCACGGTCAGGGCTCTGAGGAGGTCAGGTGTGTGTGGGTGGGTTTCCGTGGTCAGGTTGGTGTGTCTAGGTGTGCATGGTCAGGTGTGCCCCAGACAGGTGTGCAGAGCTGTGTTTGTGCCTCTTCAGGGGTTCCTGGTGCTGAGGGGAGGTGTGAGCAGCTCTCTGTGTGTGTGTGTGTGCACTACCAGCAGTGCAGGTGTGAGCAGCTGTGCCTGTGCCTGGGCTGTGTTCACGTGGGTGCTCGTGGAATGGTTGGGTGGGAATGGACTGCAAATCCCACCCAGTGCCACCCCATCCATGGCAGGGACACCTCCCACTGTCCCAGGCTGCTCCAGCCCCAGTGTCCAGCCTGGCCTGGGGCACTGCCAGGGATCCAGGGGCAGCCACAGCTGCTCTGGGAATTCCAGCCCAGCCCCTCCCCACCCTCCTGGTGCTGCCTGTCCATGTGTGCCAGTTGTGCCTGGCTCTGTGTGTGTGTGTGTGTGTGTGTGTGTGCCTGTCCCTGTGCCTGTGCCTGTCTGTGTGTCTGTGCCTGTCTCTGTGTGCCTGTCCCTGTGTCCGTCTGTCCATGTGTGCCTGTCCCTGTGTGTCTGTCCGTGTGCCTGTGCCTGTCTCTGTGTGTCTGTCCCTGTGTCTGTGCCTGTCCGTGTGTCTGTGCCTGTCCCTGTGTGTCTGTCCGTGTGTGCCTGTCCCTGTGTGTCTGTCCGTGTGCCTGTCTGTCCCTGTGTCTGTGCCATGCCGAGTGCTGATCTGTGCTCTCCTGGCGCTGTGTGGGGCACTCAGGTGTGCACACAGGGCTCTGTGTGTGTGTACCTGGTGCACACCTGGGCGTTCAGGAGCGGCTCCGTGTGCAGGGCTGTGGTGGCCGCGTGTCCGGGGCCGTGTGGCCTCCCTGGTGGGTGTGTCCGTGCCCGTGTCCGCAGGTGCTTCCCTGGTTTGGGGGAGTGGATGAGGACAGCGGGTGTTTGTGCTGGGCTGGGGTCAGCTCGGGTCACGGAGCTGCTGTCACACTGCACCCCAGGGCTGGCCGCCTTCTGGGGGACACAGCCCCTCCCCAGGCTCAGCGCTCCCGAGCACCTGCTAATTGATGTGTTAATGAGGGAGCCGGAGCCCTGCAAGCACCGCGCTGTGCCGAGTTTAAGGGTGTCAGTGCCGTCCTCCTCCCTCACCCTGTCACACCATCATCATCCTCCTCCCCCTGCTCCATCGTGCTCAGGAGCCTGATTCCATCCTGGGAGCGATGGATGAGGTGCTGGGGATGTCACCTCACCCCTGAAACAAGGTGGCAACACCCCCCCGCATGCTGGGAGCCTGCCTTCCTCCCTGCCCTGCCCAGCCCATGCCGGGGCCACCTGGGCTGGCACAGCCCCAGGCCGGGCTCAGGGTGGAACCCTCCAGGCGTGCTCGAGCATCCCTGGGCGCGCCGGGACGCGGGGATGGGAGGGGACCCTGGGGTGTCACCGCGGGTCCCCCTGGCAGGGAGGTGTTGCAGATCGACCAGTTCCTGAAGGAGACGGCGGCGCGGGAGGCCAACGCCAAGGTGCGGCTGCAGCACTTCATCGAGGAGCTGCTGGACCGCGCCGACCGCGCCGAGAAGCAGCTCCAGATCATCAGCAGCAGCTGCGGCACCACCCCGAACGGCAGCCTGGGCCGCTGCGGCACCCCGGCTACCAAGGCCATCGCCCGAGCGGTACCTCTGCGGGCACAGGCACGGCACGGCTCCGGGAAGGCGCCCGGGGCTCCGGGAGTGCGCCCGGGGCTTCGGGAATTCGCCCTCTGCTTCGGGAATGCACCCGGGGCTTCGGGAATGCGCCCTCTGCTTCGGGAATGCGCCCGGGGCTTCGGGAATGCGCCCGGGGCTTCGGGAACGCGCCCGTGGCTTCCATAAGGCAGCCCTGGCTTCAGGGATGCGCCCCCGGGTCTCCCCTGGCAGCGCCCGGGCGGGGCGGGGTCGGGACCCCCTCTCCTTCCGGTGGGTAGAAATGGATAATCCTGGGTGGGGGGTCCCAAAAAGAAGCTGTTCCTCCGTGGGTCGCTGTTCCCGCGGCGCTGGGCGCTGCTGGAGATGCTGCTGTGCATCCCCTGGGTGAGGGGGTCCCCCAAGCGCAGCTGGCAGGGTGGGTTGGCGGCGTGCCCCCCCTCGGCTGCTCACGCCGGGTTGTGCCACGTTGGCCCCTCTTGTCCCCTGTCCCTGCAGAGAGAGCGGCACCCGGGGCCGGGGGTGGCCGTGCACGGTCCCTACGGCGTGTCCAACCAGCGCTCCTCCTCCAGCACCGGGTGAGTGCCCATCCCTGGGATTTTAGCGGGATGACCGGGAGGGGATCACACCCCGGTGCAGTATCCGAGACCTGGCTGCTGCCTTCCCGGGAGTGCCTTCAGGAAGGGGGAGATAGCTCAGGGTAGCTCTGGTACCAGGTGTAAAAGAAATAAATCCAGGAAAGCAGAAGGGTTTGTGTGTGGGTTCCAAGGATTTATTCCATGAAGGGTCCAGGGACAAAAACCGACTCCCCGGGGGGAACAGGGGCTTTTCACAACTCAAGGTGACAGGGAGGGAATAGGCGGGGTTGACATGAAAGCAGCCAACTGGGGAACAGAGGGAAGAACTTACATCAGTAAAAGCCCATGGGGTTAACAGGATGGGGGAGCTTTCTAAATGTAGGAAGGAATTTGGGGAGGAACTCAATGCTGTCATACATGACTAACTTTATCAGAAAAGCAGTTTCTAAGTTGTGGCTGTCCAAGGCATCCCTAACTCCACACTGTGGGACGCAACACCCTGGCGAGCCCTGAGCTCGGCCATCCCTTTGCAGGGCCTCGAGCCGGGCCAAGGCCGTGTCGCAGAGCTCGGGCTGCTACGACAGCGACAGCGCGGAGCCGTGTCCCACGGACGACACGGCCGAGGGCCACCCGTACGCGGGCAGGGACAGCGCGCGGGGCTCGGCGCTGCGCCGCCAGGCCATCCACAACTGGCACCGCCGGCCCTACCGCAACAGCACCGAGGGCGAGGAGGGCGACGTGTCCGACGTGGGCTCCCGCACCACCGAGTCCGAGGCCGAGGGCTGGGAGCCGGAGGCGCCGGGATCCGCCGCAGCCCGGCCGGCCGGGAGCTGCCGCCTGACGGGTGAGGGCACGGAGGGCTCGGGGACCGGGAGGGGAGCGCCGGGGCGGCTGCGGGCAGGGGACGGGACGGAGCTTCCCTCACCCGCTGCTCTCCCCGCGCACCAGTGGCCACCGACGCCGCGGGCAGGCCCGAGGGGGCCGGGGGCAAGGTGTGCCGGCTGGAGCGGGGCAGCCCGGGCCACTCCAGCGAGGTCATCAGCCCCGAGATCCTCAAGATGCGCGCGGCTCTCTTCTGCATCTTCACCTACCTGGACACCCAGACCCTGCTGCGCGCGGCCGAGGTGTGCAAGGACTGGAAGTTCGTGGCCCGGCACCCGGCCGTGTGGACGCGGGTGCTGCTGGAGAACGCCAGGGTCTCCTCCAAGGTACCGGGGAGGGGTGGCGCTGCCTGGGGCACGGCCTTTCCTCCAGAAGGGTGAAACTCTGAGAGCATCTCCCAGGTGCTCGGGATGGTTGTGCCGTTACGGTCATGGGGGACACGGGTGGGCGCTTGCTCCGGTGCTGGAGGTGTTGCAGGTGCACAGGTGAATGCTGGAGGACGGGAGCTCGCACCTGCACGGGTTTTCGTGTGTTTTTGTGGTGACACCCATGAATTTGTGGTGACGCCCGTGAATTTGTGGCGACACCCGTCAGTTTGTGGCGCATGCTCTGCCATGGCCCCGCGTGTCCATCCCCTCACATTTCTGCCACGTGTGTGCACAGCCAGGGCTGGGTGGTGTGGCACGTGCTGGGGTGTCCCTGCCAGTGACTGCCACCCCTGTGCCCCAGTTCCTGGCCATGCTGTCCCAGTGGTGCACCCAGATGCATTCCCTCACCCTGCAAAACCTGAAGCCGCGCCAGCGGGGCAAGAAGGAGAGCAAGGAGGATTACATGAAGAGCACACGGTGAGTCCCCGTGTCCCCTGTCCCCGTGTCCCCCTCGGGAGCTGCTGCAGCTCCACGAGCCCCACCATCCCTGTCCCCGATGGACGCACACCACTCCCGCCGGGGATGTCCCGCACCCGCGGGACGTGTCCCCGTGCTGGGGCTGTCACGGGAGGGTGAGCGCGGCTGTGCTGACGCTGGCTCGTCCCGCAGGGGCTGCCTGGAGGCGGGGCTGGAGTCGCTGCTGAAGGCCACGGGCAGCAACCTGCTGATCCTGCGCATCTCGCACTGCCCCAACGTGCTGACCGACCGCTCGCTCTGGCTGGCCAGCTGCTACTGCCGCGCCCTGCAGGCCGTCACCTACCGGTAAGGACGGCCACCGGCGTGGGGACGGGGCCGGCAGCACCCCCGGGCGCTGCTGCGCTCACCCCGCTCCCGGCACCGCCCCGCCCACCTGCCCAGGTGTGAAGGACAGGCCTGGCCGCGGCCCCGCCCCAGTGGCAGCCCCGGTGTCGCTGTCCCTGCACTCCCACCCCTCCCAGGCTGTTCCCGTGCAGGTGTTTCACTTCCAGCTCCATTCCCCTCGTCCCATTGCTGATCTCATCCCGGCTGGAGGCTGGAGGGGTCTTGGCAAGGAGCACCACTGTTGGTGGAGAGGGTGAGGAGGAGGTGCCAGTGAGGTCCCACCTGGCTGTCACCCCTGGTGAAGGATTCTAATGGAGAGAAGAGGCTCAGGTCCCTCTCTCCTGGGAGGGAGGAACAGCTCTGCCCAGGGAGAGATAAGATTCTGTTTGGAGACCTTGCCTGAGGTCAAGGACACAAAGATGATCCGGGAGGAGGTCACAGGTCCTGGAGGGCATCACTGGCCACTCCTTACTTTTGGCCACCTGTGGAGACAGGATTGGCCTTCCCTCCACCCTCCAGGGGGACGATCCTGGCTCTGCTGCACCTGCAGACACCCACCTCAGCCTTGGTGTCCTCATCCAGCCCGGACAGAGGATCCTCCAGGTGGGAAAGCACATCCAGCCACTCCCCTGGTGTCAACCCCAGGAGCTCAGGGCTGGCTCTGACCCACACCATGAGACAGGAGACAGCCCAGAGCTGCCAGGTTTAACTGCCAGGCTGCTCCTTTGGCTGTTTCCGGGCAGCAGAGCGAGCCCAAGCACTCCTGGCACATCCTGAGCTGTGCCTGACTCACGCTCTGATTCACCTGCTGCTCCTGGCACCCTGCTCCAGCACAGATGTGTGAACACTCCAGATAACACCCAGCCCTAGTTTTAGGCTTGCCTGAGGTTCTGAAGTGAGGCATTTAGACTTGGGAAGTGCAGCCTGGGTCCCTGGAAGGCTCCTGGTGCGGTGGGACAGCCAGGGCACTGTTTGTTTGTGCTGGTGGCATCAGGATGGTGCTGTCTGTCACCTCTCCCAGAGCTGAGCTCCACCCCAGCTCACGACAAACCCACACCTGCCCCAGGCCCTGCCCAGCAGTGTCCCAGGAGGCCTCTCCTGGTGCCTCCAAAGGCACCGAGCAGGAGCCACAGCAAACCCCTGCAGGGACATTTGGCCAAGAGCCACCTGCAGACACAGTGGCACAAGCACAGAGCAGGGACAGAGGCCACAGAGCAGCCCCAGCCTGGCTGGGGTGTCCTTCCCAGCCCCTGGCTCTGTCCCCATCCAGGCCAGGCAGGTGGCAGGGGACACCAGCGAGTGTGACCTGCAGGGACAGGTTCTGTTTGCCTGCAGGGACACACGGCCTGGCAGTCTCAGCCAGTCACTTGTCACCTTGGCATGTGGAACGGGCACCTCCAGCTCAGCTTCCTCATTCAGCCTCCCCTTCAGCCCTCATCCTCCTCCTCCTCTTCACCTCCAGCTCACCTTCTGCCCCTGCTGGTGCTGCACATCCACAGGCACATTCCAGAGGGGAATGCCTCCAGCCCTCCTGCACAGGCTCCTGCTGGGCTGGCTGCTCCAGGGCCAGGTTCTGGGCTGCAAACAATGACCACAGTGGTACCTGGGCTGTAAACAATGACCAGACTGGTTCCTGGGCTGTAAACAATGACCAGAGTGGTACCTGGGCTGTAAACAATGACCACAGTGGTACCTGGGCTGTAAACAATGACCACTCTGGCACCTCTGGGTCCTGCAGGGGGATGCAGATCCAGCCCAGGGCAGCACGGCTGCTGGTGGGGCCATCACGTGTCCCCTGTGTTGTTCCAGGAGCTCCACGGACCCCGTGGGCCATGAAGTCATCTGGGCCCTTGGAGCAGGCTGCAGGGACATCATCTCCCTGCAGGTCGCACCTCTGCATCCCTGGTAAGGCACGGAACCACAGAATGGGTGGGTGGGAAGGGACCCCAAATCCCACCCAGTGCCACCCCTGCATGGCAGGGACACCTCCCACTGTCCCAAGCTGCTCCAGCCCCAGTGTCCAGCCTGGCCTGGGGCACTGCCAGGGATCCAGGGGCAGCCCCAGCTGCCCTGGGCAGGGTTTGGGGCAGTGGGGACACGGAGCTGCCCCGTCCCAGTGGCAGCACAGCCCGGGGTGGTGCTCACTGGGACAGCCCCGGCGTCACCCCCGGGCTGGGAGAGCTCCCAATGCCCACCCTGCCAGGGGTGCCTGGGGGGCTGACGGCCGTGCCACCCCAGCTCTTGTCCCTCGTGTCCCCAGCCAGCAGCCGACGCGCTTCAGCAACCGCTGCCTGCAGATGATCGGGCGCTGCTGGCCCCACCTGCGGGCGCTCGGCGTCGGAGGGGCCGGCTGCGGCGTGCAGGGCCTGGCCTCCCTAGGTACGCACTGCTGGGCTCACAGCGTGGCTCACTGGGCCTGGCAAGGGTCTCTGGGACTGCTGAGCCCCCTGTGCTCAATGCCCTTCGTGTCCCCAGCCCAGCACTTGGGATCACAGAATGGCTCACTGGGCCTGGCAAGGAGCTCTGGGATTGCTGAGTCCCCCCTGTGCCCAATGCTCACCGTGTCCCCCTGTGCCCAATGCCCACCGTGTCCCCCTGTGCCCAATGCCCACCGTGTCCCCCTGTGCCCAATGCCCGCCGTGTCCCCCTGTGCCCAATGCCCACTGTGTCCCCCTGTGCCCAATGCCCACTGTGTCCCCCTGTGCCCAATGCCCAC
>VWZP01001130.1:130910-152069 GCA_013396995.1 Dicaeum eximium
CATGCCCTTCCATGGCAGGATTTGAGGTGTTCTCCCCCTTCCCTCCCTCTCCCCATGCCCTTCCATGGCAGGATTTGGGTTTTCCCCCTTCCCTCCCTCTCCCATGCCTTTCCCATGCAGGATTTGGGTTTTCCCCCTTCCCTCCCTCTCCCCAGGAGCAGTGACCCTGCTGGCTCCCCCAGCCCTGCTCTCTGCTCCTCTTGCAGGCCCTGAGGAAAAGACCCGGCTTCTCCAAGATTTTACACATCAAGGTGGAGGGAGGCTGTTAGCCCCTCAGGGAACCCAAAGCACACTCCCAGCCCGAGCCTGGCATGGGGGCTCCTCCCGGCTGGGGCACAGGAGCCCCAAATCCCGCGGGGCCGTCGGGCCCGGCAGCCGGGGCCGTGCCGGGGCCGCTCGCGGGCGAGAAGGTGCTACTTCAGGACAATTTCTGGCTGCCCCGAGAGCCAGGGCCGGGCTCTTTCCCAGGAGGGAAGGTGGCTTTGACCCCCTGCGGCTGCTCCTTGCCGAGGATCCGTGTTTGGGGATGGCTTTTCCGTGGAACTCTGTTGTGGGGATCTCTGACCGCTGGGGGATGGCCCGGCCCGTCCCTCGGCTCTCTGTGCCCAGCCCCTCCGTGGGGTGCTGGAGTGGGCTGGGAAGGGGCTGCTCCTTCCAGGGCCCAGCATTCCCACAGGGCTTCCGCTCGTTTTCACTTTGGATTTGGCAGAGGGGCACCCAAACGTGGGGAAGCGCTCCCAGAAACCAGCAGCCACCACAGCACAAGCCAGAGCTGCACCTCGGGGGCTTTGGGAGCCACAGGACACCAGGAGAGGTGGGCGCTCTTCCAGAGGTCTCCAGCCTCACTTCCTCTCCACCAAACCCTCCTGCCAAGGCAATAAACCATCTCCAAACTCTTCATCCACCAGGAAACACGGGGCACGCTGCTGTCCCCACCATCCACACCCAGACTCCATCCGGCGTCGGTTGTTCCATGTGGAGAGGGAGAGACTGTCACAGGACACTCACGTTTGCCATCCCATTGCCTTCCTGAGCAGCCTGAAGGAGAAACCCTGGCCACATCATCCTGAAATTATCCTGGGAAAAACACCAACCAACAGCCCTGGCTGACCCTTATCTACAGCCACCATTTTCTAAATCTGATTTTTCTTCTGAGTGTCCTCTGCCTGCAAGGACGTCATCATCCCCAAAACCTCCTTTCTCCATAGGAAAAGGCTTTGGAAAGGCATCCAGCAGGGCCAGGCATCTCCATCCTCCACGAGAAGGTACCAGGAGGTGTCCCTGGAACTGGGGACACCCATCAGAGCACTGCCAGCAGTGGGGACACCCCGCCTTACCCACAGCCCCGGCCCCAATGGGCTGAACGGAGAGGAAGCGACTGGGAAAGTGGATCTGGGGCTTTTCCCTCTTTCTGGACCAGCACTGGAGGTTTTGGTGCCTGCTGGCCAGCGTGGCGGGGAGGGGACCCCTCCCAGAGCCGGTCCCCTCTTCATCAATGGGCCCACGGGGAGCGTCCCCCCAGGAGGGACCGGGCTGCAGATCCAGCACCACGTCCCTCATCTGTGGGACAAGAGCAGCTGAGCTCAGCTGGGGCTGCCACACAGCCCGTGGGGATCCCCAGAGGAAGGAAAATCACCCCCAAATCGCCGAGGCTGGTGGGGCTCTGGAGGCACCCCCCCCCTCGAGACCCTTCGCCCACCCTTCATCCCACCTGCGCTGTCTGCTCTGATCAGGGTCAGGGTTTTGTGGCCACAGCCCCCGTGGGAAGCACCTCTGCTCCCCCTCCCATGCAGCTTTCCAGGAGAAGGCTGTCCCTGAATGCACAAAAAGTGGGAGCCCAGAAACGCCGGCGAGGAACTCCTGCACCCCAGCACGGCCGAGCTGCCGGCAGCGGGACCAGCTCCCTGCCGTGCCCACCGTGGGATTACCTCCACCCCGGGGAGCCTGGGACACTCCTCATCCAGGGGCAAGAGGAGCAAGGCATGCCCTGACCAGCAAAAAACCACCCAGCAAAGCTGCAAGCCCCGGGGACCAGCCAGCCCCAGGCAGGAGCGTGGCCCAGTGGAGATGTCATCACCACAGCGCAGGGACGTGCGAAATTCCCTTAAAAACAAAAAACAGAAAACAAAAACAAAGGATGTATTTATTTCTATAAAGAGAAGAAGGAAAACAAAAAAGATTTTAAAGGAAAATTATATACTCAGCATGTTTGTACACTCTATGCTTAAAGACTCTGGTGGCCCAGAGTGGTGGCCCAAGGCTGGAGGTGGCTGCTCCGGGTTTGCCGGTGCCTGGAGCCTCTCCCGGCTCCTCGGGAAGGTGAGGAGGAGGTGATGGAGAGAGGAGAGGTGCTGAGGACTCTCAGAGAAGCCTTCTGTGCCAGTGGGGGCAGTGGCTGCGTGTGTGGTGGCCTTGGGGCGTGGGTGACTCTGTGACATCCCCATCCCTCTGCTCCACCAGGGCTTTGGAAGCCTCACCTGGATTCGGTGCTTTGGTGCATCCCCAAGAGCAGATGGAACCGTCACCTCCCCTTGGGGCATTCCTAAAATCCAGCTCGGCAAAGCCACCTTTTTACAAAAATCCTCCGATGACACAAGACCTTGAGAAGGTTCAAGGATTAGAAAATGGAAAGTGGGGGTTTCTCCCTGTTTTGTTGGGCTTGAGTGGATCCCTTCCTCCTCCTCCTCCTCCTCCTCAGCTGGGGTGAAGGCGGCTGGCACAGTGACAGGAGTGGTGGGAATGAGGGCCCTCCTGGTGGCTGCTAATTGCCCAGCTTGTTAATGAGCTCATTAACGGCTCTGAAATGTCAGAGGGATCCAGCCCCTGCTGCCTTCTCTGCCGGTCCCGCGGGGTGAGACCCCCAAGGGGCCCTGGCTGCCCCTGGATTCACCACCTGGGCCACGGAGCTCAACCCCATTTCTTCTGGGAGTGATGGAAACCCACAGAAATACCGAATTTCCTGGGAAAGCCTTCAAATCACACAGCACGTCCAGCTCAGCCCCTCACAAGAAGTGCCAGAGGGGCTCTGCTATGACAATCCCCAGTAAAATCCACGGATCCAGGGAGAAGATTGGGGTCACAGCGATGGCCGGAGCTGGCAGGGGCTGCATGGACAGTGGTTCCGAGCCTGGCTCCTGCAGGACCACTTTTGGGGAGATTCATTCCTTTTCTAATGCATTTTCCCAAAGTTTCCCCATTCCCAGCATTCCCCTTCACCTGAGTTCGGGTGCTGGTCAGGGATTTCAACAGGAACAACATCACCAAAGGCAGCTGGGGGGCCAGAGCTCTCCCAAATCCCTGTTTTTGTGTCTCCCTCGTGTTGGATTTCACCCTTTGCCCATCACTCCAAGCCCCAGGAGCCAGGAATGCTCTGGGGATCAGCTGCCTCCTCCTGCTTTATCCCTCTGCCTTGGGGCTCGGGGGTATCAGGGGCTGAGGGGGATGGGAGCCCCCAGGCTGGGGGCAAATCCTCTGCCCCACGAGGATTTTAAACCTCTCTGTCCCTCTTCTTGCCACGTGTCCTGGTCCCTGCTGCCACCAAGGGCATGGCCATGGCAGGGGCTTGTCTGGATCCTCCAAAAGAGCCTGGATTTAGGGAAAACAGAACAAAAAAACCCCAGGAGAAGTGTTGGTAATGGTTCCTAAAGTGGTTAACAGATGTTTTCCTTCAGCTTTTAAGGGAGGGCCCAGCCTAGGAGCTGGAGCATGGCTTCAGCCTCATTTTGGGGTGAGAAACAGCAGGTTGGGGTGGAGCAAAAGCATTTGGGAATTGGTGCCAAATGAGAAAGTGCTTTAAAAGGGAAAAAATCCCAGGGAGCAGGGAGATTTTGGGAGGCAGAGATGGTTTGTTGTGACTGGAGCAGTGCAGGGTGTCTGAGGTGCTGATGGACCTTCCCCATCAGCGGGAGGCAAAATAATCCCAGGGGAGGGTGGGAGAGCACTGAGGAAAAGCTGCAGCAGCAGCGAGGAGGGAAAACTGCCCAAAAGCAAGGCAAAAAAAGGATTTTGTAATGCAGCCTCGGGACTGAGCCCCGTGGAGGGGAACGAGGCAGGCTGGGGCCGGGGACAAGCGGGTGCAATGGTGTGGGGCAGTTTGGGGAGGCGAAGGTGATGCACAGTTGCTTCGAGATAATCAGAGGAGATAATGGGTGCAGAGAATAGAGACAGATAAATGCAGGAGCTGGAATCATTCCCTACAGCCCTGGGCGGTGGCTCTGCCAGCGGAGCCCCAGGGGCCCTGTACAGCTGTGACCTCTCCTCCCCAGAGGTTCCCGTGGCCTCCCAAGTTATTTTTTTAACTCTCTATAAATTTAGGTCTATTTTAGTCTTTCTGCAGCGATGTGCCAGTGTCTGGAGAACCAAACATCCCTTTTTGCCCCCATCCCGTGGTCCCTTGATGCTAAACCGGGCCTCGGTGCGAGATCTGCCGGAGAAGTTCCTGGGAAGGGGAGCAGGGGGATCGGGGGTTTGGTGGGAGCAGGGCCAAGCTCCGGCCTCGAGTCCGTGTTTTTAGCACTTTGGTTGGAACTCTCACCCGTAGACGCACTTTGATGTTGTTGCTTTGAAACTTTGGCAAGTGTAAACAATGTGTATTTAAAGAATTACAGAGAAACACCCCCAGCGAAGCGTGTAAAGAGCTATTTTATGATTCAGTGTTGAATAAAGACTCTGGAGATCGAGCTGGCTCTTCTCTCCCGGGGGTCACACTGGACCCACACCAGTGAGACCAGTTGCTGTTTGGGGCCTACTGGAAGTGTCCCCCTGTGCCTCTGCAGGTCTGTGGGCTCCACTGGCCTGGCATCGCAGGGCACGGGGACAAAGTGGGACCAGGGCAGCACGGGGGGAGCACCGAGGGTGGGCAGGCCCTGGCACAGGGTGCCCAGAGAGGCTGTGGCTGCCCCTGGGCTCCTGAAGTGTCAAAGGCCAGCTCGGACATTGGGGCTTGGAGCAGCCTGGGCCAGTGGGAGGTGTCCCTGGATGACCTTTATGGTCCCTTCTAACCCAAACCATCCCGTGATTCTGTATTTCTTTCACTGTCCTACTTTATAACCCACCAGACCCAGGTCTACCTCAGAGACTTGGTGCCTCTCCCAGCACCATTTTCCTGTCCGAGCTCCCCCAAATGCCTGGATCCATCCTTGGAGCCCCTTGGAGCTGTCACACAGCTGCTGCCCTGAGCCTCCTTCCCTGAAGCAAAATGGAAAATGAAAATGCCCCACTGAGCCAAAGCCAACTGAAATGTCACTGAGCAATATCCGAGCTCCAAGCACTCACAGAGGTGCTCCATCCTAGAAACACTGCTGGGATGGGATGTGCCTGGAGTCTGTCCTGCTCTCCAGCAGAGCACCTGCTCTGAAACAGGTGAAAACCCAGCCCAAAAGGTTCATTTGTAACTCCAGTCCTGAGGTGTCCCTGGGTGGAATGGAGAACAGAGGAAAGCCCCATCTGCCACTGAGACAAACTGGTTTTATTGTGCTGGAGCCTGGGTTCAAACTGCCCAGCAGAACAAAACACAAACCAGTATAAATAGGCCCCAAGCCCCGCCCTGCACTGGCTCCAGCCCGGAGGAGGGAAGGCTCCCGTGGAGGGAATGCTCCCGAGAAGGGAAGGCTCCCGAGGAGGGATTGCTCCCCGGGTGGGAAGGATGCCAAGGAGGGAAGGCTCCCAGGGCAGGAAGGCTCCTAGGGAGGGAATGCTCCCAGGGAGGGAAGGCTCCCAGGGCCGAAGGCTCCCAGGCAGAAACGGCTCCCAAGGAGGGAAGGCTCCCAGGGCAGGAAGGCTCCCGAGGGAGCGCCCAGGCCAGCGAGGCAGCGCTGGGCAGGGCAGGGCAGCTCTGGGGCTGTGGCTGCCAGGGCCAAGAGCTGCCCGTGAGTGCCCCAGCCCCGTGCCCCGCAGCAGCGCTCCCCAGCAGGCTGCAGCAGTGGTTGGTTGTGCTCAGTGGTTGTGGGGCCGGGCGCGGGCGCGGGGCGCGGGCTCCACGCTGGAGCGCGGGTTGCGGATGGTCTCGTCCACGGACACGATGAGGCACGCGGCCTCCGAGGCGGCCGTCAGCGCGTTCATCCGCACCACCGCCGGCTCCCACACGCACGCCGAGAAATTGTCCGCAATGTCCTCGTTGGTCACGTCCACGCCGTACCACATCCCGCCCTGGGGGACAGAGGGACACGGGGACAGGGGTCAGTGCCACATCCTGCCGTGGGGGACACAGGGACAGGGATCAGTGCCACATCCCGCCCTGGGGGCCAGAGGGACAGGGGTCAGTGCCACATCCTGCCGTGGGGGACACAGGGACAGGGATCAGTGCCACATCCCGCCCTGGGGGCCAGAGGGACAGGGGTCAGTGCCACATCCTGCCGTGGGGGACACAGGGACAGGGATCAGTGCCACATCCCGCCCTGGGGGCCAGAGGGACAGGGGTCAGTGCCACATCCTGCCGTGGGGGACACAGGGACAGGGATCAGTGCCACATCCCACTCTGAGGGACAGAGGGACACAGGGATCATTGCCACATCCTGCCCTCAGGAACAAAGATTAGTGCCACATCCCGCCCTGGGGGCCAGAGGGACAGGGGTCAGTGCCACATCCTGCCGTGGGGGACACAGGGACAGGGATCAGGGCCACATCCCACTCTGAGGGACAGAGGGACACAGGGACAGGGGTCAGTGCCACATCCTGCCGTGGGGGACACAGGGACAGGGATCAGGGCCACATCCCACTCTGAGGGACAGAGGGACACAGGGACAGGGGTCAGTGCCACATCCTGCCGTGGGGGACACAGGGACAGGGATCAGGGCCACATCCCACTCTGAGGGACAGAGGGACACAGGGACAGGGGTCAGTGCCACATCCTGCCGTGGGGGACACAGGGACAGGGATCAGGGCCACATCCCACTCTGAGGGACAGAGGGACACAGGGACAGGGGTCAGTGCCACATCCCACCCTGGGGGACACAGGGACAGAGAGACACAGGGATCAGTGCCACATCCTGCCCTGAGGGACCCGGATCAGTGCCACATCCCACTCTGAGGGACAGAGGGGTCAGTGCCAAATCCCACCCTGTGAGGACAGAGGGAACAAAGGGGACAAGGATTGGTCATGGGCTGGGTGGGACTTGGGGAAAGCTGAGAGGGAAGGCCAGGCAAAGGAGAAGGGAGAGGTTGGAGCCTCCCTCATGTTCTGCTGTGAAGGAAAACACAAAAATCCCAACTGAGAATCCCATCTTTGCTTTCAGCCACCAGTGCCAGCGATGCCTCATGAAGAGAAGGCTCGTTCCAGTTTAGGATCACAGAGTCACTGAGGCTGGAAAAGCCCTCCCAGACCATCCAGTCCAACCTGTGCTCAATCCCCCCTTGTCCCCAGCCCAGAGCACTGAGTGCCACCTCCAGTCCTTCCTTGGACACCTGCAGGGATGGGGACTCCAAAGCTCCCTTGGCAGCCCTATGAAGCCACAGAAGCCTCACAGGACTGACTCCCCCTCTGCTGCTGCCTCACTGCCCGGGTGTTGCAGCCCCATTTCGGGGCACTCCCCGAGCCCCACCACCACCAGCAGCAGGGTGAAACGTGCTGGGAGTGACAGAACCCAAGGGACAACCTCCAAGCACTGCAGCTGGATCTCCACAAGACCAGCACCCAGGACCTCCAGCCTGCAGCCCCCATGTAAATGCTCGGCTCAGCCAACTCCTGCACCCTGACTCCTCTAATGTTTAACAGCAGCTCCTTCCTGACAACGGTGAGTTTTAAGGAGCAAATCAGAACTCCTAGCTCAGGAAGTCACCCGACAGCTGGGATCAAAGGGAACACAGCTCCTTTCTATTTATAGTTTAATCAAAGGGGACAGGGCTCCAACAGGGCTCGGCTGAGTTACACCGGCTCTGACAGCTCCAGGAGGGAACTTGGGGAGAAAGCAATGCCACCCAATGCAATGCCACCCACTGCAATCCCACCCACTGCAATGCCACCCACTGCAATCCCACGTGCTGGCCCTGGGCTGGCCGGGCCGTACCTGGGCGTGCTTGGCTCGCAGCTTGTTGAGGATGTTGGTGGCGTCGAAGCCGGCGTTGTCGCAGAGCTGCCGGGGGATGATCTCCAGGGCCTTGGCGTAGGCGCCGATCAGCAGCTGCTGCTTGCCCGGGATGGTGCGCGAGTAGTCCCGCAGGTACTTGGAGAGCTCCATCTCGATGGCACCGCCGCCAGCCACCACCGAGTCGTTCTGCAGGGACACAGCAGCAGCAGGGCTCTGTCAGGGGACTGCAGCCCTGCCAGCCCACGGCAACCCACAGCCCTGCCAGCCCATGGTAACCCACAGCCCTGGCTGCTGCTGTCCCTGGGACTGTCTCACAGCAGCAGCAGGGACATGCCAAGAACCTCCAGAGGCAGCTCCAGCAGCTCAGCCCAGCTGTGCACAGGATAAAGGGAGGTTTGGGGACACTACACCCAAAGTGAGGGATGGCAGCTCACAGGCAACTCGGGCCAGGGAAACTTCCCTCACTTCCATAAAGCATCCAAAACTAAAGATACTGTCAGCAGCACCTTGCAGCTCAGTTCTGCTGTTTTTTCAGGACAGAGATCATGACGTTCTTTCTAAAAGCAACAGCTCCAAAAACCCTGACGTGCTCCTCCCCAGCCCCTCAGGACATGCAGCCTCAGAGCTGCTTTTAACCAGAAGCCACTCCTACAGCGACACGTTTTTGTGTAACCCAGAAACACCCCGAGCTTGGCAGTGTCACCCAGGACCAAACACACACCCAGAGAGGCCTTGGACTTCTCCTGCTGCCTCCAGCCTGCCCTCAGGGCCAGGGCACTGTCATGCCCTCAGACTGGGCACCAAGAGAGGGGTCAAGTGGCTTTATGAGCACAGACACACATGTGCCATCAATCTGCTGTTCAGTCTCCTGAAGATCACCCAGCACAGCCAGGAGACTGTTCCCTTTAGGGTGGAGGATGGAGCACGCACGAGGTACAGCTGTACAGAAGTGCAGGCAAAACCCAGGCGTGCCTGGAGAGCAGCTGCAAACGCTGCCAAAGCCACGCTGAGCCGGCCAAGGAACCGCACTCGAGCAAATCCACGAGCTGTGCTGACTCTGCAGAGCCCTCAGCCAAGCCCTGGGGAGTGAGGAGGTTTCCAGCAGCTCTGTGCCAGTGCAGGGCCCTGGCAGGGCAGGGCAGCTCACCTTGATGGCTCTCCTGACGATCATGATGGCGTCGTGCAGCGAGCGCTCCGTCTCCTCCATGAACTGCTCCGCGCCCCCGCGCAGGATGATGGTGCATGTCTTGGCCTTGGGGCAGCCCGTGAACAGGTTGTACCTGCCACAGGGAGGGTGGGCATGGAGAAGCTGCTGCTGGACAGGCAGGGTGGGAACAGAACAGAACAGAGCCAGCCCTGCAGCCGTGCCCCCCTTGCAGCCCCAGTGGGTCCTGGGCTGAGGAGGAGCAGAGCCAGGAACGCAGCAGTGACGTTCCAGCTGAGCCAGGAAAATCCATTCTCCTCCTGCTGCCAGAGATTCACACTGAACTGGTGTCCCAGCCTGCACTTGGCAGGAGCACAGAGGGCAGCAGCCAGCCCCAAACAGGACTGCTCCTACAGCAACAGCAAGGACCCCAGTGTATCGTCCTGTCATCACCCCAGGACATCTCCCCGGCTTCACCTGCACTGACAGGGAAGTGTCAGGCTGGAACACCACAGAAAGGCCACAATCAGCCCCAAAATGTGGTGGTTTTCCATGACAAATGCAGCAGTACCACTGTGCTTTTTACAAGGAACTGCAAAATAAACATGTATTTTTAAAAGCTTTTTCAAGAGGTAGGATCTCAATGAAATCTTGCTCCTGCCCCCTCCCTCAGCCTCAACAAGCAGCTTCTGGCTACAATAAAATACACATTTTGTAACAACCTTGTTTTCAACAGCTTGAGAGATGTTGACCCTGCCAATGCTTTCACCCTTTTTGAACTTTTCCAACTTTTGAACTTTTGAACTTTCCCACCTTTTCACAGCACCTGCTATGAGAGGGCATGCACAGCACTGGAGGTTTGCAGGTGGTGTTCCTACCTCTCTCCCCCAATCTGGGTCTCCTCAAAGAGCTCACAGCGGCCCAGCACATCATCTGACAGGGCATTGACACTGGTCTGGATGGATCCCCCACAGGCCTGCAGGGAATGGAGACACACATGGAATGACCAGTGCTGGCAACCCACACCAACCTCCCAGCAGGCTCCACCCTTCAGGGACAGCCCAGCTGTTGGGCTGGTGCAAACCCATCCAGCACTCAGGAAAACCCTTGTCCCTCTCTCCCTCCCCTCTCATGGACCCAGGCCAACCCTGGACAGCAGAGTAAGTTTATGCAGCTTCAAGGTGCTGACTCACAGGCTCCAGGGTCCAGGAGATACACAAAGAAAGCTCAGGAAAAAACCACTCATGAAGGAACTCAGGGAAGAACTCAGGAAAATAAACCTCTACTGAGGCACTGATCAGATCTTTATCTATAACACCAGGCTGTCAGTGTGTGACTGTTCACCCCACCAAGGAACAGCCTTGTCCTCTGAAATCCTTGTAAGGAGCAGTGAGATCAGTGAGCAGCTGGTTGGGAATGCCCATCCTGGGGTGTGAGAACTGAGCACAAAGGCTTTCCTCGCAGCCAGGGGAGCTCACCATCATGGTCCTCTTGAGATCCTCCTCCGGGACGCGGCCGGCACAGAACATGTCCCTGTCAGCGAAGTACTGCGTGGCCACGTCCCCAATGGGCAGCTTGGACAGCACCACTTTGGCTCCTGACTTGTGGATTTTGTCCAGTTTGTCATACAGGATGTTCCACTCTGCATCCACGATGGCCTGGTAATCCTGGCAGGAGGAGGGAGGGACAGCTGTTCTTGTGGGATGCCCCAGGTGCAGCCCTGGCACTGCCCAAGTGGCTGCTCCAACCTCAGGAGCTCTGGCAGTGCTGCTGGATGAGCTGTCCCTGCAAGGCCACCTCTTAGGCCTAAGGCAGTCACCACAGAGCTGGTGGCTCAGCACAGCTGGGCACAGTGACAGCTCACAAATGTGTCCTGACCCTGCTGTGCCTCCCAGGCTGCTGGACCCTCATGCCCACAGGGCAGCACAACCCACCAGGTGTTCCCAAAGGTGAAGGATGGGCAGAAGGCAAACTCATTTATCATGGAATGGTTTGGGTGGGAAGGGACCTTTAAAGGTCATCCAGTGCCACCCCACTCCATGGGCAGGGACACCTCCCACTGTCCCAGGCTGCTCCAGCCTGGCCTTGGGCACTGCCAGGGATCCAGGGGCAGCCACAGCTGCTCTGGCAATTCCAGCCCAGCCCCTCCCCACCCTCCCAGCCAGCAATTCCTTCCCAAGATCCCAGCCCAATCTCCCCTTTCCCAGTGGGAGCCATTTCCTGTGTCCTGTCCCTGCAGGCCTTGTCCCCAGTCCCTCTCCAGCTCTCCTGGAGCCCCTTCAGGCCCTGCAAGGGGCTCTGAGCTCTGCCTGGAGCCTTCCCTGATCCAGGGGAACATTCCCAGCTCTCCCAGCCTGGCTCCAGCCCTCTCACATCTCTGTGGCCCTCCCATGCCATCCTTCCCCCCTGGATGAGCAGCCCAGGTGTCAGAGGGATGAGGAAGCAGGCCCAGGTGTCAGAGGGATGAGGAAGCAGCCCCAGGTGTCAGAGGGATGAGGAAGCAGCCCCAGGTGTCAGAGGGATGAGGAAGCAGCCCAGGTGTCAGAGGGATGAGGAAGCAGGCCAGGCTCCCCTGTGGCTCTTACCTCCACCGTGTTCACTCTGACCTCGGCATTGTCCTTCTCAGCTTTGAGCTCCAGCTCCACGTTGAGCAGGGCGATTTTGGGGGACTGGTACTTCTTGGGCTGCATCTCAAACCCAGCGTAGGAGAAGGTTTTCTTAAAGGCAACTCCAGCCACCAGCTGTGAGTCCTGCAACACAGGGATCTGCCTCAGGCTCAGCCCCCAAGGTTTTCTGCACAGGGTCAATAATAACTCCCACAGGACACTCCCTGCTTCCAGAGGCCTCGTTTACAAAGCCTTCCCAGCACTGTCTCCTTTGATTAACCCACTTCTAGAGGAAATAAGCAGCAAGGATTTCTTTCAGCTCACAAAAGCAGCTTCCTCTCTACCCCTCCAAGTCTGCAGCCAAAAATTCCTCACACAACCTGAAGATCAAGGAATGGAGCAATCAGGTCTCTCCCTGATCTCTTTCCCATTCCTCCCCTTTGAACTTTTGGATATTTCTCACCCACGGCCCCACTGGGGGCTGGTTTTTGCTCTGGTTTGTCTTTCCAAGTTCCACCACCACCTCCTGCACTTCCTGCGGCAGGACAGCCCTGTCCAACATCATTCCCTGGCATGTGCTCCTCAAAGAAATCAGGATCTGACTCTCCCTCTCCACAGGGGCTGTCCCACAGCCAGGATCAATCCCCTACCATATATCCAGGTGCAGTCCCAGACACAACAGGTTTTCCAGCACAGTGCCATAAACCACACATCCCACCTGCCCTGCCCACCACTACATCAGCTTCATGAAAAGAAATGCTTTTCCTTGCATTCTTCCTTATACAGTAATCCTACATACAACCAGGATGTTTGGAAGTAACAAAGACTTCCCACAAAAAAAAATTAATTATCTGCGGAGCGATAAATGGAATTTTATCAGTAACAACTTTTGCTGCAGTGAGGTGAGGAGTGTATTTAGCTCAAAAACCAGAAACTCTACCTATGGAAAAGAAACCCAGCTCTATCTGTCGAGCTTCCTCCTCACACCAATAGCTTTGTTCCACTTTGGGAATTCCCCAACAGGCACTGTCAAGCCAGGCTGCACTTCTGCCAGAGACAAGGCACCACCAGAGCTGGGATCCCTGTCTCCCACCCCTCAGAAGGCTCCCACACTTACTTCCAAAGCTCCTCCTTGCACCTTCTTAATCCCGATCATCTTGAGCTGCAGCAAGTCATCCAACATCATCACAGCATCTACAACCATCTTGGAGAAAAACTCCTTGCTCTGGGAGATGAGCTTGGAGCTCAGGGCTGTGGCTGCACACTTTTCCAGGAGACTCCTCTGCTCACTGCAGAAAGGGAAGGAAAGGAAAAGCAAAGGTTTGGCCACCTGCCAGATCCTTTCACGAGCCCCAAACACCGTAAGTGGCCTCATTAATCACAAGTTTAGGCTGGGAAATACCTTTAAGATCATTCAGTCCAGCACTGCCAAGGCCATCATTGCCCCATGTCCCCAAGTGCCACATCCACAGAGCTTTGAAATCCCCCCAGAGATGGGGACTCCAGCCCTGCCCTGGGCAGTGAAGGAATTTCCCCAAAATCCCCCCTGCCCCTCCCCTGGCCCAGCCTGAGGCCGTTCCCTCTCCTCCTGTCCCTGTTCCCTGGGAGCAGAGCCCGACCCCCCCGGCTGTCCCCTCCTGGCAGGAGCTGTGCAGAGCCACAAGGTCCCCCTGAGCCTCCTTTGCTCCAGGCTCAGCCCCTTCCCAGCTCCCTCAGGGATTCTCCAGCCCCTTCCCAGCCCCATTCCCTTCCCTGGACTCGCTCCAGCCCCTCAGGGTCTCTCTTGTCATGAGGGGCCCAAAACCCTCTCTGACAGGGGCAAAGACCATTCCAAAGACCAGCTCCCTCCTGTCCATGGGGAGCAAAAGGCACAAATCCCAGACTGACAAATCCCAGTCTCCTTTTCAGAGCTCGAGCATCAGCCCAGCACTGACAAGGCTGATGGGCTTTCATGCACATTAATTCAGAAAAGAGCAGGTGCTTTCCCTCACCCCGAGGCAGGAGATGTTTCTGAAACCCTCTAAAGGCAGCACATTCCCTGCAGTGCTAACTCAGGTAATGTATGTGAGCAGAGTGGGTGGCACAGAGACACCAGGGAGATGTGGATCAGCTGCCACGCTCTGTCCCCCATGGGAACCACTCCATTTCCCATCACAGGACCGCATTTGGGTTTCTCCCAGCATTTTCTTACAATCTGGTTTGTACAACCCGTTTTGGTTTATTCAAGATGCTTATGAAGTTGAAATACTTCCAATTAACTGCAGGTGTCAGCAAGGTCAAGTGGACAAGAGCTTAAAATCCAGGAAGGAAAGAACTCCAGTATTCTCACCTCAGCTGAAGGGATCACTGCTATGAGCAATCTACCCTGGTGTGTGACAGCTAAAAAGGGATCTGGTCCTCAGGGAAATGCTGAGATTTAACATTGCCACTGACTGCAGCAAGAGCTGCGAGACTCCACCGCTGCAAAAAAGAAACCAGGCCACTTATTTTGGTGCCCAGCTTACTCCAGGAGCACTGGGAGACACTGCCCTGCATCATCCCTGCAGCCAAGTGGGAGCACAGCACTGCCCCTGGAGCAGCAGGAAATTCCAGGGCAATTGGGAATAACCCCAGAGCCACAGAATTCAGGAGCACCCTCACAGCAGTCAGCTGGAGCCCAGAACACAACCAGGTCACCTCCAAGGGAAACTTACTCTTTATCCTCCTTCTTCACGGAGACAGCAATGTCTTTGATCTTGTTCACAGCCTGGCAAAAAGGCAACAGCTGGATTAATGATTTATGCTCCTGAGCTGGCGAGACCTCCAACCCCTCTCTTTGCATTTTATCTTTTGTTCTCTGCTTCAACATCACTCAAGTTTCAAGTGTTTAAGTTATTCCACCCCTGCCAGCACAGTAATTCCAAGGAATACATCAATATATGAGGAGTGGGAGGAGGCCCAGAGCTGCTCTGCTGCTTCTGTTTTCAGCAGAGACCCAGGGAATCGAAGTGTTATTGAGGAGTGAACCTCCAAAAATCAGCTCAATGGGACCAAGAGGCTCCAGGAGACACATGGTTTACAGAGAACAGGAGGAGCAGGAGAATGGGAAATGAGTTTTCCCATTTGTTCCTTCTTCCTTGGAAGAAATGCCAAAGGAAGTGATAGCAGTGCAGAGGCACAGCCTGGTGCCAGCAGGCACTGGCACAGGAGGCACTGCTGGCAGGGAAGCAGCAGGAGATGGCTGCTGGCACTCCCCAGTGGGCTTTCCCTGGCAGTGTCACTGCCCCAGGGGCACAGCTGTCCCCAGCAGCCCAGGAGCCCTGTCCCTGCCGTGTCCCTGCCTGTCCCTGCCGTGTCCCCGTCCCTGCCGTGTCCCTGTCCCTGTCCCTGTCCCGTCCCTGTCCCTGCCGTGCCTCACCAGCTGCGTGGCCGTGCGGAAGGCGCGGATGATGATCTGGGGATGGAGCCCCTCCTCCACGTAGGGCTTCACCTGCTTCAGGAACTCCGCTGCCAGCAGGGTCACGGACGTGGTGCCATCACCCACCTGCATGGACAGGGGACACTGGGTCACCCCCACACTGGTCACCCCCACGCTGTGCCACCCTGCAAAACCCCTCCAGGGCTTCCAGGGAAACCAGAGCTCAGGATTTTCTCTGCTCACAGATTTGTGGCTGAATTCCTGTGATTCAGAGTGGTCTGGGTGGGAAGGGACCTCAAAGCCCATCCACTGCCACCCTCTGCCATGGGCAGGGACACCTCCCACTGTCCCAGGCTGCTCCAACCTGGCCTTGGGCACTGCCAGGGATCCAGGGGCAGCCACAGCTGCTCTGGCAATTCCAGCCCAGCCCCTCCCCACCCTCCCAGCCAGCAATTCCTTCCCAAGATCCCAGCCCAATCTCCCCTTTCCCAGTGGGAGCCATTCCCTGTGTCCTGTCCCTGCAGGCCTTGTCCCCAGTCCCTCTCCAGCTCTCCTGGAGCCCCTTCAGGCCCTGCAAGGGGCTCTGAGCTCTGCCTGGNCCCTGCCCCTGCCCCTGTCCCGTCCCTGTCCCTGCCGTGCCTCACCAGCTGCGTGGCCGTGCGGAAGGCGCGGATGATGATCTGGGGATGGAGCCCCTCCTCCACGTAGGGCTTCACCTGCTTCAGGAACTCCGCTGCCAGCAGGGTCACGGACGTGGTGCCATCACCCACCTGCATGGACAGGGGACACTGGGTCACCCCCACACTGGTCACCCCCACGCTGTGCCACCCTGCAAAACCCCTCCAGGGCTTCCAGGGAAACCAGAGCTCAGGATTTTCTCTGCTCACAGATTTGTGGCTGAATTCCTGTGATTCAGAGTGGTCTGGGTGGGAAGGGACCTCAAAGCCCATCCACTGCCACCCTCTGCCATGGGCAGGGACACCTCCCACTGTCCCAGGCTGCTCCAACCTGGCCTTGGGCACTGCCAGGGATCCAGGGGCAGCCACAGCTGCTCTGGCAATTCCAGCCCAGCCCCTCCCCACCCTCCCAGCCAGCAATTCCTTCCCAAGATCCCAGCCCAATCTCCCCTTTCCCAGTGGGAGCCATTCCCTGTGTCCTGTCCCTGCAGGCCTTGTCCCCAGTCCCTCTCCAGCTCTCCTGGAGCCCCTTCAGGCCCTGCAAGGGGCTCTGAGCTCTGCCTGGAGCCTTCCCTGATCCAGGGGAACATTCCCAGCTCTCCCAGCCTGGCTCCAGAGCAGGCAGAGTAAATCCCCTCCCACCTCTGCATCCTGGGATTTGGCGATGTCCACCAAGGTCTTGGCGGCCGGATGGACAACATCCAGCAGCTTCAGGATGGTGGCCCCGTCGTTGGAGATGGTGGCTTTGCCTGGGTTGGCGGAGAAAAGGAAGTTGAAGGCAGTTTTACACTACCAAGGGTAAAGCCCTGTCTCTGGGGGCTCACAGGAGATCTCAGCAGGTTCCTCTGCTCCACCAGAACTGAGTCCTTCCAGCCCATTTGTGGAGCAGGTTCAGGGAAGTCAGTCTGAGAGCAAAACAACTTCCCACACCAACAAAGGTTTGCAATTCATTTCCTTCTCCTCAAAGGCCTCCCCAGACAGATAAAACCATATTCTAGTCTGAGACTCTCATGAAGAAAGAGCCTAGAAATTATATTAGTTATCATAAGAGAAATTTAAATCCAATTATCCTTTTGAACAAGGCTTTTTTGAACTGCAGTTCCTATTTCTAAAAACCATTTAAAGACAATACTAAGCCTTTTCACTCCACCCTTCAGTATCAAAAATAATAAATAATAATTAGTTTAGTGACTTCATACAAGTCTTTTCAGAGTGAGGGCAAAGCTCATCTCTAAATCACACTCCAAAAAAAAAGGATTAAAAATCAGGTCAGGAACATCCACTGACCTCACATTCAGGCACAACTGCTGAATAACCCCACAGGTATCATGACCCTCGTTTAAAAAGAGAAATGACCAAAAATACCTCTAGATAGGTTCAAGCCTCTCTGTTTCTCCTGTCTGGCACAGACTTACACTGGATGCATCCAACTGATGCCTCTGCCTTTAGCTTTTATATTTTCAGATTCTGTGCTGCTTTTTCAATGTGTAGTTCTGAGCTCCACATTATGGGATGGTGAGCTCTGTGCACAGAGCAGGGAGACAAAACAATTCCTTCTCCAGCTGGGGACCAAGGACAATGATCCAAATCTCAGGCCCAAGAGCACAAACAACGTGGGCTGAAGAGAGAAAAACAAGAAGGATGGGACTGGATGGGCTAAAGCTGGAACTGGACAATGAACTCCAAGGTGCAAATGGAGCAGAACTGATCAAAGTGCCAGAGCTGTGCCCGGTGTCCATTTTGTGCCCATTTTGGTTCATCTTGGGTGCAGCCCTGGCTGGGCTCTTGTGCTGCCCAAGGTGGATCCATGGAGGAAATCCTTTTCATAAATCCCTGTGACTCTGTGACTCTGTCTGGTCTCAGTTCTAGGCAGCCTGCACAGGGCATCACAACCCCCCTGACTCTGCATCTCCCCAGGTGCTCCTGGGCAGCAAACAGGGAATCCTGAGGCTGGACTGGCAATTGTCCTGCATCCCACAGGGACCATCAAGGTGTTCAGCTGACACCCAGACAGAACTGAACCTCTGCTGTGAGAGCCAGGCTTGGCACAGGCTGAGGCTGCTGAAATAGAGATATGCTGCAACCCTGGGTGCTGAGAATTTCAGCCTTTCTGTGCTGCCAGGCACTGACCCCCAGAGAACACTGCACTGGACCTGAGGCCGTGGAGAAGGCTCCAAAATGGAATGACAGCACTGGGATTGTGGGTGTGTGGTTTGAATAGAATTGTGTGATATCACAGGGTGGAAAACTTAGAGTTTAAGGATTTAAAATGTAGTGATACATATATAAACCAAGATGGAGGTTTTAGGGCAGAGGCTGCTCCTTCTTCTTCACCTTCTCCTCCATGGGTTTGGGTGGTGTTGTGTGATTGGACAGAAAAGTCCCCATTGTGGGGCAGGGGTGGTTGTTATTGGGTTAAAAGTAAAAATAATTTAGGTGTCATTTCTTAACTGGACAGTTTATCCTTAAAAGACCTTGTAGGGAGAAAGACAGGGCTCCATTTTTAGTTTGTTAGAGAGAAGTGCTGCAGAACTCAGGGTGTGTGAGACTGTGACATCGATAAGAACTCACAAACACCGGAGTCCAAGCAAGAAACTCCGTCTGGAGCATCCAATCCCTACCCTGGCTAGGAGAAGTTAAGACACGACAGAGCTCTGTGCCAAGGCTGGGTTTAACCCAGGCTGGGTTTAACCGAGGCCGGGTTTAGCCGAGGCCGGGTTTAACCAAAGCTGGGTTTAACCAAAGCTGGGTTTAGCCAGGCTGGGTTTAGCCAGGCTGGGTTTAACCAAGGCTGGGTTTAGCCCAGGCTGGGTTTAACCGAGGCCGGGTTTAGCCGAGGCCGGGTTTAACCAAAGCTAGGTTTAACCAAAGCTGGGTTTAGCCAGGCCGGGTTTAGCAGAAGCTGGGTTTAGCCAGGCCGGGTTTAGCCAGGCCGGGTTTAACCAAGGCTGGGTTTAACCAAAGCTGGGTTTAGCCAGACTGGGTTTAA
The DNA here is from genome assembly GCA_013396995.1 of Dicaeum eximium. Lineage (NCBI taxonomy): Eukaryota > Metazoa > Chordata > Aves > Passeriformes > Dicaeidae > Dicaeum > Dicaeum eximium. The sequence goes on from VWZP01001130.1 coordinate 149,748, forward strand.
CCAAAGCTGGGTTTAACCAAAGCTGGGTTTAACCAAGGCCGGGTTTAACCAAAGCCGGGTTTAGCCAGGCTGGGTTTAGCCAGGCTGGGTTTAGCAGCGGCTGGGTTTAGCCAGGCCCGGTTTAGCCAGGCCCGGTTTAGCAGAGGCTGGGTTTAGCCAGGCCCGGTTTAGCCAGGCTGGGTTTAACTGGTGCCAGGCCCAGCGCCGTACCGTGATCGTCCACGATGAGCTTGTCCATGCCGCGCGGGCCCAGCGTGGTGCGCACGGCCTCGGCGATCACCTGGCACGCGTTGATGTTGCTGACCAGCTGCGGGATGCCCTGCGAGGTGTCCGTGCCCTCCTTGAGCAGGATAACCGGCGTGGGCTGCGGGGACAAGCAGGGCACAGCTGTCACCCCCACCCCAAACACCCGCAGCAAACCCGGCAGCCCCGCAGGACACAGGGGTGCAGGACCAGAAACACAGACTCGGTGTGACTGCTCTGCCCCACAGCACTGGGAACCTACACCTGAGCTGCTCCCACCACAGCCTCAGGGAGCACCCACAATTGTCCCAAAAATAACGGGGGTTCTTTGGGGCAGCCTGGCCCACTGAGGTTCTGACCTGGTGCTGGCCTGGAGGAGACAGAACGTGCAGGAATTACAGAGGCACTGAGGCACCCAACAAATCTGGTGGTGGAATTCCCAGAGCAGCTGTGGCTGCCCCTGGATCCCTGGCAGTGCCCAAGGCCAGGCTGGACACTGGGGCTGGAGCAGCCTGGGACAGTGGGAGGTATCCCTGCCATGGCTGGGGTGGCACTGGGTGGGATTTAAGGTCCCTTCCCACCCAAACCATTGCAAGAGGGCTGGAACCACCTCCCAGGCAGAGCTCAAAGCCCAAACACACCAAAATCTGGGATGCACAGCTCAGAACAGCTGCCAGCAGGTACAGAGCAGAATTAAACTCTGCTTGTTGCACTGAGGGGTGACAAGAAAAGGAGCTACTGCAGAGGGCTCAGTGATGGGTACAGAGAACACAAAGATGCTCCTTGGGGCCTGCAGCATCTCTTGTGTGAGCAGAGACTGCGGGAGCTGGGCCTGGCTAGGCTGGAGAAGGAAGGCTGACAGCAACCCCATCAATCCACACAAATCTCTCCGAGGCGGTGCCTGACTCTTTCTGGTGATGCCCAGCAACAGGACATCATTTAAAACACACGAAGTTCCATGGAGGGTGACAGTGTCCCCCTCCGGAGACACCCCAAAGCCACCCGGACACGTCGCTGTGTCCCCCGCTGCAGTGCCCGTGCCTGGGGAGGGGCTGGACTGACCGATCTCCAGCCCTGCCCGTTCAGTGAGCCCCGAAAGCCGGGGAGATTCTGTGCGAGAAAAGGCCCCGCTTTCCTCCACACGCAGGAATCCCAAGGCAAAGGAACCGCTTATCCCCGGGGAAATCCGGCTGGAGCCACATCGCCCTCCGCCATCCCGGCTCGGAGGGAGGGCCGCGGGGCCGGGCCGGAGCTCGGGGCTGCCGCTGCCATCCCTGCCCGCGGTACCGCCAGGCCTGCGCGGGGCGGCGCCATCCCCGCGGCCCGGCCCCGCCGCCATGCCCGCCGCACGCGGTACCGGGGCCGGCGGGGGCCGGGCAGGGCGGCGGGACGCGGGGATGGCGGCGGATGATGGCGGATGGGGCGGATGGCGGCGGGGCGAGGGTCACTCACCATCATGGCGGCGGCGGCTGCTCCCGGCCCCCACAATGCACCGCGCACGCCCAGAACCTTCCCGGGGCGGGCCGCGCTGGGATCACAATCTGGCAGGGAGGGCAGAGGGCGCGCAGAGTGGGCAAATGAATGGAACACTATTTGGCAGCGGACACCGCGGTGACAGCGAGCTGCCCGCGCCGGCCCGCGCGTGATTGATGGCTGAGCAGACCAATAGGAAGGAGCGCGGTAAGAGCATCCGCCAATGGGGAGCGCGGGGAGGGCCGGTGGGCGGGGCGCGGCGCAGCCATGCTGCTCTGGCTCTGGCTCTGGCTCTGCTGCAGCCCGGGCCGCGGTGAGTGAGGGACGGAGGGGGGGACGGAGCGGGGACAGCGGCCGGGCCCGCGCTAAGGCCACCCGGACCCCGCACCGGGACCCCGCACACAGCCCAGGCATCCCGGGCCGGCCGTCTCCCCGCTTGGCGCACTGTGATCCCCGTGTATTTCCCCTCCTGTGTCTCTATCCCGGTGTATTTATTTCCCCTCCTGTGTCTCTATCCCGGTGTATTTATTTCCCCGCCCGTGTCTCTATCCCGGTGTATTTATTTCTCCGCCCGTGTCTCTATCCCGGTGTATTTATTTCCCCTCC
>VWZP01001130.1:159227-170128 GCA_013396995.1 Dicaeum eximium
CCACAGTGCCATCAGAAACAGCAGGACATCTTTACAGTCCCACAGAGCTGTCAGCACATGGTGGGACCTCACAGAGGGGATCCAAGGTGGCTCTGGGGGATCAAGGGCTGACAGAGGGGTGTGAAAGGGTTGGACACAGCCAAGATGAAGTTTTTAGGTCTGCCTCTCCCTCCCCACCTGTTAAACCCAGCCACCCACATTCCACACCTCCAGTGCCCTGCAAGGAGCACCCACAGAGCCCCATTACCTGGTTCCTATGCCCTGGCCATTGGTCCCGATGAGGGCAAAGAGGGACCGAAATCCTTCTGGAGTGAACCACTGCAGAAGGGAGAGGACAAAGGAGCTCACACCAGGCCAGCCTGCAGGAGCACCTCGCTCTGCAGCGCTTCAAATGCCACAGGGAGCTCTGGGGGAAGCAAGGAACGAGCAGAATCCCAGGAGAAGCCTGGCCAATGCTCTTGGGCTGTTGGGGAGGCAGATCCACTCACCCTGCTGAGATACTCGTCATAAAGGGCTTCGGTGAAGAGCAGCCGCAGCAGCTCCAGCTGGCCCTGCACACAGGACACAGCAGCACGGTCAAGGTGGGGTGCTGGGGGTGCCAGCCCCGGGCTCAGGCTGAGCCCAGCACAGGTCAGGGGCTCCAGGAGGACTCGGGCTCCTCGGCCTGCCCTGCACAGCTGCAGGCTGCTGCCCTCACAGCCCCGAAATCCACCCATTTCAGCAGCAAAATCCACCTACTCAGCAGCTAAATATCACACTGTCCCAGCCCACAGCAGGAACATCTCCCCCACAGGAAGAAGCACATATCCCATGAAAGCATCACAAGGCCAAAACCTTCTAAGCAACTTCCTCACTGTCAGGGCCCTCCCTTTAAGCCTGGAGTTTCCAGTGTTTCCTATCCCTGCTGTAATGAGGCTTTTGCATCTGTGGGCTCACAGACCCAGGCAGGAGAAGGAAGGCTCAAGGATTCAAGAGCTGCTGGCTCTTACTTTAAATTTGTCCCCCAGCAGCTTGTGCACAATCTCCTCCTCTTCATTTGCTGTCTTGCTGCAGAACTGGGAGAAGGTCTTGCTCCACCACTCCTTGTCTTTAGCCTGATGGGAGAATCAAGCAGAGGCATTGCACCAACACCACTTTCCTCCCCAGCCCAGAAAGAGGGAGGATTGTCAGAATAAAAGCTGAGAAAGCCAGGCCAAGGAAACAGAGCCTTGGGAATAACATCCACAGTGGGATAACAAAACCACCCACGGTACCTGTTTGATGGTGGCAACCATCCTGGCCATCAGCATGATGCTGGAGGTCTCTGGGGGGTAATGCATGTTTCTGTGGGATTAAAATGCAGAGATGAGCAGATCAGGGCTGGCATGGGAATGAAAAGGTGCAGGGAGGCAGAGGCAGCTGCCATAGGTGTGGTCAGGCCTGCACTGATCCAGCACACCAAAGTGGTCAGTGCAAAATTGCTGTGTGGGGGCCCAGCGGAGAGAAACCTGCACCCACCTTTCTGCTCCAACCACACAAACAATCCCCTCCCATCCTGTTCACTCTGCTGGGGCTTGGGACAAGATTTGGGTCAGGGATGTTGCTTATCCCCTCCAGGACCATTTTTTTTGAAAGCAGGGACAGAAATGGACCCGTGGGATGTTACAAGGAGAATCTCCCAGAGGCTGGAGATCTGCAGGAGCACCATAAAACTGCAGCAGTGAGGGACGTGCAGCTCAGCACTTTGTATCTTTTCAGTGGCTGAAGAATAAGGAGTGCTCAGCCGTGTGTCCAAACCCTCGGGCTGCCAACATCACAACACCCAAGCAAGAGGAAGAGCTGGGCAGTGTCTCCCTCCAGCCACCTTGTGCAGGGATGCACAGCAAGGAGCCAGCCCAGCAGAGCCACAGGCAGGTCAGGCCCTACCTCCATGCCTCCTGCAGCTTGTTGAGGGGGTGCGTGGGGTCATCCCGGGACGGGCCGAGGCACAGGACCTGGTGGTACTGCTCCAGAGCTGCCCGCCTGCATTCTGCACTGCAGTACGTCACCTAGAGCGAGGGGACAGCGCTGGCATTGCCTTGGCAGCAGGAAAAGGGGCTCCTAGACCCGCCTGAGCCAGCTGTGCCCCCTCCCTGAGCAGCAGAGCCCATGGAAAGGCAGACAGCACAAGTCTGGCTGGATGGAAAGGACACAAGGACGCCAAGCAGAGCACGGTCCCTCCCGGCAGTCCCGTACCTGGCAGCGGGGACACTGCTGGTGCAGGTCCTTCCGGATGCTGCACTGCTCCGGGTGGGGCAGCACCAGAGAGCTCCTCCCCAGCAGGCGCTGCGCGTTCTCCTCCGCCGTCTCCAGCGCCCGCAGGCAGTGATCACAGGCTGGGGGGAGACAGCAGGGGTGTGCGGGCACATGGGTGGGTGCTGGACATGGCTGCACTAGCCAAGCCCTGCACAGCAGCTACAGTGAAAATTGTTTTACATCTCTGAGCTGAGAGTACAGTAGGTGCCATAAACTATTCTTCAAGTCTGCTCTGTCAACGGGTGAGCACATTAGCAGCCTTTCTTTGCACACTGAAGCAGCGTCAGATGGCAGAGGAAAGAGGTTTTGTTTGCAGGAGAAAAGCACAATTCTCAGCTGGCTCCTTGTTGGAGCAAGGGGAGGGGGGTGGTGTGTGTGCTTTTATTTTATCTGCCTCTGAAGTCACAACAGGTAATGGATTTGCTACTTGTTCTTCTCCTTTGTCAATCCCAAATCCAGTCCAGTCTGGGCCCCAACTCTTCTCTGAGGGCCAGCAAACTCCACAGCCATGCAGCAAGCAGGAGANGTGGGGGGGTGAGGGATGGTGGGCGGAGGGTGGATGGATGGATGGATGGATGGATGGATGGATGGATGGATGGATGGACAGACGGACGGACGCCACAGGAAAGCCTTCGGAAAGGAAAGGGGCCAGAACCCAGGGCAAGGCACTACAACTGGTACCAACACCAAAGAGGAATAAGGGGATGGGGCTTGGAGCAACCTGGGCTAGGGCAAGGTGTCCCTGCCCATGGCAGGGGTGGAATATGATCATTAAGGCCCTTTCCAACCCAACCCATTCTTAGATTGTGTGGTGGCACTGGCACATTCCTCCAGAGCTGACAGAAGTCACCATCCCTCAGATGACACCTGAACTTGCCAACAGTTTAGTGCAGAGGCAGAAAAGGCGGCAGGGCCACCTTTATAGAGGCACTAAGACAAACCCAAACCCTTCTCTTGGTACCGGGCAGCTCCTCTGCGGTCCCGCGGTCACCCCACCCGGACCGGCGACAGGGATGGGGACACGCCACCAGCGCCAGCCGCTCACCTCGGTAGTTGTACAGGGCATTCCAGAGGAACTGGGATGCCACCACTGGTCTCTCCACGAAGACTGTTTCCCCTTTGCGGATGTTTCTGGTGGCGAACAAGCCCTTTCCCTGCCGAGGGACAAGCGCGGGTCAGGGACGCGCCCGAAGCCGAGTCATGCCCGGGAGCTGAGGGAATGCTTCCATCCCCAGGGGATCCTGCCGGCTTCTCCTCCCTGTGCCCCCCGCCTGGGCGGGAAGGGAGGGACCCTCACGGCGGGGAGGCCGCGGGCTGCTCACCTTGGCGCTGCTGATGAACCGCGCCTCCGCCGCAGCCCCGGCGTGTGGCCCCGCCGCGGCCGCCATCTTCGGGCGGCGACTTCCCCGCCCTGACCCGCCGGGCAGCGCCTCTTCCTCTTCCTCCTCCTCCTCCTCTTCCTCCTCCTCCGCCCCCGCCCCCTGAGCCCCTCAGGGGCCCGCGCTCGCCATTGCCCCCCTCAGCCGCGGGGCGCGCGGGGCCGGCGGCCATTTTAGCCCCCCTTCCACAGCCCCCCGCCATCGTCTGAAAACACCGCTAAACACCCCGTACCACCCCAAAACGGAGCCAGGACGCTCTCGCTGCCACTCCAAATCGTACAGGAGTTTGCTGCCTCTCCCCAGTCAGTTTTTATTATTTAAGGGTATAGGAATAGCTGTCACAGCCCTGTCAGGCAGGAGCACAAGTTCCCCCCTCACTTCAGGTCTCCCCTCATGGAGAGATGAGGCATCGCCCACTGCCCTGCGTACCCAAAACTGGCCCGACTTCCCCCGAAAAGCCTTCAAAACACGCTACTGTGGCCACTCTGCCCTCGCTACCTCCTGCTTGGGGGTCTGCAAAGCCTTAAAGTTCACGGAAACGCGTGTTTGGTTGTATTTACTAATTCACAGCGCTGCGGCTCAGCCGCGCTCCTCGCTGGCCAGGCGGCGGGAGCAGGGTTGGGAATTCGGGACGGTTCCGTGTTCGGGGCTTTGGGGAGTGATTTGGTGTCACTAGATGTCACTGTCGGCTCGTGGCCGGGACACGACACGGGGTGACAAGGCTGGAGCTGCCACCTCCATGCCCGAGGCAGCAGCTGGAGCATGGCTCAGGAGCGGCCACTGACCACAGCGTGGCCGCAGGGCTGGCCACTGCTCCGGCCACCCGGCCGGGGGACGAGGGACAAACAGGACAACAGCCAGGCCCACGTTCCCTGGCTGTGCTGTGCGATCCAGCACCGGTGGAGCCAGGGCTTCTTCACACTGTGCCCATGAGGGACCACAAGGAAGACGCACAGGTGGGGCAATGCTGCCGTGAGTGATTCTTGTCGCCATTACATCCTCAGATTGAGGGAATATTGCTGTGGGAAAAGCCCTCTAAGACTAACGAGTCCAATGATTCCTGGCACTGCCAAGGCCACTGCCCCATGTCCCCAAGTGCCACATGCACATGGCTTTTAGATCCCTCCAGGGATGGGATTTCCACCACTGCAGCTGTAGCAGGGCTGGACAGCCCTTCCTGTGAATGAATTTTCCCCAACATCCAATATAAACCTCCCCTGTCAAAACTTGAGGCCATTCCTCAGTGACTTCTTCATGGAAAGCAGTGGAATGGGCATTGACAGGGGCTGCCCAGGGAGGTTTGGAGTGCCCATCCCTGGAGGTGTCCAGAGAAGGCCTGGACGTGGCACTCAGTGCTCTGGGCTGGGGACAAGGGGGGATCGGGCACAGCTTGGGCTCCCTGACCTCGGAGGGATTTTCCAGCCTCAGGGATTCTGGGATTCCTCTCCTCCTGTCCCTGTTCCCTGGGAGCNGCGCGACCCCCCGGCTGTCCTGGCAGGAGCTGTGCAGAGCCACAAGGTCCCCCTGAGCCTCCGTTGCTCCAGGCTCAGCCCCTTCCCAGCTCCCTCAGGGATTCTCCAGCCCCTTCCCAGCTCCCTCAGGGATTCTCCAGCCCCTTCCCAGCTCCATTCCCTTCCCTGGACTCGCTCCAGCCCCTCAGGTTGGCAGAGCAGGAGCTGCAGAGAAGGTTTGGCCACATCCACCTGCAGACACAGGTTCTTGTTCTCCAGGAGCCTGAGCACCCCCTACTCACCAGGCATGACTGCTCTTACTGAAAATGTAGTTTTATCTCTGCAGGAACTAGCCCAGACATAGTAACTCCCTTCATCTACTTTGGTATGGAGTCATCAATCAATTGAAAAAAAGATCATTAGTATGTATTTTGTCCAAAATAGTTTATTAAGAAAAAACCCCTCAAATTCTTTTGAGAAGGATGAAAATACATTTGGTTAATTTTTTTTTGTTACTCATTTCAATTGAAAATTAAAGTGAGTACTTGGAGATTTTTCCATCTGTTTTTTGTTTTTACACTCATTCCATCTCTCTTTTTAAAATTAACTCGATTTTTATCAAGAGACAAAGCAAATAAATAAGTGACATGTATTAAGGCAAAAAAAAAGATATTTCTATAAATAACAACCTAGGAGTAAAGTGATATACAGTGTTCTAGGTCAGAAAGAGACAGAATAAATTATCCTGAGCTGATGGGCCGTGGTGGCTGCTGCCCTGGGCAGCCGTAGGAAGGCAAGGTGACAGCCTGAGTCCTTAGTCCTGGCCCCCCTAAGCCCTCCCTACCCCCAAAAATCCAGCTGTTAACTGCATCGGGCTGCTCCAGATGTGCTCGGAGCGCTCCAGGTGCGGTGTCCCAGGGCACCTGCACGGATAATGAGGAGAGAACAGAGCAGCTGCCGTCTGGGCCGCAGTGGCACATGTGGCTGCGGGGCAGGGGGCCGGCTGAGGGGCGGCTGAGCTGCTGGCAGCTGGTTTTATTGCAGCCTCCAGCCCTGCACCTCGGCACACACACACACACACCCTGGGCAGGGACGGCAGTGCCAGGGGACAGACACCGCCGGCGCTGAATCCAGGGCTGGGGAGCCGTGAAAAAGGCACAGACACAGCAAGGCACTGACAGGAGGAGGCACTTCTGCTCCAGGGCACGATCAGACCCTGCTCATCGCATCGCAGGAGTCTGAGTGGCAGCAAAGGGCTTCCCCGTTTGGAGGTATTTTGGTTGTGATCGATCTGAACATCAAACATGGGAGTCAAGTTGAGAAGAAAAAGCGATCAGGGAGATTCTCCTCCTTCCTCCTTGGAGCACACAGCCACACAAAACATAAGTGACCCTGGTTTTCAATGCCCTTGTGCTCAGAGCCATCAGAGACAGCATCCCATTGCCTGCCCAGCACCAGAGACACTCTCTGATTGTCATCCCAGCATCAAAGTCACCCTCTGATTGTCACTCCCACACCAGAGAAACCAGCAGGTTGTCACCCCAACATCAGAATCACTCTCTGATTGTCATCCCAATATCAGTCACTCTCCGATTCTCACCCCAGCATCAGAGACACCCTGATTGTCACCCCAGCCTCTCTGCTGGAATCTGTTTGTGTGTCCTGGTGCTTCATGAGCAAACAGGAGATCACCTGCCATCAAGTGTTGAAGCCCCAAGAATTACAGCACTTGGCTACCAAACAGCAGCCACAGAAATTTGGGGGGTTCCTTCCAGCCAGCTGCAGTTTAGTCCTGTAGCTCCAGCTCTCAGATCAGTCTCACTTGGATCAAAGCAGCACGAACACGTCCCCAGGCTTCAAAACCCAGCCCAGCCTCCTGGGCTGTTCAGAGCTCCACGTCCACGGTGTCCTCCTCGTGGTCCTTGCTGTCGGTGGAGTCGGCGCTCGCAGGCTGGATCACCCCGAACTGCGACAGCTTTGCCGCCTTCTGCTCCATGCTCTGCTTCCTCCACTTGATCCTCCGGTTCTGGAACCAGACTTTGACCTGCATGGGAAGTGGCACAACAGTTTAATCCAAGGGCTCCAGAGCCCTTTTCCAATCCACGTGCTTCAGAGGTGGATATCCCCAAAAAGCAGAGTTCCTTAAAATGAGGATGTGCATTATTCCCTCAGGGAATAGTGAATGAGAACAGGAGGAGGTGAAACTATGGAGGGCAGAGTGGTGATGGGAAAGGATCAGGAGAGAGGGGGATGCAGCTGCACTGAGAAGGCTCTGGCCAGGGAAGTGAAGGAAGCAGCTCCCTAAGGAGCCCCTGAACCCATTCCCAGGACTGCAGTTGCCACAGGGCATGATGAGACCCCCGATAATTATCCCTTGTGGCCCCAGAACAGGCCTTGTTTTGCTGTCCCTTTTTCCCAGATGCATTTAGATCCCACTGTGGAAGATCACCTGGCTCCTTCTTTCCACACTAAACAAGCAGTTTACTGTGGGAGGAGCAGGAACTCACACTGCAGAGCAGGGAAATAATTATATCCAGTGTCATAAAAGGACATTTTAAACAGTCTCCAGAGGATTGTAACAATGCAGACACAGCAACCAACCCCCCTCAAACTCTAAAGCACAGCAGGTCGTGCTCCTGAATGCTTTTTGTTCCACTTCACGGATTCAGAAATCTTTTCCAGAAACCAACCAAACTCCAGGCACATCTCTTCAAAGTCACCTGGCAGCAGGGTGTCCCATGGGACACTTTACACCATGTCCTCCTCCCACCACGCTTCCCGGTGGGAACATCAGCACAGGGCAGCCCCAGGACCAGTGCCACCAGCTCAGCTCCCACATCCCTTACCTGGGTCTCTGTGAGATGCAGAGTTGCAGCCAGGTCCACCCTCTCTGTGCCCACCATGTACTGCTGCTTGAGGAACTCCTGCTCCAGCCGCTCCAGCTGCTCTGGTTTGAAGACCGTGCGGACTCTCTTCATCTTGCAGGGCCCCCCTGACCTCCAAGGCCCAGCAGGACCCAGCGAGTTGGTCCCGACACAGTGAGACAGCTCCAGACCTGCGAGAAAGCAGCAAAAATTGAAGGGGGCTGCACTCAGGGGCCTGGAGAAAGTAGCACCAAACCCAGCAGAGATGTCCCTGCCCTGGCCCTACCCAGGTAATATCATCTAGGCTCCTTTTTCCCATGAAAAGCTGCAGCAGAAGAACTTTTGAGGGCCTGTTCTATGGTTTTACCCTCAGGGTCCACCAAGGTTCTGGACATGCAGCCAGACCCAAAGAAATCAGCACTCAGTGAGGTGGGCAGGATTTGCCCTTTGCCTGCACAGGACCTTTGTAACAGGATAATACATTGCATGAAGAGCTGCGGAACACAAAAATCCCACCTGCCTCAAGAACCCCCGAATCACAAACGTTCAAAGTTTGGGGGAGTTTACCCCAGGCCTTCCCTTTCCCTTGGCACACGGGCTCAGTGCCCAGGATCCAGCTCTCATGCAGGGCCACATCCTGCACCTCTGTTCCCCAAAGAGTTCCCAGGGGTGCTGAGGACTAACAAGTGTATCTGACCTGTCTCCTGCCAGCTGTGGCCTGAGGATAACGGCAATTAGCATAAATTAACATACAATCAAACACCAGCACTGCCTCTGGCACCTGACTGAGAGCAGGTCTCCCCTTCCCCAGTCCCTCATCCTCCCTCACCCAGCCGATGTCCCTGCTCACTGATGAGCCTTGAAAATCCGGTCCCAGCCCAAGCATTCTGTGGTTCCGTGCCCAGGTGATTGCCCTGGAGAACTCCAGGGCTCACAGCACAGCCTGGAGGGTTTAGCAGCCAGGGAAGGCCAGCACTGATGGCACCACGGCTTCTCCGAGCACCATTCACTTTACCATAATCCACTAATTACAACCGGTGGGATTTTCCGTGTGGAAAGCACCGAAGACACTGGCAGGATCAGGCCATTAATGGTCCCCATCTCTGCTGTTCCAAAATATTGTGGCAACCAGGTTTCTCTAGCTTTTATGGAAATACTGCACATAATGATCCACATTCACACCTGCTACTTATCTCTCCTTTAATGACTGATCTTGTCACGTTCTCCAGGCACAAACCTGCACCTTGACCTACTTATTTTCATTAATTGGGTGTAAGTTCTGCGTGCGTTTAAGGATTTGTGGGACGCAGACCTGACAGCTTAACAGCCGTAATTGCACTTAAAACTATTTTCATCATTAAAATCTTTTCACCCATCACTTTTTGTTTCTATTTTAACACTGGAATAATAGCAAGTGTAATTTCCAATGCCGAGTGGAAATCGCTCTGCAAATTGTTTAACTCTGTTTTCATACCTGGATGTTTGATATAATATAAAGATTAACACAATTCTGCAGACGCTGTCTTGTGGAAGAAATAATATATGAAATCATTTTGCTAAGTACTTATTAAAAGATCAGCAAATATTTTTGGTGTCTGAATATTGTAGCATCAGGATCAAATCTGGAGTTCCTTACACACATGGAATATGGGCCTGGCTGCAGGTTTTGCCTGGACAACACCAAGATGACGCTCTGAATGCTAAAAAGGATTCTTAATTTCAAGAAAAATACTCTGAATGGAGATACTTTGTTAAAATCACTCGGTCGTTGTCCTTAAAAAGTTCCAGTGAAAATAGATCCTGCCGGATCAGGCAGTATCATCCATCACCACGGTGTAAATTTAACCCACGGATCAACTAAAACATTTTTCCTTAGATCCTTCTACACTAAAAATATAAAGTTTTGAGGACCAAGTGCCGCAAAACACTCACTTCTGTGAGTGAAAAATTGCAGGGAAAGCAAAATTAGAGAGGGATGAGGGCAAATTTGGGAGAAGAGGGACTCACACAGCAGCAGAAGTGAAGAAATTAATCTCGGGAGTAAGGTTTTGGGAAATTACGGCAGGTTTTTGATTAAAACTCTGGCAGTGAAATGCCTTCCTAATATATGAAAGGAGAAATAAATGCCAGAGTGTGTAAAGTCACCTGTAACATCTCATGGAATCGCTGACTGCTGTGGGTTGGAAGGGTCCTTAAGGATCATCCAGCCCAACCTCCGACACCTTCCACTAGCCCAGGCACTGGAATACTGGTTTTAGCTCTGTCACTTTACTGTTCAATCTATTCCGAGTTTTTGGCTCCATCTCAAATGCAAACAGCGAGTTTGGATATTCTGCCCCAAGTTCTGGACTGGGGACTGGATCATGGATCATGGAAATCCCGTAGCATCCTTAGGAATCAGCCACAGGCTCTTTCTTTATCAAAGCGTTCAGAGACATCCGTGTTAGAAACTGCCTCGCAATGTTAAAAAAAAATTAAATAAACAAAAAACCCCAGATAAACCGTTCCTTTTTGGTCTCGCTATATCGATCACTTACAGAGGGGAAAAAACTCCAAGGAAAGTTTTTCCCTCTCCCTCCTCCCTGTCCCAGAGCCGCAGCCCAACGCTTCAGCTCGGGGCTGCTCCAGAGGCTGCGGGAATGAGCCCACACCGGCAGCGGGGGAACGAAGTGCTTTGGGGTGACCCCGACCCCCGGGTGCTTTGGGGTGACCCCGACCCCGTTATTTCCCAGCGGGGCGGTGCCGGCGGGCAGGTCCCGCATCCCATCCCCGTGCGCGGCATCCCCGGCCCCGCTCCCCGCTCCCCGCTCACCTGCACCGGGCCAGGGCCAGGGCCAGCCCCACGCTCCGGGCAGCGGCCCCAGCCCCGCTGTCGCTGTCGCTGGCGCTGCCGCTGGCGCCGGGGCCGGCCCGGGTGCGGCTCCCGCCGGAGG
>VWZP01001131.1:1184-21020 GCA_013396995.1 Dicaeum eximium
GGGGGTAGGGAGGAATTTTTGTTATTACCTCCCTGAGCAGGTACCCATTTCCACTCTCCTTCATCTACCAGGTCTCCTTCTCTTGCCTGACAGTGGGAGGCATAAGAATCCTCTGACTCCTGGTGGGCCTCCCTTAAAGACGGAAGGGCTGAACTCCATTAATCCATTCCCCTTTCATTTTCCCTGATACTCCTTAGTCTTTCAACCTCCTCTCTAAGCTCAGTGAAAGGAGGTCATTCACCTGTTCACACCGCAGGCAGGTTGCATCCACAACACCCAGAACCACTGATAAGCCCAAGCACTGTGCACAGGAATGGGTCTGTACAGACACATCCCTTTGGAGGGTTTCATTTGGTTACATACACTTGTACTAACTACAGTTTCCGTCACATAAAAACCATTACTAACAGACACCCCAACCAGCCGACCTACAGCAACACAGCAAATCTCAGTAGCACTCAAACCCACAGCCCTGCCTGCGTGAGCTGCCGCACAAACTGCTGTGCCATGCCCCTGTTTGCCCGCTCCCGTTCACCGCGCTCCCTAGAGGCGCCTTATCATCAGCCAGCAACTCAGCATGGGAGGAAGCCCCACCCCCGGACCTCGTCATTCTCAGCACAAGGAGCACGCCTGTTCACATCGCACATTTATGCAATACTTGACTAAATGTTAGAGATTAATACACACTGGTTTAGCTTGATGGAAAACACGCAATTTCATATTGGTAGTTGTCGTAGGTAAACATTATTTTCTGTCTCTGTTTAGGAGGAGTCTGTCAGATTTAGCAATTTTGTATCTGCTAGTTATTTGCTGATATTTCTTGCCTGTTGCTGCTCTGCTTGTTAGTAAACTGTTAGGTACTTTTGGTTAGGCACTTTTTCATTTGTGTCTACTCATATTCATTCCTTATTGGTGGAATTTGTGGAATTTATAAAGGGGAGGATTGGTTGAACATATAAATGGAGGCAACTCATTCTGGAGTGTTACCTGTCAAACCAAGACAGCAGAGGAAAAAAAAACCAAAACACTGTGGCACGAGACTCCTCTAAATCTCAAATGCCCGTTCACTTCTGCTCAGTTTCCCCCTCTGAACTGTTTTACTTGTTCCAAAAACAGTTATAAATGGACCGAATCACAAATATCAATCACCATCCAACACTGAAGCTCTCACCAGAGAGTGCTTTTTAAAAACTTTTCAATCCTTATAATTCCATTTGTTTTTTAACTATATTCATGATGAGGAAAATTTCTGATTTTCTGCCTCTCACCTTATTGCCAGTGTTTACTTATTTGGCCTTTCATGACATTTCCTCTATAATGTCTGTCAAAATACTGCTTTAAAAAAAAAAAACAAACACCAAATGCCACCACACCGTTTCTCACTACAGTTACATTTTCTCTCTACGCTACTTGTGTTAGCTGTTTCTGTTGCATCAGCAAGATGAGCTAGAAAAGCTCCAGTGTACCACTGCATTTACAGCAATTCTTCTAACAGCAACTCTCAGAAATACGTAACCAGTAATTATCTTGCAGTACTTGCAAGGCAAGCGCCTCATGGCACTGTCTGTCCTTCATCCCTGCTCGTCTTCCTGTGTTTCACTTCTGGAGACACTGCAATCTTTGCAACACAAACACCCTTCAGACAAGTATTTGTAGTACATATACCACAACATAAGTAACTTTTACTATTTCTTTCTGATTCAAATTACTGCTAAGCACCCTTCACAGTTCTGCTGAGTTTCCCATCAATGTTCACCCATCTTACACACATAAACAAATTCTTCTCTACTAAGAGTTTAGTCCTGCCTCCTTCTGTCTTACCATTTCTCTCTCTCACTGGCTTCCCCAAATATATGTAAAATTTTCATATAAAAATTAGCATGTCTAAACAGGGTCTTATTACCCTCTCTTTCCACATATTCATGATGAATACCATAATTCTCCTCCTTTCTTTCTGGTACTCAGGATTTCTCTCCAACATGTAGGTTCTTTTTGCATAAGATATTTCCAGTAAGACCTTCCTGATTTTCCCCACTGCTAAATTTGTCATTCAGGCACACCTATGATAACATAATTTTCCCATGTCAAAGCGTATGCATCCCACCCTACTCATAAATTTATAACACTGCTGCAAAGATTGGTTATCTAGTCAGGAACTGTGGGAACTCAGTTGTGTCTTTAGACTTTCTATTTTTCACTTGGACTACACGTACTTTGTTTTCAAACTCATATGCAAGGACGAGACTCCTCTGTACCCTTCTCTTCTTTCTACAGCCTGAGACAGGTGGACTTCTATCACATACGGGTCTGTATCAATCAAGCAAAATCTATCTTCTGTCTCCTTCACTAAATGGAACAACTCCATAAATATCCACGAAGTAATTTCAAAATTTTCTTTTACCTTCTATTTGACGCGAAGTATAAAATTTCTACCATGAGTGGGTTGTGCTTTCGATAATAATGATGGCCATTACTATCCGTATTTATCTACAGAACCTCTTCTTAGGCATCAACTTTAAACACACACCTTGGATAAAGTCTATTCTTCCATCTCAATGACCAAGCAGGTACTAGAGATGTAAGACATTGCTGTGGCTCATAGGCATAATAAAAATCTGAACATAAATTTAAACAACACAGATGGTAAAAATAGTGCCACAATATCCAGGAAGATAAAATAAAAGTAGATATGGCTCTTGTTCTTTCCTCGGCAGTACAGAAAATTTTGCAGTAGTTCTACAGCAGCTGTTTTCCCAACTATAAGATCAAAAATTTGAAATAACTATATAAACAAATACATTTCACCAGCAGCAACTGAATTTCACTATTCCTCCAATTTAATTATTTTTATTCTAGTTTCAGAAGAAGGTGCTTCTTTTCAAGGTATTTTTTTTTGTTTGCTAGAATATGGAAGATAGAAAACAGGCATCTGCAGATAATGAATTTGCAGTAAGGAGGAAGTTAATATTTGAGATTTCCTAACTTACTCTTTTGTTTGATTTTTTTTAAACACCTGAAGGGAGAAAGATATAGTAACAGAGACTGACAGGAAAATGACAAGGAATCATCACTGCTATTGCATTACATTGAGCAATGTCAGTGTATGAGTCAAGATGCCTATAATCCACTTAGTAGCCTTGTACTGGTTTTGGCTGGAGTAGAGGCAATTTTCTTCCCAGTGACTGGCATGGGTCTGTGTTTTGGATTTCTGCTGGACACAGGGTTGATAATACAGAGATGTCTTTGTTATTGCTAGCAGAGCTCTCACAGAGCCACGGCCTTTCCTGCTTCTCATACTGCCATGGTGTGAGGAGACTGGGAGTGCCTGGGAGGTTGGGAGGAGACACAGCCAGGACAGGTGACCCCAGCTGACCAAAGGAATATTCCAGACCATGGGACATTATACTCAGTATGCAAAGCAGGGGCAAAAAGGAGTAAGGTGGGGACATTTGGAATGAGAGCATTTATCTTCCTCTTCCTAACCACTACAGTGTTACCCTGAGATGGCTCATTTTCTTCTATACATGGCTTTTACTTTCCCTATTGAACTGTCTTTATCTCACCCCTCAAGTTTTCCAGCTTTTACTCTTTCAACTCTTACCCCGATCCTGCTGGTGGAGGAGGAAGCAAGCGCTGCACGGGACTTGGTGGCTGGCTGGGGTTAAACCACAAGCCTTTATACATTCACACTTGATAACATGCAGAACACATGATCTAGCATCATTATTTTACCATTAAGTAATGCCTAACTATTTTACCTAATATATCTACTATACCTAAAGAGCCAAGAAGCTAGACACAGAAGTCAGACCTGATCTCAAGACATGTTTGCCAACAGAAGAAAAAAAAAAAACCAAAATCAGTTTTACAGAACAGCAGGTAAAATTTATTTCTTTCCCTCACCCATCTATAAAGACACACATTTGCACTTCACCCATCTTAACAGGACACAGCATCACACTGAGTCTGTCTTTGATTTCCACTGTGCTACTATAACAGATTATCAATTTCTTCTCTTCTAGCTCATGCAGTTTATTTCCATTTAACTGCCCATTTACATGTAGGTAGTTGAAGTCCTGCCTCACATTACACCTTGTTACCAGAGAATTATTTCCTTCATGTCCTCTGTGCCAGGATAATACAGCTACAGGGATTCAAGAACACTTGAGAAGAAACACAATCGCTTTCAGCTCAAAAGAGGACAGAGTCTGCAATTTGATGTATTTTAATCCCCAGTTCCTCTGTCTTGATTAACAGAGGTAATGTAACTGTGTACTGACATTTCTAATACCACCCCTTTTAACTGTACCAGCAATGCTGTAAACATGTACCAGAAACCAGATTACTGAATGCATTCAGTTTGCATGGTAAGTATACGGATGTTGGTAAGCAGTCCAAAACTAAGTTTATATCTAAACTTCTAATTATTTTAGACTTTTGAGGACAATTCAAATCAACCTTTTCAAGATGCAGAAGTCTTTGGAAACATTTTGAGGCAAAAAAAAAAAGCATTCAACATAACAGTTTTTCCATCAGAACAGATTAATAAATTTTAGCAAGGAATAGCTAAAACAAATGCTTGAAAACCAGTTTTCATCTTCACCCATCACCTGATTCTTTCTTCTTATCCAAAAGAGTGGCAAGGTGGAAAAGTCAAGAAAGTGCACCTCTACTTTCCTACAGTTCTTCATGGTAAAGCCCAGGAACAATAGCAGTAAGATTTTCATAGCAGTAGGCACCCCGGGTGAAAACTGTTTTAGATTGGACAGCCAGCATAACAGAATCTGAGAGATCTCCATTTTCCCTTGGGTAGAACAATGTGTTTGCCCCTACTCTTCTGCTCCCCCAGAATCACACTTGTTGTGATAAGGTGAGTCTCTTTCATGGCAAACGAAACAATACTTATACCCTAATCAATCAGGTGGTAAAATTCAATGTAGTCTTTTTTGGGTCATGAGATAGTGATTCATGTTGAAAGACCTGATGTCTTATGTACTTCAGTAACTTACAAATGTATTACTACAAGATAGTTTGATGCCTACCCTTCACGCTAAAGGTGCAAGTTCAGAGATTCGGTCACAATTTGTAAAAAACAGCTAGTAAGAGACAGTGCCAAGCTGTCACTCAGGTCAGGATGTGTAACTAGTTGAAGCTCTCTTTCCTTTTTAGATGCAACTGTAAATGGCACCAAGGTGCTTGGGTGGCACATGCCTATTTCTTTACTTCAACAGTCTGCTCCTCAGCTGCCTCAATGTTATTAAAGCAAATCTAATATACAAAAACTAACTTGTGGCTTATAGAATAAGCATATATTTCTTGTTTTCTGGTACATTGAAACTATTTTGGTAGGCTGGTATGGTTAGGCATTCAAGGTCTCTAACTTGGATTTGGATTAGCCAACTTTCTTTTACTGACGGGAAGATGTGAACAACCAAAGGACACAGAAGAATCAGGCTTACAGTCTCTATTGAACTGTCTTGCTGCACAGTAGCAACAGAGCAGCAGAAATCAGTTAACCGATTAATTACTCCAGAAACGAGTCAATGACATCTCTTTGAGAATACCTATAGTCTGTTTCAGACGATAGAGTTAGTCACATTTGGGAATACTGTGCCTTTTGCAAAAGCCGAAACCCAATATGCCCTCCAAGAGACTGTGCCTTCCTAATTCCTCCCTGCTCTCAGAGGAAAGTCCTGGTCTGGAATGGACAAGGACCTCTTCAGAAGCATTACCTTACTCATGTACAGGATCTGCTCAGACCACACAGAGCTTTTAGAAGACACTCCATTGGCAAAAAGGTTCTATAAAGCTTGTTAAAATACTCAATCTTCTCATGACAGGGTTAAATGGCTTCTTCCAGAACTGAAAAACAGTTTAATATACCTGCCAAAACCTTGTGATCATAGCAACAAATCACAGTAAGCTTCCTATTTCAGCAAATATTAACACTTCTTTCATACAAGAGATCTGTTTTAACCTAAGTCAAAACAAAAATCAGAATCTCATCAGTAATCCTACAGAAACACTAAGGAGTAAGCTACATAAGGAGGCATGTGTTCCCCTGGCAGTCTTCTAGATCCCTCCACCCAGAGTCACCAAGTCTCCCACCTCACTTGTAGCTCAAAGGTTCCACCCTCTTTCTTTGTCCTACCTTCTTAACTCACGAAACCACATGTTCAACTTTTTCAACTGAATTAACTTGCTCAGCAACAGTTCTCATGAATGCTACTGTCAGCTTGAAGAAGAGAAGGTAAAGGATGAATAAGATCTCTCCCTTTCATTAATGACAACCTCATGTTAATCAACAGAGTCAACCTCATTTCACCTTCAGGTTCACAACAGACTCTAGCTCCATTTTTTTGGACTTTTTCCCATGCTGTTACATATCTGGGTCAGACACAAATCCAGAGCTGCCCATTTTCCAGCTCTGGCTCAGAAATTGCTTACACAGCATGTCTTTTCAATTTGAGATGATGAAAATGTCACAAAACCAGATGATTTCATAAACTACCTGTCATCTCCCACTTAATCATTCCAAGAACAACCTAGGAAGTTTTGGTACGTTACACTGAACCAACCTCAATGCTTATGCATACAGATTCTTGGTTCTTAAATCAGGGATAAACTAAGCAATTTTTTCCCCCTAAAATTAGAAAATATCCAGATAGAAATATCAGGTGCATTTTAATAGCATGGAAAAACGTCTCCATTATGATCTGTAGTAAAAAAAAAATCCAAACAGATAAGATAATATTCAAAATTTATTTCTAAAACTACTCTTTTGATTATTTTATAATCATTACATAGGTTTAATTTAGATTTTTGTATAAGACAATAATGGCAAAGTTCTATTGCTATTACAAAGGAGAACTGAGAAAAACAGTATCAAATCTCCACAGACAGGTAAAAATATAGCCTTTGACTCTTTAGAATTACTAGGATTACCTGGATTAGTAATTCAACTAGCATTTCCAACTAAAGGAGCCACAGAAAGTAGCCAGCCTGGATTGTTCCCATTCTTGGATGCATTTTAGCTCTTTACACAGCTTGTGCCATGAATCAGACAAAGTAACTCTTGCTGAAAAAAATCAGCATGCTAGGTTAGACAGGCAACAGACTTAGCACAAGGCTGCACAAACTTGTAATGAGTATTAGAAGGCAGACATGAGCAGCCAGAGAAAGGAACAGGACTGCTGGTTTTTGATCTAGAAATACTAGACTCTACTAACTCCCAGATTAGAGATTTACTTTATCACACAAATAAATATGGATGATAATTTCACTATAGCCAAGTAGTTTTGTGGAAAATTGAACCATCAGAAGTTTAATTTTTGGATATTTTAGAGTTCAGTGTCTCTATCATATTGCCCAGATCAAGTATTTACAATTTAAACACCAGAACACACTACATGCATTAAATCAGCCATTTAAATACAGAACTCTCTCAATAGGTATTTTGTGAAAATGGCAAAAAGTGAAATTCTGGAAGATAACAGACATTCTGTCATTGACTTCAAAAGAGTAAGTTTTGCCTCATTTCCTATGGAAAACTATTCAAAGTCTGCATTTTAAAAACCTTATGTAGTAAAAGAGAAAACATAAAGATGATTCTGACCATAATCAGCCATCATTTATTAACAAACATTTCCTAACTGACTAAAAACAGGAAAAGATACATTACAACTCCTTATGGAAGTTCTGTCACTATATCTGAAACATTCATAGTTCCACAATTAGATGCTGTTGGCACCATACCAAACTTTTTTTAACATTTCTGGAGGACCAGTGCATTTGAAGCTTTAGTTGTTTCAATATTGTGATGACTACACTAACCAGCACTGTAGCTGACATACAGGGAAAAGCCAGCACCTCCAAAGTACAAGTATATTAAACATCAACTCCAGCACTTTACAGGCATATTTAAACACTCTTTGGAGTCTCCTGGTAATAACCAGCTCTGAGGCTTCTCTCTTGCTCTGCCTGAACCTTTCACAACTCTCATACAGCAATAAAGCTCTTGTGCATGAAGCAGCCTTGTCTGTTTTTTAGTTTCATTCAACACAAAATGAAGGCTTGTTGATAGGAGAACAAAGAAAGCTGCTAGATACAAACCAAATTAGGCTAACACTGAACTTGTTGTACCAGGCTGGCCTTGTGCTAGGCTGAAAAAGTAGCAGCAAGCACCATTTGGAGTGAGAGTGCAGGACCATCAAGTAGATACCTACCATCCTTAATTGCAAGGTCTTCTAAAATTGCTATGGTTTTGTGGGTGTTGTGTCATCCCCCCTCCCTCCTCCTCCCCCGTAAGTGCTACTGTTAGCAACTGCTTTTCTTTACAAATTTAATCATTCCTGATGTCTGGTGTGGGAGCAAGCGTTCCTTCAGTACCTTGTTACTGGATGCATCTGCTCCAGATAACTGCCAGCAGTCCTACTGGAAAACACAGATCTAGACATTCCGAGTATCTGGGAACTTTATTTCCCTCTACCTCAACTCCTAATCAGTAGGTCTGCTTTACAGGAGAAAGAGCAGAAGCAGCCAGCAGTCTCTTCTGAGTATCAATTTATCGTGCTGATAAAGATGCTGAATTAAGGCTTCTAATTCCTTTCTTCTGCACTGTACATTCAGAGAAACAATATCAATATTCAGCTGACTTAAGTATAACAATGCAGCAGTAAATTTACTTATCAACCTCCATGACTAACCTTTATGCAAATAAAATATGAACTTTACTTCTGGATGAACTATACTTCTTCCCCTGATTCAGGCAGAACCTCCACCTTGACTGCTATCAGTCTTTGGGTAGTACATTATAATCCAGAGAGCAAAATATGATATAAAAGAGCTCAATTTCCTTATCTGAATTTCTTCATTATATTGTATATCTTCCCGTTACAACTGCTACAACTGGGGTGCTTTTGGCCATAACAATGAGTCACTGCTATATATATATACATATATATATATATATATTTGGTTTGTGCGGCCAGGTTCTGTTAGTGCAGGGGATGGTGACAGGGAGCTTCTCTTCCTTGAGAAGCTGTGAGAAGCTCCCCCATGTCTGACAGAGGCAAGGCCAGACAGCTCCAGCATGGACCCACCAGTGGACAAGGCCAAGCCCATCAGCAACACTGGTGGCACTGCTGGTTTAACACACTTAAGAAGGAAAAAATAGTTACTGTGCAGATGAAATTGCAACCAGAGAAGAGTGAGAATATGTGAGAGGTAAAATCCTGCAGACAACAAAGTAAAGTGAAGAACAAGGGTAAGAAGGTGTTCCAGGTGCCAAAACACAGATTCCCCTGTAGCCCAAACTTATTTGGATATGACTCTTCTGAGAGTCTTCTTGTGGTCATTTGGGAACATCCCATTCCTCAAAATTCACTTNCTGGTGGCACTGCTGGTTTAACACACTTAAGAAGGAAAAAATAGTTACTGTGCAGATGAAATTGCAACCAGAGAAGAGTGAGAATATGTGAGAGGTAAAATCCTGCAGACAACAAAGTAAAGTGAAGAACAAGGGTAAGAAGGTGTTCCAGGTGCCAAAACACAGATTCCCCTGTAGCCCAAACTTATTTGGATATGACTCTTCTGAGAGTCTTCTTGTGGTCATTTGGGAACATCCCATTCCTCAAAATTCACTTTTATGGTCCCAGATCTTCTGATGAATCTTCTTTCCTTGAGAGTTTCTCAAATATGTGGTCAGGTCATGATGCACTTCTCTTATCATTTTTTACTCCAGCATTCTATCTGTGTTCTCAAAACTAAGACATCAACTAGTACATATTAATCACTAGTATAAATTAACAATGATGCATTAGGTGTCACAAGACTTCTAAGTCACAACAGGGAGTTAGCACAAGGTCACACTGACCTCTGGTATGTGTACTAATCACTGTGTGGTACAAAACTAAGCACTAACCACGAGTATAGGGGTCATACACTACTGTGACAAAGTTAAAAGAATTTTCCGACATCTGCCCCCACTGCTGCATAGACTTCTACTTGAAGAAATATCACTTGTTCAGTAACATCTGCAGAGGATGTTCTGTTCAGAGGACATCCTGCTGCATATTGTATGTATCTATGTATCATTCCATTCTATCTTCTTGTTTGTAGTTGTCTGCACTAACTTTTCTTCATCTGGAGTTTGATATCCCTCTTACAGACACAAAACATCAATCAGCACATGTGCTTAATAATTCCAAAGCTAGTGACATTTTCAGTTCCTACAGCACTGACCAATGCCTGCAGAAGTCTGCCAGAATCCAGCCACTCTTTGATCTCTTCTAAATTTCATACTGACTGCAATTCCTGCTGATGGTGTCTCCAGATCATCTAGTTGAAAGAGGCTAGTCAAATCACTCCTTCTCTTCAAGAAGGATGAAATAACATTGTTTTTCATACACATACAGCCATAAACAAGGGACATTTAGAATTTAAGATCTCACCTCCCTATTTCATCATTTCCACTCCTTCAACCTGTCATATTCATTTCTCAATGTTCTGCCTTTCTGTGCAATCCCAGAGCCTGAGCAGGAACCTAATTCTTCCCTCTCCTCAAAGCAAAGCAGCTCTTGTATTGGCAAACCTGACCTTACAACTATAAAGCCTTTGGTGACAGTAACTTCGTTATTTTAAAGATTTATAAAGAGCACAACAAATTTATTGCACAAAGCAGGAGCCAGACCTAATTCTTTACCACCTTCTCTATTCTTCAGGAGAACCTTAAAAGGTTAGAGTGGCCCATAGGGTAGCATGCCAACATTACTCAGCTATTATCTCATAGTTTCTCAACTGCACTCTTTTGTTAAGCTCTTTGTCATTTTATTTTCTTTTTAAAAATGACACCACTGGTGGGTAGCCCCACCACTTTTATTTAAATGCTTAACTTTATTTGCACTCTTATTTTACAGTAACAAACACTTCCTAAAAAAACACACACCAAGTTAGGTACCAGCAAAAATGGACACGGTAAATTTTCACATTAGAATCACAAGTAACAAAGCATGTATACAGTATTTATAATCTTGTTTACCCAAATTCATGTAAATAATGCCCTGAAATTAATTACACACACATACTAGGAAAAAAGTTTCCTGTACCTGCTACTGACTACTTGCACTCTCTTCTGTAAAATCTGTTCTTTCATTTCCCAACATGATTTCACACCCTAAAACTTTACACATAGGTGATTTGTTCTTTTTATGCATATTAATGATTAAATTTTTTCCTCCTTTAGAACCAGAAAAGTAAGTTTAATTCTTCATGTATTTCAGAACAATGAAACTAAAAGGCATGGACTTTAGTCACAAAGCGGGCATGATGATATACCAACAGTCCTGATTGATATAATGATCATGTTTGCAACACACTCAGCTCTATTACTCTTAGCTCTACAAGTGTCAGCTGTTCAAATTGCCATGATTAAAACACTGCTAAGATTTTTCTACCTATTAAAAACATCTATTTTTCTAGCAATACACCACTTTTTTCTCTCTATCCACCATAGAAGAGAATAACTAAAACAAGGAAATTTAATATTTTTTTTTTTACTATCTGATTTTTTGGCAATTGAAGAAACCTAAAAAAAAAATACCCACTCAAACCATTACCTCTTCACACACCTCTACTGAAAGAATCAAAACAGCTTTTAAAGCCAAATGCACTTACAAATGTACAGCATATGATGCTAATAGTAGCAGGCAGAATTCAACAAGATCAGCATCTCAGTTTAATACCAATAGACACACTGAAGATCAAACCTGGCTGTAGCAACAGCCAGATAATATGCAAGTTACTACCTGTCTGCATGACGACTTATTGCTATTCCTGGTTTTTCAAGTCACAGAGATTAACATACCATGCCTCTTGCCAGTTTGCTTCTGGCAGCTAAAAGAAAAACATATGGAACAGATTATCATGAGTACTCTCATGCGGCACATCCAGGAAAACGAGGGGATCAGGTCCAGTTAGCATGAGTTTAGGAAAGGCAGGTCCTTCTTGACCAACCTGGACTACTCTTATGACCAGGTGGGCTGCTTAGTGGATGAGAGAAAGGCTGTGGATGTTATCTACTCAGACTTCAGGAAAGCCTTCAACACAGTGTCCCATGGCAACTTTCTGGAAACGCTGGCACTGTCGCTTGGACAGATGCACTTATCTCACTAAAAACTGACTGGATAGCTGAGCCCAGGGAGTGCTGGCGAATGGAGTTACATCCAGCTCATGGCTGGCCACCAGTGGGAGTCCTCAGGGCCCCATACTGTGGCCAGACCTGCTCCATTTCCTTACTGATGATCTCAATGAGGGAACTGAATGCACTGTCAGTGAGTTAGGAGATGACACCAAGTTGGATGGGAGTGTTATCTCTTGGAGGGATCTGTACAGGCAGCATCATGGGCTGAGGCTGATGGTGTGAGATTCAACAAGGCCCAGTGCCAGGCCCTGCCCTTGAGTCACAACAGCCCCAGGCAGTGCCACAGGCTGGGGCAGAGTGGCTGGAAAGGACCTGGGCGTGCTGGTGACAGCAGCTGAACATGAGCCAGGCTGTGCCCAGGTGGCCAAGAAGGCCAATGGCAGCCTGGCCTGGATCAGCAATGGTGTGGCCAGCAGGGCCAGGGCAGGGATTGTCCCCCTGTGCTGGGCACTGCTGAGGCCACAGCTCGAGTGCTGTGCCCAGTTCTGGGCCCTCAGTGCAGGAAAGACACTGAGGGGCTGGAGTGAGTCCAGAGAAGGGCAATGGAGCTGGGGCAGGGCCTGGAGCACAAGTCCTTGAGGAGCAGCTGAGGGAGCTGGGGGTGTTTATCCTGGAGAAAAGGAAGTTTGGGGGGGGCCTTATCACTCTGTAATTGCCTGAGAGAAGAGCGTAGCCAGCGTAGTGACACGGCTAGAGGAAACAGCCTCAAGTTGTACCAAGGGAGGTTCAGGCTGGACATCAGGAAGAATTTCTTCACTGAAAGGGCTGTTAAACATTGGAACAGCCTGCCCAGGGAAGTGGTGGTGTCACCCTCCCTGAAACTGTTCACAAAACCTGAAACTGTTCACTGGATGTGGCACTTAGTACTATGGTTTAGTTGACATGGTGGTGTTTGGTCATAGGTTATACTAAATGAATTCAGAAGTATTTTTCATACCTTTATGATTCTATATCACTGCAAAAAAATGGGATTTTCAAATATTAATGCTTTTATAATATGCAATGAGCTCTTCAAAATGTAATTGCTTTGCTACGTAAATTATCACCCAGATTGAAAAGCTATTCTGACATTCCAGAATTAATGTCCTAGAAAGTAGCAGTCTGCAGTGCAAGTTTTATTTCTGTATAAACATACATACACACAATTATTTTAGAACTATGTTTCTGTACTCTATAATCTCTCCATAAAGGAATACTCAAGAGAGCTGTCAGTACTTGCTATTCTTCTGTTTTTGAATCAACGTTGCCACCGCCTGGGCAAACCTCTAACTGCCAGGTACTGCTGTGGTGCAAGAGTCTGTACCTGGAAAAAAAACAAACCCACACTTTCTCCATAGAATTGTTTCCATAACCAAGATAATTAAATCGTCTGAAACTTGGTTTTCTATTCATGAATAAATATTCAATTTCTGTGTTTCATTAGTATCTTAACATTAGACATGTAAAACAAATTGATTAGCTTTCCACCACCATTTGAAGAACTAACTTGAGAGACTACTTTTTATGTTCAGTAATATGATGTACAATTATCTGCAATTCTCAATAATCAGTTTACAAATGCTTCATACAATCACAACCAGTTTCTGTCTCTTCCTCAGACTTCATTCCTGTTAGTGAGGAAGCTAACATTCAGACTCAGAAGGAAACCATAGCTTTTATCTCTGAAGAGATCTTACGCTATGGAGGTTTGTTGCTTCTTCTACTCTCTGTCATTCATCATAAAGCATTATAGGAATGTTTCAGTCTAGTCTTCAATAAAAAGCTGTGTTTTATAAAAGATTTTGAAGGAAAGTAGAAATTCTACTCTAAACTTCTCATGCACAGGAAGGCCACCACCTAAAACAGGAAACAAGGAACAATTAAAACTATCATGGAGGATTCCTTTAGTCTCAACAGAACCTTAAATCCTTCTAACTTTCATTAGAAAGTGTACATACTTCTACTGAAGACTGGATTCAACCAGATATAGGATAATGTATATATATATAATGCAACTGAATACTTAGTACTTTTCCTTATACAGATTCTTTTTATTTATACACTTCTGGTTTGTTGAGAATTTTGTGCACAAGCTATACAGGCTTATGCAAATGTGAGCAGGCCTTTCACGTGAAGAAAATGTTTTCTACAGAAGTCAGTGCTTGCATCCAATTATTAGCAACAAAATTTACCACTGAAACTTGGTAATGCCACATGTATTTCTCAATGGTACTTGAGAAGAGTACTGAGAAACTTCAGCTCATAGCATCAGAAGCTTAGGCCACATATGGCCCCTAATGCAGAGCTTGTGCAACATACAAAAACCTATGGAATACAGAATGCATCATGCTTTTTCCAACAATTCCTGGTAAGCTGACAGTCCAAGTCAAATCAAACCTGAGTCTGCTGCTCCCATAAAGAGAACTTTAAAACTTAAGCCATGTTTTCAACGCTCCTACATAATCTTTGAAATAAACTGACCTCTTGATGATAACCTACTGTTCTTATAAAAATTTGCATACAGTGGTACTTTACAATGCTTGTTTTAATTCTTAATCATTACAATACATAAGAGTGCAAATGAAGATACTGAAAATGTGTAAATATAACCTGCTCATCAATCAGTCTTTTGATGAAAAAATTATATACCAGATCTTAAGTATTTAGGGCCCCTTAGCTTCCTGCATTTTTAAACTAAAATAGTCATTAAGAGTCTTTATAAATTATTTTCAATGGAAAATGGAATCACCTATTTCCACAAGATATATATGGTTGTAATAACTGTGTGAACTATAGGAGGAATTTGTTTTTCAACTAAAAATATATGAACACTCTAAGTATCACTCCATGTTCTATTGCAAGAACAATCAATCACGTACCAAAGCTATGGCAATGCCCCAGCAGCATGTTCTATAGTAAGAAAAATAAATTCCTTACATTGATAAATCTAGTCTGTTTAGTGAAATACTTGTCCAAGATTCTGAAATGAGTCATCAATCACTACTACTCAGTCATCTTTTCCCATCTTTTATCACAACCAACTGAAGAGTTGTCTCAGAGTTAATGAGATATGCTGGATGTTGCTCTTATGACAAGCCTGGTGTAGTTGTATTTTATCACTGTCATCACTTCAAGGTGATCTTGTAAAAACCCACCACGTACAGAATGTCATTAAAACAGAACTATCTTTACATTCAAATAAGCCCATCTTACTATGTTGTTGAAGGTGTGACCTGACTTTCAAGATGATTTTTTTTCCCCACTTGAAAATAAAAGTTCTTGATAAACATTAAACAGTGTACCTTGTCTCAAGTTTCATGTTTTCAGGAAATCAACTACTCTAATTTTGAATTCTCCCATATTCCTGTTGACAGTACAGTTACTTTTTTAGGATCTTTTCCCTCTTTATTGACAATCAAATTTTTCTTAACTCTTTTTCTATTTCTAGCCATTACTTTCTATACTGAATCTAATGACTTCTTATCCTTACAGTCTAGGGACTTAAAACATTCACTTTCTGTCTTTCAAGAGAAATAAGAGAACCAGACTGAAACAGCATTATTTTACATCTGTCTGTCCCTCCACTTCAAAAGGCCAATCCTTTCTATATTCACCCCAGAGAATCACAATAATCTTGCAATATCTTTTTGCTATTACTCATTAGAACATGCTGAATGAAGGCAAAACACACGTTAAAATCAGCACTTGCATATCACTGACACTTCTCTAATCTCCACAATTATTCCCTTCATCCCAACAAAACCTATTCAAGTGACTGGCTCTTCTCCTAAGAACCTAGTTACTCGGAGACAGGCAAAATCAGGAATGCAAGGTAACTTTCCTATGATGTCAGAGGTAAAGAAGGTCTCTGAAGTTGCTACACCTTGAGTTTGACCTGGACATCCAAGACCTTAGGATATTGGTGAGACTACACCTACTGTAGTGACTTGAATCAAAGCAAATGTAGCTTTGTAGTTAATCCTGTGTTGCTTTTATTTACCATGTGCTGATTTGGATCTCAAAGTAGTTTTTGAGTGCATAACTTGCTATTTTTTTTTTAATGAAGAAATCCTAATTTATAAAACCTTTCAAAAATAACAGCATATTAGGTGCTGTGGCAAATGTGAAAGCCATACCTGCAGCATATAACTAAACATTTTGTACCCCTTTGAGATCTCCAAAGTCTATATTGCAGATATTCAGTCCTGGAAAACAGACTAAATTTAAGAAGCAAACTCTCTGAATTACAGATGATGGAGGTATAGGGAAACTCAACATCAATCACTTGTATGCATTGACCTGCTCCTACTGGTCCCTACTACAGACAAGGCCTCAGGTTCCAAAAGTGTTTTGGACCCTGAACTCGGTGTGGAAGAGCAAAATTCACAACTGACAGAAAGAAAACATCAATTCTCTGCATCACACAGTCCACTATTTCTGTTCCAGACCCCTGCCAAAGACCAGGACAGGACAAAAGAAAGGTGGCTTTTGATCGAAGCAGAAGGTGGCATAGACACTACCTGAAGTATTTTCTCTCACCTCCAGCTTAAGGTGGGATGTTGGTTTGAAACAAAGCCCAGCCTGTCCTGATAGACCTACCCTGTCTAAGTGAGGAGCGAGAAAGCAAGACCTGTCTGTTTTGAACTCTCTGCAGTATTGGATCCAGTACAGTACAAAGGGATCAAGCACATCAGGCCCAGCACTGTGATAGAGCTACTCAGTCCTGCCTAAATCCATAGGGAAGACAGCAAAGCACAGTGCAGACACACTGCAGTGACCTTGCAGTGAAACCTACACACAACATCTCACTGGTTTCCTCTGCAACTCATTTTCTTTCTTCTGTAGCTCCAATCCTGCACTGGTCTCTATATGGTTAGGACACTGGGTGAGCTAGATTTTCCTAATGCAGCAGATTTTCCTAATGTACAACAAATAATACTGTTCAACAGTTGAAAAGAGAGCATTGCTTTCTCAGCACTTTTAAATTCCTAGTTTCTTTTAAAAACGAACTGTAAGAAATTTTGTGTGTACATTTTAACTTCTATAGACCTTCCTCAATTTCTATTACCTTCACCATCCATATCTTTAGACTTCTTCACAAAGTTATTAATGCCCACAAATTCCAGGTGTGACCCTGTTTGTACAGCACAGGATGCTGTTCAAAAACATTGTGAGAGGCAGTTAATTACCACCAGCCATGGCAGTGGGTGCAACCAACTGTAATCACTTCACTGGTGTCAGAATGCTTTTTCTCCTCAGCCACAAGCCTGAGGGAGAACTGGCATACACTGCTGCTCTGGAATAGATGAAACTTCATATCTTTTCTATACTGACACCACAAGGATTGCCATTCAGAGAAGTAAAGGCATAAATTATATGCCTTTAATTCAGTGGAAATGAGTCACCAGTGTGTGGGGAAATAGAATCTCCTACATCCAAATAACCCCAAACAACAAAGGTCAGGAAGAACTGTATCTTAAAATAACAATGAACATTCACAAGGAAGTCCATTTTGTAAGGAAAGTGGATGACAGTCTGTCAACTAGAAGTGGAGGAAGAAAATGGGTATACAAATTAAGAGGCCACAGAAATGAAATCTGTAACAGTACAATACTTTGATACATGCTGTACTACAGAAAATTTGTCAGCTGTGTAGACCCATATTCTCAGAACCATTTAACCAACAAATTATATGTTTTCTTTATAAACAGGTATGTCTTGATCCTAGTCAGTCCTCTAGTTGAATTGTATGACAGTTTGACAATGACTTGCTATAGCTCACAGCTACTTCCCATTTCCTCCTGCACAGTTTGACCTCCAAATGTAATAAAAATACTTCATTGTTCTTCATCCAAATGCATCATAAGAACTTCTGAGTAGATCTGCCTTCAACAGGCAGCTGGTAGATTCCCTGCATCTGCCACGGTAGCATTTCAGACTATTCCAAGAACAGTTGCTAGCCCACTATGCACTATATTCTTAAATTTAGCACACAAAAAGGTCCAAAAAACATTGAAGTATTGTCCAAGCAGAAAAAAAAAATCAATACAAACCTACTTTCTCAAACCAACAATTTCACATCAGTTTTCACTCACTACCTTGTTAATACACTTAGGAAATATTACTTGTTCCTCTATTTTTCCAGCACTCATACCAGCTAGCATGATTCATGGAGGGTGTGTTTTTTTCTTTTATGGTCACTAAAAACTTATTATTTAGCCCAGTTAATATATCACTATAACTTCCTGGTCTTCATCCCCATTAGGGTAATTTGTACTTGTTCTTTTAATCACTGGAAGAGGTACAGCTATGAATGTCTTATCCAAGTTTTCACAGATTCTTCATAAGACATTCACAGGGTATTTCTTATCTGTTTACAGAATTTTTTGAAGGCTGAAGCTGCTTTCATTCTATTAATTTCCCTCTTTCCTTAATGACTAATGTTAAAACCCATATCTCATGGTCAAGTATGTCTAACAGTGACTACCATCAACTACTGTAACATAAGATAAATCAACAGAATAAAAAGAAACATTTGAACACTTTCATTCAAAAAAAACCAATTCCTTCTTTGTTAGCAGAAGGCACACATTTCTTTCAGAGCTCTGTCATTCTGCTGATGCTGAGTGATTAAGGGTTTTTTTAGATCAAGCTAAAACACAGTGCCAAATATACAGAAAAAACCCCAGAATTTTCACAAGTAGCACAAAATCATAGAAGTAGTAATTCCCATATAAACTCTCCTGTTCTCTACTTACATACAGAATAAGGGCATCCACAGAGAATAGGGGCATCCAGACTCCTGGAACAGGAGAAAAACCTTTTCTAGGTAGAAACCTAGAAAAGTATTTTCTACAGGAGTGGGATAACTGTACATGTAAGAATTAATTTCACAGAATTACATAACCAGTTAGGTTGGAAAAGGCCTCTGAGATCATCAAGTACAACCTTATGACCAAACACCACCATGTCAATTAAACCATGGCACTAAGGGCCACGTCCAGTGGTTTTGTGAACAGTTTCAGGGAGGGTGACACCACCACTTCACTGGGCAAGCTGTTCCAATATTTAACAGCCCTCTCCGTGAAGAAATTCTTCCTGATGTCCAGCCTGAACCTCCCTTGGTGCAACTTGAGGCTATTTCCTCTAGCCGTGTCACTGGTTGCCCAAGACAGGAGGCCGACCCCTGGCTAGACCCTTCTGTCACGCAGTTGTAGAGTGATAAGGTCACCCCTGAGCCTCCTTTTCTCCAGGATAAACACCCCCAGCTCCCTCAGCTGCTCCTCACAGGATTTGTGCTCCAGGCCCTGACCCAGCTCCATTGCCCTTCTCTGGAATCCAGCTTTTAAAAGCTCATGCAGAAGCGCTCCGAATTACCAAGAAGACCAAATAATGCTGCCTACCTACCTAGTACAGGCTGCTCTGAAACCCTCCCGTGAGTGCCTATAAAGTTTTTCTGGCAGGCCAGAAACCCGCACGTGTATCCCGGTGCGCGGCACTTTCATTCCCCATACTGTTCAGCCGCTATAATTTTTTATCAGCCGCCGTCCCGCCTGCTGCGGACAGCGCCGGGCGGGTGAGGGGCCACGCCGGGAAGGAGGGCACGGCTCCCCCCGCGCCCGGCGCCGCCCCGGTGCGTACCTGAGCGGCTCTCGTAC
>VWZP01001131.1:21072-72384 GCA_013396995.1 Dicaeum eximium
GGGCCGGGCGCTCCCGCCATGTTGGGGCTCATAAGTGCTCGCCAGGCCGGGCTGGACGATCCCGCGCGGCTGCGCTGGGCCGAGCGCACCCGGAGGTACCGGGGCCGGGGCGGGTGTCCCTGCGCGGGGAGGCCCCGAAGCGACAGCCCCTGGTTCCGCTCTGCCGCGGAGCCTCGCTCGGCCCGGCCCGGGGCGGGGTGAGGGCTGCACTGCCGCAGCCCCTGTGCGCGGGGGCCGGGGCCGGGCCGGGGTTGCTGCGCGCCCACCCGGCTGCTCTCGGTGTGCCCCGCGGGGCTGTGGCAGCGTGCGTGGGTCAGCAGCGTTTGCGTGCGGTGTACGCAGCCCTGGGCGGAGTGTGCTCAGCGCAATCAGCGGCGCCTCGCTCCCTGCGCCTCGGAGTCACTGCCCGGAGGCGCTGCCCGTGCTGAGGGCGCGGTTCCTGCAGGGGGCTCGGTCTGCGGGCGGCTGTGCTCCGCGTGTGAGGCAGCAGGTGTTTGTAATGCTCGAGTGCTCTCATCTGCTCGTCCTGCCTTTTCCCGAACCCGGCCTCTTGGCAGGTTGAAGAAGAATCAGATGCAGGGGTTTTCTTAGCAGTTTTTGTGGGAAGTGGTGGCAGCAGCACGGACGGATTTGTTTTAATATTTCTGCACATCCATAATGTGATATTTGTTCAACACCAGAGAATCTACTTTGCAGATGTATTTCAAGATAAATCCAATAAAGCGTACCTTAGTTCAGTTACTCACACAACATCTGGATCTATGTTGGTGATTTGTGGCCTTATAACACTGTATCATAGTAAAACAAATACTTAAAATTGAAATTAATTTTAGTAGTTCAGGAAGCTTCTTTCTGGATGCATTTTGACAACACAGTTATGTCCCTCTGTGCCCTCAGCCCTCATGTAGCATTGGTATTAAGGACATGACCCGCTGGATGGACTTAACCTTACTTGGACAGTTGTCTGCTTAGCATTTCCCTTCCTAAACTTTTTAATTTTGACTTAAAAATAATAATCTGTAGTCTTAAGTGGATTTTAATTATAGCTGCATTTTAAGGTCATATGTTTTAACACATTTCCACAGGGGGATTTCTTGCTTCTTGAAATTCCATCTGGACTTCAAAGGTTTTAAATTGGGTATCTTATTTATGTCAGAATTCTTATTCTAATTGAATTCTTGCATATTTATATTTATATGTCACACAGTTTAAGAGGGCTTAAATGATTTGCTGCTTTTATAGCATGTCTACAGACATGATGTTGGAGACCTGCCTATAGCAGCCAAAGGTTCTCACATCAGGATTTTTTGCCACTTGATCTGAAGCTGAGTAGGGGCCACTCTGCCTCACAGCTTTTCAGTTACCTACTTAGATACATTTTTGTTGTGATGCTGTTGTGCTTTGTACAAAATTGTGCCTTAGGAAGCTCTGATCGTGTTGCAAGGCTAAGTTTTATGTCAGGTAGTATGATTTAATGAAACAGAATCTCTTTTTGGAGTATGCAATATTAAGTATTCAAAAATACAAGCTAAGAATTGTGGGTTAGAAAAGGTTGTCTTGGAAGCTTCATCGTTGGGGTCAGCTAGTTTTTACTTAGTGTTGCAGAAAATGTAGTATACAAACTTCATGTCATTCAAGGAAATACTGTAAACTTGATAAACTAAGTTACTTTGTCCACTAGGTGTCCGTAGTTCCAAGCAGGATAAAGCCTGATAGGATGCTACATGATGAAGCTTCAAAGTAGCCTATCCTTGTGGTGATTACAAACTTCTTAATATTTATTTTTCTTAGTGTTTTCAAATTACATTCCAGGTTTTGTTTAATATGTTGACCCGAAATGCAATTTTGCTTTTTCTTTGAGCCTGTTTTACATATTTATTCTCTCTTACCTTCCAAACAACAAAGTATTTTTTCCTGCCAACTTCACAAAACTTATTTCTATCTCTGTATTTTGTAATTCTGCAAAAAAATGGCAAGGATGAGTTAAATGCTTTGAAGGAGCATGAAGCTAGATTTCAGCTCTTCAGAGCTACATAATAACATTTGAGGATTCTTTTGTTGTTGTTCACCTCTCTTCCTTTTTTTGCCGGTAGGGTTCTAAGTTTGGAATTGAATAAAGATAGAGATGTGGAAAGAATACACAGAAGTGGTGTCAACACCCTCGATATCGAGCCTGTTGAGGGGAGATAGTAAGTATATACTTCAGTTGGTAACAACGTACATAAGTAATTCGCTATTTGGTGTTTTGGTGCTATGGATTTGTTGTCTTGTTGAGCACTCTATTATATTGAGCATATTGAGGTTATGAATGTTTTAACTTTTTGTGCTTCATTAACTCTTTCAGCATGTTATCTGGCGTATCGGATGGTGTTATTGTTCTTTATGACCTTGAAAACTTGAGTAGGAAACCAAGTTACACGTGTAAAGCACTTTTTTCTGTTGGAAGGTAAGTACTCCAAAAGTCTTTTAAAAGTACATGATATAGCTGTTGTGTGGTTAGAATTAATGTCTGCTCTTATTTCTAGGATAAAAAGACTATAGAAAATACTGCCAGAAATCTTTGAAGGCTAGTAGCAGGAGCTAATTGTTTCTTCTTGATTTGTCAACTGTAATAGTTACCATATATGTACAGTGGTATTGTTTGAGCAAATCTATAAGAGTTTCAAAAGTTAAAATGAAGGCTATCAATTGTACTCACATGGAAACTAAGGTTAGGCAGTCTTATGTTGCTGTAGACACCACGAAAAGAAGTCAGACCTAGTATTCTAACCTCATATTTTAATGCTAGAAAAAGAAGATGGGGAAAAAAAAAAGAAACCCAAACCTTCCTCTAACTTGTAATTTCTCACCTGTAAGTTTTCTTATTGTTTCATGTTAATTTGGTGCCTCTATACAGGAAACTGAGAAAGAAGTTTTGGTACTACTGTAGAAATATTCCCTGTATTCCCCAAATGACATACATTTGAGTAAATACACTTTTGAGCAGGATTATTATGCAATTATTTGCATAATCCTTTTCATCTGTTTGAAGAAAAATCTAATACCTATTTGCACTTGTTTGTTTTATTTCCCCGCTCTTTCCAGCTTTACTAGTTTATTTTTAGTTCATCAGGTATGGAAGTGATTTATACAAAACTTCTTAAGAACGTGTTTGAATGAAGACAGTTGTGTTACTGAGAAAATGGGATATATTTTTCTAAAGAACAGGATACTACCATGGTGTTGTAATCTTTATAAAGAATCAAAGCCTTTATTGATTTGTTAGGAAGTCCCTGCCGGCAATACCATTTTTTCCATTATAGACGTTAAGTTTTCTAGCAAAAGCTGTTTTTTCCTTTATTTGGATAAAGGCTTGTCTAGTAGGTTTGAACTTCACCTAAGACTCACAGTAAGAGATATTCTACTTTGTGATAGATTGATAGCTGCATTTTCCCCTTATTTTTTCCCAGTCTACAAATTACTTGAGGTCTAAGAGTCAGAAGTTTCATGAGTCAGCTATACAAGAACAGAACAGATTTGTAACAATAAAAAGCTTTAACAATATCTTGGATCATAAGAAAGGAAAAGGGTAATAGAACATAGCTAATAGAATAAGTGTTGATGGCTGGGCTTCTTGCACAAAATTATTTTAGATTGTAGTTAAGAACATATAATGACTCTATATCCCCAGATCTCAAAACTGAAATGAGTTCTGAAACAGATGCAGCAAATTGAAGAAATTCATGCTAAGAAGGCATAACGTAAAAGCTATCAAATCTCTGCTAAAATCAAGCCATCAGTAGCTTCAGTTAGGTCAGTAGAAATATTCAATCCTTGAAGATTCTGTTTAGGAGGATGGTTAGTTGGTTGTCTGTTTCTTGAGTAGGTGTTAATTTGCATAGATGCATCTTTTATTTACCACTCAAGGCATAAATTTTGTCAGTAGAAGTGGATTTTGTGTGGCAGTGCTCTAAGTGACAGGCTTATGATTATTATCGCTTAAATAACCTTAGTAGGTTTCTTGCATCGATTATTTATTCATAGTATTCATGAAACTTCCTCGTATGTTTTAAACACTTACTGTAACTAATTAGACGTCGCACTAGAGCACGACAAGAACGGCACAGACACCACTCCTCTCAAGACAGGAAAAAAGTTAAGTTTTACTTACACGTAGTGTTATATAGAGTTTTGGGAACTACTGTGGATTGGAGGATGAGGTTACCACCTCTCCAACCCTACTGGTCAAGGAAAAGGTCCATCAAACCTTCGCTGCCCGGGAGAAAGGAATGAAAACAAAAAGACAGTTAACAAAACAGGTGCTGTGTTTACATAAACAAGTGTGAGAAACTCCATTACAGAAATGAAAACAACAAGAAGGCTGCAAATCAGGGTGACAGTTAGCTAAGGTTTATATATATATATATCTCTTCAGATTTTTGGAATATTACTCAGAGTTCCTGATTTAATAAATTAACTTACACTGCAGAAACTCTTTCCTCTGACTGTCTAGCTCCAATCTTTGAAGAATATAGTGCTGACATCTTGTTTCTGGTCTCAAAGTTGCTTAAAGAATAAGATCTTGCTAGAGGCCATTTAAAGCTGTTTCTTAATAGACCCTGAACGGGGCTTGCTGATGATCCCGTAGTATAGAACAACAAAAGAGATAATTCCTGGTGGTAGGCTGTGATTTACCCCATGTTTCTCATCTAGAATATAGGGCCACTATTGCAAATGCAAAATGTAAAACTTTCCCTGTTTTCCTGGGAATCAGTACAGAGAGCTTTACCTGGTTTCATATGATTCATGCTGTCCTGTGACAAAAACTGACATTTGAAAATAAACAAAGAGTACCAGTTTCTAGATAATATGCAGACAATGCTTATCTTTAAGGTAGTCTCTACTACTCAAAACATGTCTAGGAAGAATGAATGACAGTGACCTATATAGAATTAATTCTGTATTTTTCTTCAGCAGAAAAGGCTGGGATATTTTGAGTAATGGATGAAAATACTTCATATGGAATGAACTGGGAATAATGTACATCCTGAGACATGAAACTAGGCTGAATGGCATGTAGCCAGTATTAAGCTTAGCCAGATCAAAGGTGATTCCTGCAGAGCTATTCAAGAGTTTGTTAGTTCATTTCTCAGCCCTGTGCATTCTGGGAGAATTGATTGGTCTTGTGCAGAGTTGATTACTGTCCAGTCTTGTGCACTTATAGTTACTGTACCCAGGTAATTAATTGCATGGGTTTAGATTTTTCTGCACAGTGCATAGAAATGCCTGTCCAGGAGTAAGCTCACTCTGAGTCTAGCTTGATTTCCCGGCTCTGCAGGTAAGATTTTTAGCTTGCCATGGTTTAACTCCAGCCAGCAATCAAGTTCTGCACAGGTACTTGCTCACTCCCCTGCCAGTGGGATCAGGGAGAGAATCGGAAGGATAAAAGCTAGAAAACTCCTGGGTTGAGATAGTTTAATAGGAAAAGCAAAAGCTGCAAATGCAAGCAGACCAAGGAGTTAATTCACTACTTCAGCCATTTCCAGGAAAGCAGGATGCCATCACACTTAATGGTTACTTGGGAAGACAAATGCCATCATTCCAAATGTGTCTTCTCCTTTTTCCTTCTTGCCCCCAGCTTTATATACTGAGCTTGATATATATATATGGTCTGGAATATCCCTGTGGTCAGTTGGGGTCACCTGTCCTGGCTGTGTCTCCTCCCAGCCTCCCAGGCACTCCCAGTCCCCTCACCAGCATGTCAGTATGAGGAAGCAGGAAAGGCAGCTCTCTGTAAGCCCTGCTCAGCAATAACAAAAGCATCTCTAGGTTACCAACTCTGTTCAGCACAAATCCAAAACGTATCCCATGCTAGGCACTGTGAAAAAAGTTGATTCTACTCCAGCCAAAACCAGCACACCTCCCTGAGGAATAGATGCATAAAATTTGTTGACTTCTAGCACTATGCCAGAGTAAGAGGCCACTCTAGGATATGCCTCAGAGGTGGAGGAGCAATGCAGAAGTCATTAAACTAAGCTCAAAAGTTGGTCAGTATCTCTTGCTTACTATTGTCAGTGCTGGCTTCAGGCTAACTCTCCTTAAAGGTGTCTTTTTTGCTTTGTAGCAACCCAAGTGAGCAGAAAGGTTTGTTAGCTCAGATGAAATCAGATCTACAGATGTCATGTGAAGAGGGAAGATTTCCTCAACCCTTAGTGTTAGATCAATATGTCAGTGCCCTGGGAAACCTGAGACCTTTGTGTCCAACCAACCCTTCAGCACCCTGTTGCAGGGACCCTTCATTGAATAGTCCTGCTGGATCAGAGGGTGGTTCAACTGACTTGTTCAGGATATCAGCAGCATAAAAGAGACTCCTCAGTGGGGTTTCCCACTTTATTCACCTATATTACCCACTGCCAGTGAGTGCCAGTGTCTGTGAAGGACTCACTCATAACTATGGAATAACATTCTTTATTAATAAGAAAAAATGGTGACAGGTTAAGGTTTGACGCTTGCCAGTAGTTGTTTCTGACTGCAAAAACACCTTCAGACCAGTATACAGACAAGATTTAATCCCTAATAAAGCTCACATAGAGTAACGTTCTTACTAACAAGCATTCCTCCGGGGAAGAAGATCACTTTGTTGGCTGATCCCAGAAGTTGCAATGGAATCTTCCCTAACTTCACCATTGTTAACTTAGTTTTATACTATTCCATTATGTTTAGTTGGAGCTTGAGGTACTATACCTTTGTTACTGAATGGTGTAAAATTCTCTCCCTTTGCTCTTAAAGATACAGTCAATAAAATGCAGAGCACATGCTTGGTGAGGAGCCACCTTACCCTGGAGGTGAGTAACTTAAGGTTAGCTTAGTTGATTGGTGCTAATAATGCCAGGGTTGTGGCTTTGGTTCCTATATGGGCCACTTAATTAAGAGTTGGACTTCATGGTCCTTTTGTCTGCGTTCCAACTGAGAATATTCTGTGATTCTGAACTTTGAGATGGAGGTCTGTATTAGTATTACAGTTAGATGATAATGAACCAAGTTCATCCAAGGACAGCGATTTCACCACAGTTGCTGGTTCAACAGCAAGATATCTTCTATCTCCCTTGGGGGACAGGTGCTATGTGGTTTGTCAGATAGACAGTACCCCTCCCTGCAGGGATTTCAACAGTGCCTGGCCATGGTGTCTTGGCTCTACCCCCCCATTTCATCCTCCTTAGCAGGTGCTTGAGGCTGTTTGTGTAGGGAATCATTATGGAATAGCTTTCAGTCATGCTCACCACATTCCATCCAGAAGAAGCAACTGCACTTCAGCCTATAATTCCCATATCATTATAACTTCTGTTAGGATGTGAGTATAGTTTCTCAGTTTCCTCCAATTTTTTACCCAGCCATCTTTCTACATAATCCACCCATGACTAGTCACTCAAGCTTCACAATATCCAAATAGAATTTGAGACTATTTCACACTTTCATACAGTGTGGATCATCTGATACATTTCTAGTGTGTGATTATCTGGTATTAATAAGGGTAGCCAGTAGTTAATTGCTTCATAATAATCCAAACCTTAACATGCAATATGATTATTAGAACAAAAAGCAAAAGAGTTACCATCAACAAAATGACAACAGGGCGAAGCACTCTGTTGGGAGTTCTGGGAATTCTGGTAGCTTTTAGAGACCATCCAAAAAGGGTGTCCCACCACTTTATTCACCTACTCCATCATGTGATTTATTCTTCCACATCATGGTAGACAATGTCTGTTGTCCTTGTTTTTGGGGTTTGTTTTCAGCAAGCAGCCCAGGTCTTTGTGCTGTAACAATTTCTTTACTAGCATGAGGTTCACCAATGGGAGTAGGCAGCAGTCTTGAAATCAGAGTATAATTAGATTCTAATATTTTACTAGGATACAATAGAAGCTGAATAACTTAAATTACATTCCATAATGTTGGCAAAGTTATAGCACAAATATGAGAGTGATTACTTGTGTCTACAGTAATGTTGTCCACAAATACAAAATCACAAGAGGGGCTCCATAAAAGCACATCCTTTATGAA
The DNA here is from genome assembly GCA_013396995.1 of Dicaeum eximium. Classification (NCBI taxonomy): domain Eukaryota; kingdom Metazoa; phylum Chordata; class Aves; order Passeriformes; family Dicaeidae; genus Dicaeum; species Dicaeum eximium. The sequence goes on from VWZP01001131.1 coordinate 29,110, forward strand.
TATACATAGTTTCCAAGTTTTCCTTAGAATGAATCTCAAAATGAGAAATATTTTGCTCATTGTCACAACAAATACCTTTGGTTTTGACGTTTTTACATTCACAAATGTATCCTTGTTGCCCTCATGCAATGCACATTTGGCATCAGTAGTCTCCTATTTATTTCCATCTTTTCAGGCCCATACTCAATGCTCCAGAGGATGAGAAGGGTTCTGTTGTAGTTTAATCCTAATGCAGGGTTGGGTATATATCATATAGTGAAGCATTGTATATTGTTAACACAAAAGCTGTGGCTGTGCTGCTGATAGGATCATAGGTAAAATTTACTAAGTACCAGCAGAACTGGAATTTCTTTGAAATTAGATTGCATTATCCCAAAGTACCTCTCGAATTTCAATGAGTAATCATTTCTTTGCCTTCCTTTTGATTGTAGCTGTCATCAGCTGCATCATCTGTAGCATCCACTGTTGAGCTTGGATAGAAGTAAGACTTAAAGAAACATTGGCTTGGGCTGTGCTAAGTGCATCTGTGTTCAATTGATGGTCTTTTTCATTAACTCCCTCCCACTGAGGTAATATATCCGTTTGAAACCATTGATTAGTTCCCAAAGCCAAAAGGGAAGATCATAGAGGATGTTTAAGTTTATTTAAGTCACTATATATTGTGACTAGTTTTGTTCCTTAATAAGTCAGAATCTTGCCATTTAGAACTCCCAGTCCTGTTCCCAGGATACCAGTCACATCCTTCCTGGTTTGCCTGAAGGAAGTGAGGGTTTGTTTATGCAGTCATGCTGTCCATCCTGCATAAGAGGTTTTCAGGAGCAGTGAGCTAACTGATTGGATTGTGGAAACATTATCCTGCATCAACAATTCAACTTATTTGAGAGACTGTTTGGGTTAAATAACATTTACTGTTGACCCGTATTCTTGTCTAAGGAGGAACCGATGTTAAAAGTGTAAGGAGACAGTTCAATAGACAGCTGAGGCTGAGTTGTTAAAAATGGCACTTCAGCACTTTTGAATTGAAGGCCCTCGTTCAGTCAAGAGTTTGGGTCTGTTCAAAGACAAATCTTAAATGTTGGATGGATGGGATATTTTAAAGGTATGCTAACACTCATGTTTAGAAGAACAAGTATGTATGGTTTTTTCCCTTCAGCACAATTCACTACACTTTGACGTAGCTTACAAAAGTGTGTAAGACTGCATTTAGTCATTTTGTCATGTATTTAGTTATTTTGAATTCAGCATCCTATTGAGATAATGTCTCCTTTAAGTCTTTTCAGAGGTGAAAGGTGTTGATTTTCATTCTCCTTTGTGATGATCGTTTCCTGCGTTTAAAAGGTAGTGTTATGCAGTGCTGCTGTAGACAAATTTAGGCCAGGCACAGGTACACCGAGAAGTACATACTCTTCTGTCCATGGCAGTACTGAAGATCTACATCTCTGTTTGCATAATGATACCCCTGCAATACTTACTGCTTGTGGAGGCCAGGACATGTGATAGAACAATGCAAAGAGCTGAAGCAAAGAAATCTCATGAGCCATTTCCAAGCTGCAGTTGGAGCCAGTTGAACTGTTTTGTCATAAGCACTGCATTTAGGTGGGATGGAGTTAATTTTCTTCATGGTAGTTTGTATAGTAGTATGTTTTGGACTTGTAACCAGTCTTGATAACACACTGATGTTTCAGTGAGTGCTGAGCAGTGCTCGGTGGTGTCACGGCATTCCCCATTCCTCACTGCCCCTTCAGGGGGTGGATGGTAGGCTATGAGGAAACAGCTGGAACACCTGACCCACATCGGCCAGAGACATGCTAATATTCCATACTGTAAAATGTCATGTACAGCACTCTAAGCCTACAGTAAGGGGTTACTTCTGCATCACTTCACAGGTTGGGGGTTTGTTTTTTCCCTGGGTTCATAGGGGTTTTTTTTGATTTGTTCCCTTTCACGTACTAAAAGGTGTTTATCCACAACTTTTCACACACCTTCACCATTTGAATGCTCTCCCTCATCCCATTGCAGAGGGTAGAGTAAGCAGCTGTTTTTGGGCCCCTGAAGCTGGAACCATGTGCATTCAGCTCACATACGAGTTGTCTACCAGGTATTAGAATGAGCTACAGTATTCGGAATCTGGTCAGTTGAGTCCATATCCTGGAGCTGTCAGGATTGACTCTGCTATCTGTTCTTTCTGCCACAGTTAATTATTATATTGCAGGCTCTAAATATCCACAGTTCAGTTGAAAGTTTCCTATTGTTCTTCCTCTTTCATTTCTGAATGCAAATATAAATGACTCTCAGTAACTTAGCCTACTGCTCTCTGGTGACTTTGTCAGACAGGAATTGCTAATAACTATGTAGCTGTAATTATTCACTAATATTAATGAATTTTTTGAACTGTATGTGTGATTGTATTCTTCAGTGGATCCATTCCTAAGCATGTGTGTAGTATTAGGCCATCACATTTAACATAAGATCAGTAAACATTGCAACTTAAATATTTCAAAAGACATTTTTTATGCTTTATGAGTGTCTTGAGATATGCTAGTTACCATATTTTGAAAAGGTAATGATCTTGAAATGAAGACTCTTCAAAGTAATGAGTATTAGTTGAATGAAAATCAAGACAATAAAAATAGTGCTTCTTGAAAACCTCAGGACAAATTAAGAAAAATGTTTGTTTTCAACTTGTCATCAAATACCACGACAACTACAAAATGGTTATCAACACTCTAACCAGTTGGAATATTTTCCTTGATTTTAGGAGTCACCCTGAAGTACATAAATTCAGTGTGGAGACAGTCCAGTGGTATCCTCATGACACTGGCATGTTTACATCGAGTTCATTTGATAAAACCTTGAAAATATGGGATACAAACACTTTACAAGTAAGAGTTTCAACAGATTGCGAACTTCTTGGTGTACATGTTATTTTCAGATATGCATATCTGAAGTCGTCGCAGAGGTGAACAGGACTATGCACCCTGAAGATGAAAACCAGCCACCTGTTAGAACTGTGGGTGCAGCATCAGGGTGGTGTGGTCCTGGCATTCGTCTACACCTTGGCGTGTACCTGCCCATTTCTGAAGACGTGAAAGTCTATCTGTTGGAGAGCTTGGAATTCTTGGGACAGTGCCTTTCTGCTTTTGCTGTGAACAGAAATACAGCTAGTTGAATTTTTGCTGGGTAAACTCATCCAGCAAGGTCCAGTCTGCAGTTAATTCTTGGGGATTGTTGAATCTAATGGCAGTGTACAGTAGGGCTGCTTATTTTAGTAACTAGCAGCTAATAGCCAGCGCTTTTGAAGGACAGGCGGTCTTGGCATACAGGATCCACATCCAGAATTCTGCTGTTGTTAGCACTATAAACACTATTTCTAAAAATCAATAGAGAATGAGAGAAACGGTGAAAACTACGCTAACCAATGTAACTGACATTAGTACGGTAAACAAATTATTTAGGAATCTATGTTGCTTTGACTCACTAATCCTCGCATCTTGTGTTGAACTGTGAATTCATGACTGCGGTTTGTCCTATTCCCTATGAACATTTACATTGATTCATAGTATCATTGATATGTAAATGTTTATAGGGAACAGGAATTTACATTGGTACTATTTCACATATAACGAAAGAATTTTTTTTGAAAAGAGGTCTGTCATTCTAAGGACGTAATAGGGAACAAGTTTTTAGCTATTTTGTTTTGGTTTTTTGGTCGGTTGGGTTTTTTTTCTTTTTGAGATATAAAGCTATGTTTGCAGTTGCTAAATCTTCTCCTAAACAAGTAAGTTTCCAGATAGATAGTTTTGTGAGCATCTCTTGAAAGACTCAAAGTACATGTAAAAGTTATTGAATGACCTGTTCTGCCACTAAATGGTGTTTTTGAAAGCACAGACAACTCAGTTTTAAGAGATTTTTCATATACAGTATTTTCGAATGAGACAACAAAAGCAGTTTACCTGGAAGCAATTGTACTTATTAAAGTAAATATGTTCCATTAGTTTTAAACAGTCATGAGGCAGATAATAGATTTTTTTCCTGTTTTATTTTTTTAGAAATTGAAAACTGTGTGTGGTATTCTTGAATGCAAACAGGCTTTAAACTTAGTCTGAAGTGCTTTCTTCCTGTTGACTCTATTTCCATATTATAACCTTTTTGTTTACTTACCAGCTTTATTAATTTTTGGTAACTGTAATAATTTCCATTCATGCTGCTCATTTGTCAGTTTTCTTGGTCTGTCTTTTGGGTCATCTCTGAGATAAGGTGTTGTCTTGCTGTTGGAAACAGGCTTGCTCTGTGATGTTCGTGTTATCTGGCTTCTAACCAGGAGAGTTACCATTACTATGTAAATAGTAATATTTGTTTTAGTCTTGTAGTTGTTACGTGAAAAATAATGGTGACCATCTACATTCTGCTAATATACTTGCATTGTAATTAATTTAATATTTTTTTTATCAGCCTGCAGATATATTTCACTTTGAGGGAACAGTCTATAGCCATCACATGTCTCCAGTTGCTACACAGCATTGTTTAATAGCAGGTATGTATCTGTTTTTAAGAAACAGAGAGATATATAGATAGATAAGGTTTACAATAATAAGCAAGTAATATTTCAGTTGGGTTTTTTCCCCTGCTCTGTCTTATTTTTACATAAAGAAAGTCTTCATAAGATGTAAGTTTACTGGAACAATAAAATACTGTCCATTAGTTGGATTATGTCAATGAGAGTATCATATTTGTTCTTCTGAAATAATGCATCAATCAGTTTTCCTTACTGATAAAATTCTTAGCTATAATTGGATTCTTTCATTACATAAGTTATCATTTAAAGGTTATTCGATCCCGATATAGTAAATTTTGTAAATAGATCTGGGTATTGCTTACGTGTACATAATTTAACTATGTTCAGCAAAAGAGTATTTGAGGAGGTATTTTTAAGTTTCCCACGTACGGCCCTGTTTACCTCCAGTTTCTAAATTTTGTTTGTTTATAATAGTAAATTTGTTTGGACTAAAAATGTAGATCTATTAATAGAAGCGTCGCTCTGACTGAATAAGCAGTTACACAGCTAGCATTTTTCTTCTATTTTTTTGTCATTGCTAAGATTTTTTTGTTGTTGTTTTCTCAGACACTGGGGAGTTTTTTAGCTGTCTTTGTTTCTCTTGTTACAGTTGGTACCAAAAGCCCCAAAGTACAGCTCTGTGACTTGAAGTCTGGATCCAGTTCTCACATTCTGCAGGGTACTTTTTAGTCTGAAACATAAATGTTAAACAATAACTACGTTGAGTAAAAACAAGTCCTGTAAAGAAACACTGTGTACAATGTATTCTTTGTCAGTAACATGACTTATTTATAGCCGGTTGGGAAAGTTACACATTGGCAAGAGGTTCTTCTGGGTGTTTTTCTAGAGCTAATGAATTGCAGTATACAAACATTAGTCAATGAGCAGTTACTACAGATGTTTGGGCATTTTCATTGTCTAATCAATACTGATTACTATTTATTACATGGTTAGATGTAGTCATTGGTTTGGGGGGGTTATGGAGTGCTCAACAAATGGTGTTTTACTTGGTCTTTAAAAAAAAAACACCAAGTAAAACAAAGGAAACTTCTCACCACCCCCCAGAAAAGAAAATCCCAAAACATGATACATGATACTGTGTATCTCACTTTCTGCTCACTGCAATCCCACTCAAGGAAGAAGAAGAAGAAGGAGAAATAACTTCTGTCCCAAAATAATATATTTTCACAAAAATTAAATTGATGTTACAATTAATATTATTATTCTGGCTTAGTGAATCCTATACAACTAAATATTTGCTTTTACTTTCAGTTATTTACACAAAATGGTGTGTATAATAAGTTCTTTTATGTAATACTTAGGGCACAGACAAGAAGTATTGGCAGTGGCTTGGTCCCCACGTCACGAATATATTTTGGCAACAGGAAGGTAGGGATGTTGCTGAACTGTTAAATGCACTGGAATACTGGTCAGTAAAAAATTTATGCATTCTATATGTGTACTTACTTCAATTCAAGTGCACTTCTGGAGTTAATTTTCTTTGTTGACTTTTACCTTTTCACAATTTTATAGCTTTTCCCTAGAAAGATGAAACCTGAAGAGCTGGAGAAGTCATGCTTATTTTATAGCAAGTTTGTACAGAGTTTTGACACACTATCTGTAACTACTGGTATAGGAAAATTGTAGAATTTTAAGGAGATTATTATTACACTTATTACTGCTTATTAGTGTGTGCATTGCTAATCCATGTTGTAATAAAGTAAAACATGTCTAGCTCAAATTACCATTCTGGTAATCAGACTTACTTATGTCAAAAAGAATAACTTGGGTAGCTTAGCTGATGTAACTTTCCAAGCGACAGTAATTCAGTGAATATGGATTGTATGTTGATATTCCTGGACATTTTTTGGTTTTTGTCCAGACATTTTTAATGTAAAAAATCCTCTTGGCTGTTCTATAACTTTCGTGTATGTTAGCTTTTGATTATAGTGTGACATTTTAGATGCCGTGGTTTTTTTTCTTTTGCAGAGAAGAATAGCTATTTCATAAGTTTAGTGGAATGACTGTTTTATAAGTTTAGTGAAGTTACCAGATTTGCAGACCTCTGGTTTCTGAAGTCAGGCTTCTGACTTCTTTTTCCATCAAAGTTGGAAAATATTTTAATAGTGTATTGTTTAGGAATTGCTTTGTTTGTCTGTGGGGTTTTTGTTGTTGTTTGTCTTGTTGTAGCAGATGAAAAACTGTTTGCTTGCAGACAGCTTCTGTACCAGTCATACAATAGATCTGTGATAACAAAAGCCCAAATTCTCAGACCACTATTACAGACAATACTGGAGTCTGTAGCTACAGTTTGATCAACAGAATTAGCAAGTTTATTCCTAGGCTGTGTGTGTATGCCAGGGTGTTATGTTGTAATCAAAGAGATAAATGTATTGTGTTACAGATAAAGATTCACTCTTAGGTCCTGATAGTGTATCAGGTAAAGTTATTCATACATGTAAACGAAAGTCTGAAGTGTGTCTTAAAATACTCTGTTGACTTGAGTGTGCCCACATGCCGAGTGGTTCAGAATAGTTCCTGGACCAAGGTGAGTGCTAGGTGTGTTGACCAAAGACAGTTCCTGAACCATGGTGCATTCAATTTCCCTAATTAATGAAAATCTGTTTTTCTTAGTGCGGATGGTAGAGTAAAATTATGGGATGTGAGGAGAGCTTCTGGATGTCTGAGTACTCTTGATCAGTACAATGGAGAAAAGTCCAAAGCATCTTCTGAGGCAGGTAATACAAAATATTACTGATGGAAATTAATACGTAACTAGAATAATTCTTATATTTCATTAATGTTTTGAGTCCTAAGACCAGCAAGGAGAGTAGTGATAATCCAGTTGTTACTTAGTACATGACAGAGGCCATTCAACATTGTTCAGTTACTTCTGTTATAGAGTCAGTGTTTGTTGTGTGCGACCTTGTTTAAAGAGATTGCCTTAACAATACTAGTATATCTATTCTAAATGGCTTTCCTCTAAAAAGGAAAATTCTGTTATCTTTTTTCTGAGTGGAAGAATTCATTTATGCTGGGGATTAGCCTACATATAAATATAAAATTGATTGAAATTCAAAAAATTATTGAGAGGAAAATTTTCTAAAGAAAGCTAGTACTTGGTCAAAAAAGGAGAAAGAGTGTTTAATGAAAAACAAAATCTGATATAACTCCAAAGATTGTGCCATTTTATACATTCCTTTGAAAAACATGTTGACTTGTTCAATCACAACATCTTTCTTTTCAACTTTATTTTTGTCAGGTTCAAGATGATTTTTTGGTTATCTAATATCAATTCTATAGGCTAGAATATTTAATTTATTGAAACGTATATGAATTAAACCAATAGCAGGTAATAATTATTTTCTAATAAAATCTTTAAAAAGCAGTTCGGACTTCTCCCTGAAAGGTATGTCTAAATTAGGTACTGCAGTGTAATACAAAGAGACCTTATCCTGACTCCTTCAGAGCTGACCAAAAGCTACAGCATGTTGCTGAAGGCATTGTCCAAATGCCTCTGGAACACTGACAGGCTGGGGGCATCAGCAACTGGACGATAGATTGAGCAGAACTGGCCCTTGAGCCACACCCTGAGGAGCACTTACTGATGGCTGTTAGCTGGCCAAACGCTTTTATAAAACAAAAAATTAAAATTTTTTTTCACTGAACGTTACCATTTAAACAGCACTTCCAGTGCTCCACATTGAAGTAAAAATGTATACAAAGAATTACAAAGTAATTCTTCTCTAGAAGACTGAGACAGCTCCTTTTCCCGGCAGCAAACACTGCTCACAGTGGGAGAGTTAATGGCTTATGCTACACAAATGATGGACTTCACCTGCTAACCATTGGTACAGATGATCGGATGCGACTCTGGAACAGCTCCACAGGAGAAAACACTTTAGTAAGTTTTCAAGGAACTTCAATTGCATTTTTACTTTCAGTTAATTTTAAGAGATTTATAATTTCTGTAGTTGTTAGTAGAACTTGGAATGCATTTTTATAATAGATCTAGCTGCTCAATTTCATCACTAGAAGATTTGGTGAAAATTTTTTCCTTCCGTATTTCTTCTCTTCTACTTACTATAAAGAAAAAGGGTATGAAAAAGGCTAATCTACTGAAAGATTGAATATGGTAACTCTAAGTTCATTAATTACAGAGTATAGATATAAGCATTTCATACAGAAATAAAACCTTTAATAAGCAGTGACTGTTGGTGGAAAGTTTTGGGGTTTTTTAAACTATTAATTGTCAATGTACTACCCATAGAGCAGTTGGCCATACCTGAGAGTTTCACTGGTTGCCTGGCTTTCTTGCAACTCTTTCTGTTTTTGTGGAATCTCTCCTGTGGAGTTGCATGGCGGTGTTAATATCTATGCATCCATCCTTCCAGATTTGTGTTGTAATCACACAGTAGCAGGAAGGAGAGGTAGAAAATGTGTTAAACCTCTACTGCTATTCCAGTCCTTTCAATGGCTTGTGAATCTTTTTGTGCTGAAGGTTCTTGTTTTAATTCTCTATTCAGTAAAGAAGATAGTTGTCTTTGTTTATTTTGAAAGAAGAACATACTAGGTAAGTCAGTGTCCATGGAATTTTAGTCAGCTGTAATTATGGTCTGTCATTGCTGTCAGGAAAGAAAGAAATTTTGCCATCCCTCAGAAATCTTTTAATTCTGCTGCTTAGTTTCAGAACAGAGCAAAAATAATTCCTTATAGATATTTAGATAAAAAGACTTCTCTCCATGCTACCCATTTTTGCCAGCTTATTCTCAGCACCCCATGCACAAACATCTTTCTGTCTTCAACTCACCACCACTGAAGTAGATAAGACAGTTTGTTCACTCTGCTATAACCAGCTGGATCACTGGGTTTTTGGTTTTTCTATGCCTGTTAGTTCATTGACTTGTTTCCTAGGCTATTTTACAGTTTTCTAATTTGGTGTGGAATAGCTTGACCATGCTTTGCTTTTTAAAGTTCAGAGTTGTATTGTCCAGAGTACCGTATTTTCACATACTGCCCCGAGGTATTGCTTAAAATAATTGTAAGGCATCAGCAAACAAATAAATGCATGTACAAGTACTACAAGTCCACACCATAGTCCTTTTATTTCCCTGATTAGCCCATCCTTTTGAGCGAAATAATTTTCTTTCTTCATCTTTCAAAAGGTATAGAAACGGAGTCATACATATGATTTTCTTTCAACAATGTTGCTGTTGTGTACGGTATTAGCAAAGCTCTTTGTGTTCATCTTAAAGCTCCCTACCTAAAACTGAAGGCCTAGAGTTAAGAAAGAAAAAAATCCCAATTGTGAAATCTTTTGATTATAAGCTAAGAAATTTGTGAAGTTTATCATGTAAATATTCTAACATAATGCATTTTCTTAATGAAAAAATTCTCAAAATTGTAATGGCTTTGTTTTAATTAAATTTGTTTAGAGGAAGGCTATACTGTTTCCATGAATATATTTCTCTATCTCCTCATAAATACACTTTTGATGTCTGATAGGACCTCATTAGACTGATATAACCAACGAATATTTGACCTAATTAGACTGATATAACCAACGAATATTTCCAAACATGTTTAGAAACTTCACTTTCCATCTTTTGTGAGATTTTTATCTGTATAAAACTTGTCAAGAACCTGAAACTTTATGAAACTGTAGCTTGAGACATTAGTACAGGTGTTAATAAAGTGCTTTTATAATACTTTAATTTGCAAGACTCCCTTACATCTCACCAGTAAGGTCTTAGAAATTTTTCCTATCAAAGCTACCCTTGGAGAAAATGGTCCAGTATTCTTTTGTTAAATTTGCAAATCATTTCATTGTCTCATACCTTTTGTTACTAATACTGTTGCTGTTACTGTTTGGTTTTTTATTGCTATATCCAGTAAATTGTTCTTATCTCAACCCATGATCTCTGCCTTTTGTGCTTTAATCTGAGGCAGGGGAGCAAGTGGTTTTAGCAGGACTACTGAATTGGAAAATACCATTTCTAAGCCACAACAGGTGGTAATTCCTGAGCCATGTCTAATTTCAGTGAGGGTTTAGGTGCTTGATGCAGATCTGGCATGCAACAACCCTTGCAAATCCTATTTCTTAGTGTGAAGTTGCTAATTTTTAGGCATTTCTTTCTTTCCCTTTCTTAAAACTGGTATTTAGAAGAGTAAACTTTATTGAGCATAAAAATAATTCTCTTGATAGGCTTCTGTAGTTTGAAGTGTCAAGAGATATATTAACATAACCCAAAATTAATTTTATTGAGTATTAAACATGAAATAAAATTGACCTTTTCATATAATTTCCTGTATGTTTACTTAATAGCTGACTATGTAATCTATGTGATCTTTCATTTTGCAGGTGAATTATGGGAAAGTCTGTAATGAAAGTAGGAAAGGACTCAAATTTGCTGTCTCTTGTGGCTGTAATCCGGAGTTTGCCTTTGTTCCATGTGGAAGTATCATTGCTGTTTATACAGTTTTCACAGGAGAACTAATAACTGTGCTTAGAGGGCATTATAGTGCTGTCAACTGCTGTGTATTTCAACCTCATTTTCAGGTAGGTAAAATACAAGCAATAGTCCAGACAAACAGGAATATTTTATGCAGATTGACATACCATTTGCACTGTAAAAGCATTCAGTTTTCAGGAGTCTGCTTGAATCAAAGATCATAAGAGGGAGTACTGTGGCTTATGTGTCATCCAGGAAAAGTGTAGTCAAGTTTTTAGGATTACATTTTCTGGATTAGATTCCTTCCACTGCTTGTTTTGTCTGATATATGTAACTTCTCGATATACCTTCAGTAATTTTTTGGCTTGTGTAGTCATTAATAAAGCATATGCATGAAGGCTTTAGTTTTCTGTAAAACTGAAGAGGACTTGTCTTTCTCAGAGATACCTGAGACTAACCACTGTAAGAAAGAATGTGACGTGCATTGGTACTGCTGTGAGTACTGAGAAGGCTCTCAGGTATTTGCTAAGGTGATCTTGCTCAAATGCCTGTAGTTACACTTTGGATAATGTGTTGACAACGTCACAAGCTTCTTAATTAATCAGAGAACATTTCAACTGAGAAATACCACAGCATTACAGGGACTCATGGCACTGACAGATTTTTTTTTCTTCTTCTCTGCCTTTTTTGTTTTCCTATCCCCTGCTGGTATATTTTTCTCTTGTAATAAAATAGTTAAGGATAACAAATATTATATTTGTTGTGAGATACTTTAGAAGAGATTGTTCATATGGCATGTATTGTGCCAAGAGCAGAAGGGATGATAGTATGGATTTTCAGGCCATTCCATAGCTGGCCTCATGTGTTAAGGCTCGTACTTCATGTTCCAGCTCCGCCTTCCTTGCCTGTTGTTTCTGAGTACCAGGCAGAAATATTGGAGGCAGAAGGGGCATGTAGATACCTTTTCATGACCTTTCATACGAACCATCATGGAAGTGACTGGTAGCTTCTGCTTTGAGTCCAGTAGCTTTGAATCACTGAGACTGTATCACTGAGACAGACGTCACTGAAAATTATGGACACAGAGTAGACCCCAAGCTAATAAGCCTTGCTAGATCTAGAAGGCAGTTCTGTTATGAGTAGTCAGTGAGATAACCTCAACTGCAATATTCCCATTGTGGCTAAAGCGCATCTTTTCCAGAATGTTCTTGAAAAGTTTTTTGTCTTTTCTAGAATAGTTTCCCAACAAAACTTCGTGTGTTTATAGAAAAGTTATCTTTGGTGTTCTTTTTTGATAAACTGAAGAGGTGAGGCTAATTAGGTCTCTCTGTAAAACATGTTTTACTTGTTTTACATGTGGTGTCTCTACCTTGGCGTTTAAGATCCATGGTAAAGGATCACTGGTGTGTGCATATGCACATAAGAACTACATCAGTCACTGTATCTAGAAGTTTGTGATGTCAACAACTTCATTTGCTTATCTGATATGACTCCTGATTCTTTTTTAGAAGCGCCCTTTTCCAGAGTTCAGTTCTGTACTGTAGAAGTGTGACTAGATTTTCTTTGTTGTATTAAATAGTCTGAGAAAGAGCACTGCTACATGCTATGGTTTGACACTGGCCGAATACCAGGCACCCACAAGAGTGGTTTGCTTACCCTCTCTTGCTAGAGTTGGGCAGAGGAAAGAGAAAAAAGAATTAATGAACTCTCGTGAGTTGAGATAATGTTTGGTAGAAATAACATTCTGAGGTCAAAACAGGTTCAAATTTAAAGGTATAAAGTAAATTTATTATTAACAGAGTCAGAGGAGGATAATGAGAAGTAAAATAACCCTTTAAAACACCTTTTTCCCCCAGCCCCTGCCTCCTTCCCACCAACAGTGCAGGGCGACAGGGCACGGGGGTTTGGTCAGTTCAACATTGGAAATCTTCTGTTCACTCAGGGGGAGGAGTCTTTGCCATGCCATGGGGTCACTTCCCACAGGCAAACAGTCTTCCCAAAACCTGGTGTGGTGTGGGTATCTCGTCCATGGGGTGCATTCCTCTAAGGATAGGCTGCTCTGCTTTGGAAGCAAGGGCCCTCTCTCTCTGTCTCTATGTCCCTACTTTGGAAGCAGGGACCCTTTCTTTCTATATGGGTCTCCCATTGGATCACAGCTCTCTCTGGCATCCACCCCTTCAGCGTGGGCACTTTTCCCACAGGCTGCGAGAGGATCTCTGCAGCCCCCTGCATTACAGTGGGACAGCCTGTTTCACCATGGTCCTCACCACAGCCTGCAGAGGAATCTCAGCTCCAGCACCTGGAGCACCTCCTCCCCCTCTTTCTCCACTGACCTTGCTGTCTCCATGTTCCTTTCCCTCACATATCCTCTCTTCCTCCTCTTCTCTGATTAGAAGAAAAACTGCTGCTCCTAGGTACCATTGCCAACAAGTTCTACCAATTCAAAGATTCCTGCGGGATCTCACAGTGCCGAGAAGTTGATCTCATCTAGGTTCCGCGTTGGGAACTCATCCGCCATGTTTTCACTGTCAGCCACGTGGCCACGCTGCCCACACGTGAACAGCGGTGGCTGCCGCGGCGCTGGCGCTGTTTAACGCCTCTCCTCATGTGGGGTGCAGGAAGGAGAAGCCGCTGCTGCCCCTGCCCTCTTTGCCCGTAGCATGGCTGGCCAGGGGCAGCCAGCCAGGCAGGGGGGAGCCACAGGCCACACCAAGATGGTGGCATCCATGGCACCTCACCACCCCAGGAAAAAGCCTGCATGTGTGCTGTTTTGATTTTCTTCTTAAATATGTAATCACAGAGGCGTTACCAACCTTTCTAATTGGGCCAGCAGCATGTCCATCTTCAGAGCCCTCAGAGATTACAATGTCAGACATGGTCAAAGCTTCTAGCTACTTCTCACAGAAGCTACAGGAGGCCCTGTGGCCCTCCCCTGCTACCAAAAAACCAGGCCATGCCAAGTACATGCACTCTAATCAGGATGTGAACTCCAAAGATAGAGGTACTCTTATTTTCACTGTGTTCACACATGTAATTCCGACTATCTTATCCTTTCTTGAGACAATTAAGTGCATTCATCAGTGTTCATGTAATTCCAGTAGAAATTATGATTTTGCCAGTAAAATTCCTTTCCTGAGAATGTAATATTATTTGTAAAATTTATAGTCACATCTTCTATTTTACTCTCTCAAGAATTATTAAATCAACATGCTGCAAAGTTATTCACAACGGTACATTTGTATTTTGTTACTAGTTGTAGATAAAAGAAATTTTACTTAACAAAACCTGCTCTATTGCAAACTGTTGAGTGATATTTATGTACCTATATTTTACCTCTGTTTAAGATTTTAAAAATGTCAGTTCATTCTTGTCTTTATTATTCTGTCCTTTTTTTTCTGTCTGAATGGCATATCAGCTCACTTTCAGCTTTGGAATTTTTAAATACATACGAAAATATAATTAAGCAAGCCGAACTTTTCCTTTATGATTCTTCTAAGTCTCTCTGATGTAAGCTGTGTATACACTGGTGAAATACTTAGCAAATGGATTTTTAAGTTTTTTATTACTTGTTAGTACTTAATTGGACTTAGGTACCCTGTGTTCATGGGAAACAACGTGTTTCTGTAGTTTTGGCGATTTCCACTTAGTATTCTCTGTCATTGTTAAGAGTGTTCTTCATATTAATAGTCCTCTAAACTTTTTCTGCTGTCATTAACCCTGGTGACTGAGTTGTGTGCTACCCATCTTCAGATCTGGTCCTTCGATTCTTCTCACTATTTTTTTACGGTGTTGAGAATTTCTTATTGATACTAATTATCTGTCAGTCCCTCATGTTCTTTCTGCTCATTAACTGTATTTTGACTGCTATCTTTGTTTCACCTCATACCTAGAATAGGGTCTAACAAGAAACTTAAACTTTGCACCAATTATGTATTTGAGATGAGAAGTGTCTTATGTTTACTTGGAACCATATCATCAAATGTGATCTCTGATAAGCAAGCAACTAGCTATTTGAAATTCAGTTATACTAGTCTTTATCTGTTCTTATCCAAATTAATTAGCATGTTTGTGTGAAATACCTTTTATGTTTGAGGTACAGTATGGAGCTATCTCCAGAGAATGGTGTGAGCTTTACTTAATGTGTGTATATATGCCTTTTCTGATCCTAGGAACAGAGCCATAAAATCCACTATATTATTGTTTGCCTATACTGTTCTTACGTAAATATCTCTGTAAAGTTAATAAGATGTTAGACTGCTTGAGTAATAAGAACTGCAGAATTTGGCCCTTTAATAAGAAGCAATAATTTAATAGGAAGTCAGTAATTTCAAGGGTGGTGTGGAAGAGAAAAATCTTTGTTGTGCAATATCCTAGATGATGTTTAAAGTTGGATCTAGCACACTAGATACCAGTGTGCTGTATTATATGCTTAGTGATGATATGATTTAAATAAACAAATGATTTAAGTAAACAAACAAGACCTAAGTTTCCCTTTCAGAAATAGCGTAAACCATCGTATATGACTAACATGTCATGAAATAGTAGGTATGCAACAGGAAGCAATTTTGATTTAAATTATAGCTGCTCATACTGTTCAAGAAATGCTAGTGACATCTACAAAGGTATTTGGCAAATCAGTAGTAGGCTGTTATGTAAAGTTAACTGAAAGTTAAATTAGGTTTTATTTGCAATCTTTCCATATATTGTACTATAAACATGCATAGAGCATGTTTGTAGTGCAAAGTATGTGTCTGTGTTGTATTGTAACATAATTCTTCATAGAGGTCTAGCTCTTCTTTTGAATGACTTACGGTGTGAGTCACCAGTTCAGGTAGTAATAATTAATTTTAAGTATTGTTTAATGCAGTGGATATTAGCTGAAGATCTTGCCATACCAGGATCAGAAAGTAAGACAAGTGATAAGAAGGATTAAAACAGAAGTATGTAGATGTCACTGCGACATTCCTTATAAAGAGATATTTTGGCATGGAAAGGTCTATTAAAGTTCTTAGTGATATTCTATAGTGTATCAAAGACACAAGGCCCAAGTAGAGTACTGCTGACAGAATAAAGTAGAATTTGACCTATACTTTGTGTAACATATCTTCTTTTCAGCAAGGTAAGTAGGATGGTTATCTCTCTTAAAATTGTCAACTCCAATCTTCGATGTTTTTTATGTATGAGCAACTTCATGCATAGTACCAGTTTTTGAAAAGTATGGCAGCTCACTTGAGTAAGATGACCCACGTAAATGTTTATAGGAATTAAGCATTAAGTTTCTGCACCACATGTCAACATAATGAATGCAGTTCTAATTATATATAAATTATATAGGAAACTTCCTGCGAAGACAGACCTGTGATAATGTATTGAGTTTACATTGAATCAATGTACTCATAACGTGCACATATGCAGAGAATTGCCAGTTTAAGTGTAAAAGCCAGCATACTTAAAGCAAGGCTTTCATACTGTCAGCCTGAATACCACAAAAAATCTTTGTATCTCACTCAGGCAGTTTAAATACATGACAATATACTCAAGTGTTGTCAGACATCACATACAATAGGCAGGAATATAATTCAATATTGAAGGCATATGAGACTATCTTTATACCTATTCATTTAAGTATCACGTCGGAAAATGCAAGTGTTGTAGGTGCAAAATTTACTGCAAAGATGATGTTAGTATCTCACCAGCAAAATTTCCTCACCTTAAAGTGACAGAGAAGTCTGTATTTCCTTTAGTACAGAACTAGGAAAATTAAGATACATTTGGCGTGCAGTGATTTGGTGTAATGACTGTCTGTTGCCATGTGTTGCAGGGCACCTTGTACAATGGGATCTCAGTCCTTAATCATTAGCATAATAAATAGTTATTTATATTAAAAGTAATAAATTGGTCTTTCTGATCCATGCCTTCCCAGCAGGGTACAAGCCTCATAATATACTCTCTATTTTCTTTTCCTTCCCTAGGCATACTGAAACTACATTTACTTAATAGTTCTTTGTTCCATACCTATGCTCTTTTCTGACATGTATTACTAGATTCTTGATTCTTCTGAGTTCATTCCTGGTTTTAAATTCTAATAAAATATTTGCCTTTTTTTGGTTTGTGTAGTTTTTTCAGGTTTTTTTTTACTTTTCCATAAACAGTCTCTTAAGGTGCCTGTTAAAATACTTGTCTTTCCAGGAGACAAGAGAGAGGGAGGAAGAAAAATGTATTTAAGCAATACAGTTCATTTCAATGTGGCTTTGCTGTTTTGGTGACCAATCTGGGAAAAAATATGAAAACATTTATTTTATTTTGGCATGTTGTTCAACATACTACTTATGCAGATTATAGTATAAATTAGAAATTGACTATTTGCCTTTATTTTTAAATAATATTCTCTACCTTTTTTTCTGCCCAGTATTGTACCTATGTCACTATTCAGTAAATTTGTGTGCAAGTAACTTTTGCTTGTCTTTTTACAGGACCTTTATAGTGGTAGCAAAGACTGCAATATCCTTGCATGGATACCAGCTCCACGAGTGGCAGTTCCTGATGATATTTCTGATAAGGTAGTGAATTTTTGAGTTTAACTGTATTTTTTTATGGCTATTATACTTGGGCAGATTGTGTGGAAATTCAGTATGATGTATGTGATTCACCACCAACCTTTTTAACAATTCCTAATTAAGAGGAGAATCACCTATTATTTCTGTGCAATCTTTTGATTCTTGTAGGATTTTGAGAAGATGTCTTTTCTTATAGTCTAGTCAAATCTTTTGCAGGCTCCTAGCTTCCTACTTAGGTAAAAGTAGTTCATGTCATTTGGCTATGGATCTTTAGAATTCTGCTTCTTTAATTTCCAAACTGCTTTCTGCAGTTTGTCCTGTTTTGGAATTGCAGAGGTGCTAGATTGTATTTTAAATTGTTCAAGAATATACTGTGTATTAAGCAGTAAAATTAGGGATAGCACACTTCATATGCAAATATTTTTGATGTGAAAATATAATAAAGGAGTTTCTAAATATATTTATTTTTGTGCCCAAGGCAAGACATTCGGGGTGATTGCAGGGAAGATCATATGTAAGACTGTTTTCCAGTAGAGTACTTTCTCTCTCGGGCAAGAAATATTTCAGTGAACAGCCTGAGTGGGAAAAAGTCTATATTTTAAGGAACTGAAACCATTCACAGAATCAGAGTCTGGCGAACTGTACTGATGTTGAAAAATGAGGGTGTATGAATGTTTTGGCCCACAGCATACGAAAAGTCCATTTTTTAAAATTTCAGCATTATTCCATTTTAGATGGGGAAATTATGAGAAGCATAAAATTGCGAATGTTGTAACATTCGCTTTTTTGTAAGTTTTTGTATTTCAAAACTACCCTACACTTAAACAGAGACAAAAAATAGACTTCCAAAGAGGTCCAAATAGAGTTCCAATTTGGGTTTGATACCCTATAACCAAATTGTGTTGACCTAAAATTAACATTTTTGCTGTGAAATGTTTGATGTGAAGAAATTGTATTTTTCTTAGTCTGAAAAACAAAAAATCCCACTGCAACAAGATTATTTACTTAGCTCTGATTAGAACTGCTCTTAAATTTGGCACAGTGGCAGTATTTAATATATGCCATTGTTTTGAAATCTGTTAAGCTACAGCTGCTGTTTGCAAATGCTGTAGGTGAGCCCTGTAGATGAGATGTCTCTGTTCTGCTGTCCACAGGCCACTAATTCCTGCTCCCTCTCAGGTGCTAGAATAGGCATTTGAGTGCTTGCATGACCAGAATCTGAACCCAGAATAGAAGTAAACAAGAAAAAAAAACTACCCTAAGTCAGTGTGATTCAGTGCACTGCACAGCTACACAAACCCTTTAGTTGGACCCTAATGGGGCTGAGGTGAGAAATATTTCTTGAATGTGAATAGAGGCCAGGGCTGCTTCTTGAAACTGTAGTGGTAAGTTATGATGGGCTGAGGATATCAAGACCTAAATTAAAACAGTGACACACAATAAACATAGTTAGAACATTTGTTACATTTTGTACCGAACATTTGTAATACCTTCAGTCAGTCCTCCAGATATTTTATGCTGAAATTGAAATTAAATACAGTACTATTTATTTTCGTAATTTATCATGTCTAATCAGCAGAATGTCTAAATAAGTAGTTTAAAATAATCCAGTACTCATGAGAGATAGAATAGTTGGTCTACATGTAGTCATTTGGACTTCATCATGCATCAGAAAGTGTATTTAGATTTCCCTTTATTTGATTATAGTATTTTTAATTAAGCAAAACACTGGGAATTTTTATTTTCTCTAGTCTCTGCCTCAACAACATTTAAATCCAGCATATGAAGACGCATGGAGCAGCAGTGATGATGAAGGCTGAATTTAAACTATGAACTGATATAAAACTGACATTCTGGCACTGCATTCACAGACTTTAGCTACAGAATTGGACATTCTGGATGGATTTATCACAACTGGATTTTAGGTACAGTTCTGTTAGAGCAAGGTCTTTCAGAAATAAGTTTCCACTGTTCTCTATGTTTCTTCATCACTGTTAAGTTAAATCCAAAGGATTACTTTTTCATATTTGCTGACTTTTGTATTTACACATTGGTATACCTTATTCAGTGTTGAACAGATGATAAAGAAAAAATAAAAGCCCTTGGGACCACTCAAAATTACATTGTTTCTGTTACCATTAGTACATGAGGAGATAACCTATTCATTTCCAAGACATGTGATACAGAGGATTTTCCATGAAAGAGGGCTAGCTCAGAAATACTTCCAACTAACTTTTATCAATGGCTTGGTGGAACAGATTGTATCAATTTTTAAGTGCTTATGTGCTGTGGGAGTCAACAGATTTTTGTGCCTATTCTTTTTGCATTTTCAGTTTTGCATGTTTTTCCATAAATGCAGTATTTACTTCAGAAAAAGATCCAGCTGGGATCCTCTATTCAAGTATTTATATGGTGACCCTATCATCTAATATCTGAATCTGCCCCAGAAAGCTAAGAATAGAAACTAGTTTAGAGTTTTTGTTGCCCCTGTTAGCAGGTTTTTAGGATCAGTCTTCTATGTATGAATCACATATCCTTCATAAACATAAAGGATTCCTGGACAGAAACAGGGTTGAGGTATAGTACAAGGCAGAGAGTAGGTCACATTTCAGGTATTTTTAACCTTCCAAACTATTTTCATCTAAAACATTTTGTGGCCCTAATGCCTGCTCTGTTTTGAAAAGGAGGAGTTTTGAGGGGTTATTGTCTCATCTCAGTCACTAATTAGTGCTTCAGGTGTAATGTAGTCTCTGTCACTAAAGAATATTTTCATATTGCTTAACGCATCACCAGCAAAGGCATCAGTAAAAACAGGTCCAGTATGAAAGTGCCAGCATGACAAGGTTCTTTGGCAAGGTTTGCTCTTAAGGGCACACTGAGGAAAAGCAAACAAAAACCAGGAGTCAATTAATCCAGTCCAGAATAAGCCAGAAACGATGACACATAACTTATAACTGAAATTAAATTATTTAGCAAAGGATTCATATAGGATTTACTATACCACAACAGCATCTTACTTACAGACCTAACTTAAAAATCTAAAGTACCTAGAGAATCTAGGAGAGCAGCATTTCTTGTGCACTTGGTACAGAATATGCACACTTGCATGCGCACAGACACAAAGAGCCTATACGAGGTGAAAAATTCCCCTCAAAGGTAGTGAAATTCCCACTTCAGATGCCTTTGTGAAGGGTGGAGCCTCAAGGAGTCAGGGGTATCACTGTTCAGGGATCCTCTGAGTACAGCAAACTTGGGAGTTCCCTGGCTCTGAGAGGCCCCACTGACAGGGCTTTGCTGGTCACAGCCCTGCTCCAGGAGGGCTCAAAGGGTCTCACTTTGGAGCACTGTTTGTAGGGCTGCAAGAGGGGCTTTGGTCATAACCATGTTCCATCCTGGCCACATGTCGGGCTGGAAACTTTCTTTGGAAGTGTGAGAAGAAAACACATTATCGCACTTGGATTCTTATTCAGGCAAAAAAAGTGTCCAAGGCTGTTCATTAAAACACAGGAGCTCATTAGACATTACAAATTCCTGGGAGCAGACAGTGTTTTTCCAGGTAAGTCAAGAGAGGCTCAAGAGGTGGTGTTACTAAGGAGCATTTCTCAGATCACATTAGGAGAGGGATTTGATGCACTATTGCTGAATAACCTTTTACATGTCATTTTTTGCCTAAGTTGCACCATGAATGAAGGATTCAGCTCCAGGAGAGGTGGGCTGTGAATTATTTGTCCAAGTATCTTCTTAGCCAGATGCCTTTGAGTTTAGCATCTCAAACAGTTGAAAACAGAAATTAGTTGCCCTGGGGGCTTCTTGCACCTACTGACAGCTAATATCTTCTTCATAGGAGTCCTTCCAAATCCTCTTCTGATATCAGTTGGTGGTGGTGTTATTCTCCTTCCTGACTGTTGTCCTCTGCTGGAATGAGAGGTGTTTCTGATGCGGGAAATGAGAAACACGTGTCTCTCATGTGGGCAAGAATCCAGACACATTCTACAACCCAGCACCGGCAAGCCTTCCACATAGTAGCAGTTGCTGATGCGTGGTATTTAGTTTGTGAGGTTTGAAACCTCTTGGTACTAGCCAGCATCTCAAACACCAATTTCTGTGAAAATTCTACTTTGAAGAATGGCATTTTTGCTAGTATTTCCTTCACTGCTTCTTTCTGCAGTTGTGTTAAATTTTTTAGTTAAGCTTTTCCTAGAAAAAAGTGGTATTTTATATCTTCTGCATTCCTATGGCAGCTGTACTTAATTACTGAGTGTCTTCAAAATGGCAGTGAAGGTATACTGTATATGATTTCTCACTGCTAAGAACTAGGTACTAAGTCAACAATATCAGTTGCAACTGCAATCTCATTCTTGTGTAAGTTAAATGTTGTAATTAAATATGAGTTTTCCCCTTTGTTTATGCCTTTCTGCTTATATGCTTATGGCATGTATTTTTATAGTATCAAAACTCTTTCAGAACCCAAAGTGGAGCAAGTACAGTGGTATAGACTTAATCATGCTTCTCATCCTTACCCATCAGTCAGAAAAAAACCACATCTAAAAATCCAGTCAGATGTCAAAATGGGTGTTCTGTTCATACTGAAATAAAATTATTCACTAGAGAGTCAACTAGCTCATAGCTAGATTCTTGCTGTTAAGAACAGTAAAAGTTAAGAGTTTAAGAAGAGAGCTTAGGCTGCAGTGAACTGCATTCTTATCTCACTAGTAGTACTGGGATTTAGTAGTCATACTGTATCAGAGAGCATAGAGAATCTAATCTTAGATTCTAGAGAATGTAATCTTTTCAGGCTGTTCTGGGAAATGAATATTGCTTAGAAGACTTTCTTTGTCTGCCAAGGCAGAGATTTTTATTTGAGCTTGATACAGTAAGTATCAAAAGATGGAGAAGAATTTATTTGTTCTTACAAGAGATCAAAGAGTTTTCCTTCTAGCCTAAGGAAACAAGGAAGGTGGAGTCAGACTGAGCTAGTCCAACTGAGGAAATACAAAGAGCCTCAGACAAGTCTCCTTCAGCTTAAGTGGAAGTTGAATTGCGTGGAGGCAGTAAGATAGAACTCTGATTATTTCTGCCTAGGTTATGATGCTCAGAAAGTATCTGATATTAAGACAGATAAGAAAAACCTTGTTCTTTTTTTCTTCCTGTACACAGATCTGGAAGAAAGCATTAGCATGTGAGAATTTCTTTTTAGCTATCTCCCCATAGTGGGAATAACAAGTAAACACCATATGCTTACCTCCCTTTGCCCTTTTTCTGTGCCTGGTGTACTAGCTCTTGCACACAGATTGACAAATCCTAAAACTTGGGGATTTGTTTGCCACCTTTTTTTGCATTGTTTGGGTTTGTTGCCAGGCCAGGCTTTTCACAAGACATCTGAGGGTTTTTTTTAATCAGGAATGATTTCCTCAGTCAGCTTAAGACCCAAAATTTAAGCACCACATCATAGTAAACCTGAAAAAAGATTTGCCAACATCAATAGGATTGATTGTTATGTTTTTCTTCCTTGTTTTTTAATACTTGTATTATAGTTCTTATCTGTGGAAATCCGGAACACAGAGGGTGTTTCTATGCCTGTTTTGGGAGATTCTGACCCTCAGCAGAACACTGCTTTTAACCTTTGTTCCTGGGAAAAATAGCCAAAACTTTAAGATGAGTTAGAGCACACAGGTGGTGGTGTGTGGTGGTAGTAATAGTGTGTCACAGAATGTAGAATTTGGGTTTTAGGATTTTAATGTGAGAGTGAATAGGACACAAGATGGAATTTGGGTGTTACCCCTTCTTCCTTCTTGTCCCTTTTCACCTCCATTTTCTGTAGTACTTGTTGTAGAAAACTATTGGTTAGAGTAAGTAGTAATGTAGAAGTTACGTGGATAGATAAGTAGAAGTTATTGATAGAAGAGTAAAAACAAAATATGTGTTAGAATGTAATTGGGTAGAATAGCTTTAAAAGACCTTGGTTTGGAGACATTTTGTGCACTTTGGCCCATTTTGTGCCTTGCCTGCAGCATGCTAAGTCTGGTGCAGACGGTGTGCTGAACTTAAGATAAGAATAAACAAAGCCTTGAAGACCGAGAGAAACAGTGTCCAGCTCGTTCTTCACTCCTGGAAAAGAACTCGGTAGTGGGAGCTCCCCCCAAGGGCCCTGGGGGTTGGGCTCTCATCCGTGTTGTGACCAAAGAGAAGAAAAAAAAAAAACACAACACTATCCTACCTTGAATTTATACATACACATAATACTATGCACACAATATATAAAAGTATTTGAAATACCACCGGAGGATAGTTCTTGGTTTTGTTCCTACTTCATTTTTACATGAAAGTAAGAGTCTGGTTCATGTAATTGAGAATTGTAAGCTCTTTAGTGCACATCGGCCCTGCATCTGCCATAGTGAATGGGTAAGCTTACTGCTAGCTTAGTACACATAAAGTTTGCAATACCTAGTCACATTATGGGCATATCAGTTAAACAAGAACATCTGTGCAAATAGGGTTTTTTTAGCATGGTTAAAGTAGTCCTTAAAGAAAGAGCTTGAGTATTGGCTGCTAAGTGCTATTGCTATGCAGCTATTCTCATACTTAGCCACCAAGATGTGTGCTGAGGTTTTGACAACTGAGAGATGTTCTTAAAGGCAATATATTAGTTTCAGTGGTCAGCAGTTAGTGGTTATAATCCAATTAAACAAAAGTATGTAAAACATATCAATAAAGTCCTTTTGTGTGGTTAAAGCTGAGTTATGAAATGGACATGCCTTCTTCCATCCTCCACTGTTTTTGTTTTCTTTTAGTCTATTTTATAAAAATAATGGGAATGGAGAATAAAAAGGGATGACTGAATAGCCAGGAATTCAGGCAGGTGCATAACTACTCCCCACAGCTTCATCTGTTCTAATCATGTCTGTGTGTGTAGTCAGCCTTACCCACCAGCCCACAGGCTCTGCCCAGATGACAGCTAACCAATGTCATCCAACATGCTGGCAACCCTTAACCACACCCAGTCCTGCCAAATTCCACTGAGCCCAAAAGACTGAAAAAAAATATTTGGGGTTATTAAGGAAGCATTTTATTCACACATGAGAGAATATTTTAATTGCATAGGCATACAGCAGTGTTCTTAATTTTCATTTTATCACCATTTGCCTGCAAATTAAGTTAGAAAAAACCAATATATTTATAGTGACACATTTTAGCTTTGTGCTAAAGAGTCTTTCAGACACTCACTGAGATCTGTATGCTGGGAAGACTGCAAATCCACCCTTTTCTTACAGCTGTGAGGCAGAGATACATCTGCAGTCCTAAACAAGTTTTGTAATAAATTTCCTCATGCCAAAATGGAGATTAGAATCAGCAGTTTAAATCAGTCCAACCAGTTATTTTTACAGCCATATGTTTGTAATCTAAAGTAACATGTTTAAGCAAGAACTGGGTAATATATTCAGCAACAAAAATGATATGTATATGCCTTTGTTTAGTACAAAATGGATTAATGTGGGAAGCAGAGAAAATGAGATTATTGAAAGATTTTTTTGCTGTTCTCTTCACATTTGGAAAATACTGACCATTGTCCCTTTCTGTTGTTTCTAATTGCAAGGCAGTTATTGAATAAACTACTTTGCATTAACTCAAAGTCTTAGCTCCCAACAGAATTATTAAAACCTTCTAAGAAAAATTTGAATCATATTTTTAGAAAAGCTATCCCAAAATATGTATTCATTATAAATGAAAAAATATATTATTATTTTGCTGAAGATCACTGACAAGAATTAAACTTAAATTTGGTAGCCAGCCAGTTCCATTTGTATATAGAATTTAAAGCTGATTCTTAATCGTCTCTGTTAATAGTCCAGGATGGCCTCTGAAAGAAGTATGGCAATTAATGCATGCCTGCAGTATTTTAATTTCATCCACACACACTATGCAATACATCTTGGTCTGTATGATAGATCTTTAACATGTCATTGCCATTTTAAGAAAGTGGGGAGCCTGGGAAGAAAACAGAGCAACAAGAGAAAAAAAGATAACTTTTGTCAGCCTTGGGGCATGTCTGTTGTGCAGGCAGCAGCGTGACGCAGAGCTGTTAAAATTCAGCGGATGTGAGCAGCACCCCCACACGCTGATCTGCCTGCCTGGGGGCACCCCATTGGTTCACCTGGATGGATGGAGCGTGGTTGATACGCTTCTTTCCTATTTTCTGTAGGTACACTGTGTCAAAGAACACAATGAACGTAGCTGTTTGGGGAGCCCATGTTTGCTGTGATAAAAGATACACCAGAGAGTAGGTGTATGTTAAGAATATCAAGTTCTCATGTTTTGTGGCGGTTAGAAGGGAGTGTCTTGTGTTGCTCAACAGTTAATTACTGTTACTATCACCTCCCACACTGTGGTTCTGTAACACCACAGGAAATCAGCTGAGGATTATTCTCATGCTAGCAAAGATGAAAAAAATGTTTTGGGACTTCATAAAATAATAGATTTTCCCTGTCACTAGTTCTTCCAGGTGGAATATATGGCCCAGAGAATATATTTTTGTACCTGAATTGTGCATTATGGCCTATGAGAGTTGAAGTTAAGCTAAGTATTCAAAGAGTCTGATGCTGTTCAGTGGTTTTGAACTGTCACTACTGCAACAGGAGCCTTAGACTGAGCAGTTCTACACATCTGTGGGAAATGGTCACATTAGGCATGTGTTTGGAATGTATTGCATGTTCTCAGGGTAGTGCACAAATTGTTTCCCAAGAAAAAAGTAGTCTAGTCTAGAGTTGCATGGAACTTTGACATCTGAATACTATTCATCATTATTTATAAAGTAAGTTTCCAGAACACCTAATTGTTTTGCAGACAGCTAATATACCTGAGGGCCTAAATGAATGTTTGAAATAGCTGCTTCATCCTGTTCTGCCACTCTGGTTAACTATTGAAGTTTAGGTCGACTAATGAAGTATATCAAAGTAATTTAAATAACACTCAGCAATGAGCTGCTGTATTAAATGTAGATACCTGTGATAATTGCTGAACCTTGTGGTATTAAGAATTATACTTCTGCTTAGCAGAATTCTCCTGTGTTGGACTATAGGTTTCACTACTTAAGGAGGCTTGGTTTGTGTGCCCTAAAAATGTAAAAGATCTTACTAGTATTTGTGATATCAGTAAGAAAGTTGATCATATAATCTAGCGGCCTTGAAAACTGTGCCAGCAAAGTTTTTTTCCCTGCCAGAAAGAGGAAGAATTATGCAAGTCAAAAGGTAGTAGTTGACAAGACTGCTCAAGCACTAAGTATGACAGGCACAAGAAAAATAAGAATGTCATGGCTTAATCTCAGAGAGCAACTAAGCACCACACCACTGGTTGCTCACTCCCCCCCACCCTCGAAGGATGGAGGGGGGCAGATAATGGAAGGGTAAAAGTGAGAAAACTCATGGGTTGAGATAAGAATATATAAAGCATAATTACAATTATAAATTGTAATTAAAAGAAAAAAGAAAAAAACAACACAAACACACAAACAAAAAACACCCCACAACAGTAAAAGAACAACCAAACAAAAAAACCCACCAAACCACAAAGAGATAGAAATAAAACTCAAGAAAGATGATTGAAGCAAACAAAAACAATTGCTCATGCCTGACCAATGCCCCTCCCCACTCTTCACTTTCCCTCAGCTTTATATGCTGAGCATGATGCCATATGAGATGGAATATCCTTTTGGTCAGTTGTGGGCAGCTCTCCTGGTTGTGTCCCCTCCCAGGTACTTGTGTCCCCCCAGCCTCCTCACTGGTGGGACACAGTGAGGAGCAGGAAAAGCCTTGGCACTGTGTGAGCACTGCTCAACAACAGCGAAAACATTCCTGTGCTATCAACANACAAAGAGATAGAAATAAAACTCAAGAAAGATGATTGAAGCAAACAAAAACAATTGCTCATGCCTGACCAATGCCCCTCCCCACTCTTCACTTTCCCTCAGCTTTATATGCTGAGCATGATGCCATATGAGATGGAATATCCTTTTGGTCAGTTGTGGGCAGCTCTCCTGGTTGTGTCCCCTCCCAGGTACTTGTGTCCCCCCAGCCTCCTCACTGGTGGGACACAGTGAGGAGCAGGAAAAGCCTTGGCACTGTGTGAGCACTGCTCAACAACAGCGAAAACATTCCTGTGCTATCAACACTGTTTCCAGTGAAATCCAAAACATAGCTCTGTGACAGATACTGTGTGGAAAATTAACTCTACCCCAGACAAAATAAGCACATAGAAGAAACAAAGGAGCCATTCTAGTTTACAGATGAAAAGGTAGATCCCTACTTGTGCCACAAGGTACACAGGATGTGCAAATTCAACCATCCATGCTACAGTCGTGCATCACCAGGACTAGTGCTCATTTCTGTATTGCCCTGATCTTCCAAACCTGGATGTGAAAGTCCTGCTCCATGTGGACCAGGTCATGGGAGCTGTGAAAGCAATGCTTTTCACACTGCTCCATCTTCACTCTATCTCCATTGCTTTATCTAGGGTAAATTAAACACAGGTCCTTCATTGTCCATAGGTCCTGTCTCCTCTCTCCCCAGCAGGCTGTTCATAATCTTTTCTATTAATTTGTATCTCCTTTCTCTGCTGCACACAGCCATGCCCACACAGCTCTCCAAGCCAGGACATAATCCTGGCCTGTTTGTACACCAAAGTGATCCTCAATCATTTATACATCCAATGTAATTCATTAAGCTTGTCTTAAAACTGGTAGTTCTGTTTGCTTTTGAAGTACCACCCAACATCTCTGGGCTGTCCTAAGGCGTGTCCTCTCTTCTCAATTTCCGTTTCGTTATGTGATTAGGTGCATACAGAGGTTTGCTAATTCAAATAGTGTTTTGAGCAGAAGAACGTGAAAACTTCGATCTGAAAGACATTTGGCTGTGTTAGAGCAGAAATGTACAACAGAGTAAGAAAAATGGGAGGGAGATTTCATTAGCTTTTTTATAACTTGGTATTAACATATATGTGCAGTTTCTAGAATCACACTGGCTGCTTGTTAACCCGCTTGGACGCAGTACAATATTTTTCTATGAGTTAGCAGCTTATTGGTTTTCACACTTGGAGCATTTATTCATTAAAGTCAGTTAAAAATGTTGTCTTGAAAACCTGGCATTTTAATTTTTTTTTCATTTTATAATTGATCTGTGTTCACTATTCTCAGTCCACCTGCAGCTTCTTAAAATCTTGCAGTCATATACGAAAGTGATTATATCAATCATAGTCTAGTTTATCTAAAGAGACTTAGTTAAATTAAAGTATACCCGAGATATTACAGAAATCTTTGTAAATCATCATCACTACTACCACTAACTGCTATATTAAAGTATTTCTCAGTTTTATAATAATTTTTGCAATGTAAACCAACTGTCAGCTTTGTTGTTTATGCTCATTTGTAGATGATCTTTCTTTTTTTACCCAAATAAATATTGCTGCCTTTTGCATCAGGATTCATTAAATACAAATCCAATTTGTCAAATTCAAATCTAGTTTCACTAGTCCAAACTGAATTAATTTCTCTTAAAATGTTCTCATTGCCCCAGGCCAGTGTTAACCCAGAAAATGGACAACTGACCATAGCTGACAAACATTAGACCTTGCTTCTTTTGCATGATCATATCATCCACTCCTCTTCCTTTCTGCCATCCTAAAGCTTTAATCCCTTCAGTAATCATACCACTGAATACTATTAGCAGAGGTACATTAAACATATAAATTGTTTCATAAAGAATGAAAACCTTAAGGTAACACTAACAGAAAACAAAACGGGTATTTAATTGCATCCATAGATTATAAATATTATAAATAGTATTATAAATTATTATAAATTGTTATGGGATAGTTAGCCAAGAAAAAAAGGGGCTGTCTAAGCAGCATTGCTCTACAGTGCCTAGACAGAGACACCTGGCTTCGTTAAAAGCTATTGTCAAAAATGTCTTGAGAAAAATAAGAGTTCTCCCAAATATTATAAAATCTGAGCTCATGCTACACAAACCAGATTAGACTTGATTAGACCTTGAGTAGATCTTGATTAGACTCTGCAGAAATCTGCCAATAAGTAGATATTTTGTATTATTCCAAATCCACCAAATGTTATTCCAGACAGAGCTGTCACCTATTCAAGAAGACAAAGGTATTACCAGAGATGACAAAATCAGGGACAGCCAGCCCTGTTTACCACTCTGCCATCTCTGCCTGCCTGCAGTTTTTGAACTATAGCGTCTACAGTTTTTGAATCTCTCAGGGCTGTTAAAGACAGTTCAGTCGGATACTGGGATGTCCTTGGCATCTGGGTGATAGAGTTCAAAATGATTAAAATTTACTTTGCATCGCCTCTCCTCCAGTGGCAAGAAAGCAAGCTCTGGTGCAAAATTGGATTGCCTGTTTGCTCTCCATGAATGAAAATCCTCTTATGTCTTGGTAGATTCTTAAAAATAAAACGCAGCATAATAGAAGGATTTTGTAGGGAAACTCTTCCATTACATCTGCTCTGGTTACTTATTTCCTTTTTTTCTGCTTTATCTATTTCCTTTTTTATATTACTTAGACTATTCTCCCCACCTTTCTTTGTAGCCTGTTTGAAAACATAAGGTGTTTTCTAAGAAACTTTATTCTCAAAACCTTTTAACTGTTAAAGATTAACCAACAAAGCATCTGTGAAAAAGCATGCACTTCCCTGACATTTGACTCCATCCTGCCACATTGAGAAACTCTGCTATTGTAATGCTTCAATAGCTTGTTCACACTTACCAGATGGACATGAAGGCACAAAAGCAGGCTAATGTCGTGCCACAGAATGTTGGGAGCTGCAAATGCCCCTAACCATGAACGGGTGTAGGACCTGTCTTTCAGTGGCACAATTTATTGGTGATTTTGATTGTAATTAAGTTTTCTACTGGGTTTTCTGAGAGTAGCTTGGTGTCGTTTTCAGAGTGGAACAGAGCAGGGTTGCATGAGTGCCTGTGCACAGAGGGAAAGGGATGAATACAGCAGATCAGGCCCAGGTAGGGGACATAAAAAGAGATTTTTAGTAGCTGGTAGTTGGTCGACCCTGCTGAATATCAGGTGCCCACCAAAGCTGCCCTGTCACTACCCTCTGCAACTGCATAGGGGAGAGCAAAGAAAAGGCTCATCAGTTGAGATAAGGACTGGGAACAGATCACTTACAGGTCACAAAACAGACTGAACTTGGGGATATTAACTGAATGTATTACTAAAATCATCAGAGCTGTATAATGAGAAAACTAAAAACTTCTCATGCTCCTCCCTTCTTTCCAGCTCAGGCTCTTTCCCCACAACAGTGCAGGGAGACAGGGAATGGGGGTTATGGTCAGTTCATCACATGTTGTTCGTGTCATTGCTCAGGGGAAAGAGGCCTTCCCCTACTCCACCTCCCGTGGGGTGTCCCCCATGGGAGACAGTTCTCCATCACGAGTTCTTCCCACAGGCTACAGTTCTCTGCAAACTGCTCCAATATGGGTCCCTTTCCATAGGGTGCAGTCCTTCCAGAAGAGCCTGCTCCAGCATGGATCTCCCACAGGGTCACAAGTCCTACCCGGAAACCTGCTCCAGCATGGGCTCCTGTCTCCATGGGTCTGTAGGTCCCTGCCAGGACCTGCTCCAGCACAGGCCTCGCACAGGATCACAGCCTCATCTCAGGCATCCACCTGGTCCAGCNACAGATCACTTACAGGTCACAAAACAGACTGAACTTGGGGATATTAACTGAATGTATTACTAAAATCATCAGAGCTGTATAATGAGAAAACTAAAAACTTCTCATGCTCCTCCCTTCTTTCCAGCTCAGGCTCTTTCCCCACAACAGTGCAGGGAGACAGGGAATGGGGGTTATGGTCAGTTCATCACATGTTGTTCGTGTCATTGCTCAGGGGAAAGAGGCCTTCCCCTACTCCACCTCCCGTGGGGTGTCCCCCATGGGAGACAGTTCTCCATCACGAGTTCTTCCCACAGGCTACAGTTCTCTGCAAACTGCTCCAATATGGGTCCCTTTCCATAGGGTGCAGTCCTTCCAGAAGAGCCTGCTCCAGCATGGATCTCCCACAGGGTCACAAGTCCTACCCGGAAACCTGCTCCAGCATGGGCTCCTGTCTCCATGGGTCTGTAGGTCCCTGCCAGGACCTGCTCCAGCACAGGCCTCGCACAGGATCACAGCCTCATCTCAGGCATCCACCTGGTCCAGCCTGGGTCTCCTTCATGGAGTGTAGCTGGATCTCTGCATCCCCTGGGACCAAGGACCGGGGTTGCAGGGCCACAGCTGCCTCACCATGGTCTGCACCAGCAGCTGCATGGGAACCTCAGCTCTGGTGCCTGGAGCACCTCCTGCACTGATCTTGGTGTCTGTAGAGCTGTTCTTCTCTCCTGTTCTCACTCTGCTTTTCTCTGAGTGCATTATCATCTGAACAACAACTTCCTGTTTCTTCTTGATTTGGCCGGGGCCAACAGTGGATCCATCCTGGAGCCAGCTGGGATTGGATCTGTCTCACATGTGGGAAGCTCCTTGCAGCTTCCCTTGCAGCAGAAGCCACTCCTGCTACCAGAACCTGGACACACAAACCCTATACAATGATGTACATGTGCAGCTGGAAAAGTAAAGCTTTGGAATTAGTATTTTAGATCACACAATATTACTTCGGAAAAGAAAACTCAATGCCCTGGTGTTGATAGGCATTTTCCAATGGTATCTGCACATGTTGAATTTGGGGGCCAAATATGGTTCAAATTTTCAAAACTTTACAACTTCATCTGAATTTACAGTTACAACAGATATTTTGACCTTTCCTGTATAAAGGTTGGTGAAAAGCAGTTTCCAATGTCACTGAGAAGTTTTCACTTGGCATTTCACATAGTCCTTTTTTAATGATATTAAAATATTTATATCTCATAATAAAATCATGGCAGAAACCATTTCACAATTTAGATGTAATTAGACCAGACTGCTAAATTTCTGAGGTTTTTTAGGAATTCCAGTAAAATTTCAAGTGGCTATTCAATTTTTGCCTTAAAAATAGAAGTAATTACTTTTATTATATTAATTTTATTTTATTACCTTTATTCTCATTTGTAATCTGGAAGCTTATGAATCCCCTAGCAGATACAATGACCAGATATCCAAGAACAAGAAGTAACCCAACTGATAATCAATAAGAGAGTGAGAGAAAGGGCACGTTGTTGGTTTTTCTAATTTATGTATTTTTAATTTTTTTGTTGTTGTGGTAGTTGTCACATTAACTTCCATATGTATGTAGGATAGCTTCCTTCCGTATTCTCTGCAATTTGCAGAATCTTAGACCAGAGGATTAGAGGGCATGTCCTGACAAAGGCCATTAATTCCTATATGGCTTCGTATATGAAAGTATTGCCACCAGAAAAAAAAATGAAAATTGCTTGGAGGTAACTTCTTCTCTTCATCTTCAGTATCTGACAGAGACAAGCTGCCTTAAGAATGGAAAGAGTGACTATACAGCAACAGTAAGTAATAGTCCTTTTCTTTTGGTTACAATTACATTATATCTACCAAGAAACATTTCAGCTGCATTCAAGGACATGAAATGTCTCTGAAATCTTGACCTAAGTTTAGAATTTCCATCTTGTTCTTTTACTGTATCTCACAATAGAAAAGGTAAGCACAACAAATATAAACATAATACCTCAACTGCAGTAAGTGTCTTTATAAAACAATAGTTGTCAGGAAGGGAAAAGATTAAAGAGAAGGCTTCAAAATATTCTTTAGAAATACTTGAGAAGCCATGTCAGAATCACAGAAATTAGAAGTAGTGTCAGTTATTAACTTTCTGCTATCCAGTTTAAGAGAGATTTTTAACTTCTAGAAGTACTGATTTTTCCTATGCTCTGTCTAGAAATCATTTTTGATTGTTTCAGGCTTTTGAGTTTGAGGGTGTCACATGCACAGAGAAAACAGTACCTCAGGTGCAGAACTGGTCTATGAATGTAGGACTTGCAAACTTCCCTGAAGATATAGCCCCCAAAATGTGGGGCTATATGAAAAACATCAGACTGTTATGTTATTCCGTAACAGTCCATAGACTGATGGAGAAGTAACAATCAAGGAAGTGCAGCTTTTTTGGAAATGTTGAGATTTTAAAATAAGATTCAATTGCAAACAGTCTCTGTTTGAAGTGTTCTTATAGCCCATTGCTTTGCCTGTGGCTACTCTAACGTGAGTGTAAAGGCATGTCAAAATGGGTGGAGGTATGAAAACAACCACCCTTAAAAAGACTGCTCTAGAAGAAAATATTTGCTGTGAGGCTGCTGAGATACTGGAACAGGTTGCGCAGAGAAGTTGTGCATGCCCCATCCCTGGTAGTATCAAGGCCATGTTGAATGGAGCTCTGAGAAACCTGGTCTAGTGGGAGGTGTCCTGCACCTGGCAGGGGGGGTTGAAGATAGATGATCTTTATGGTCTCTTCCAACCCAAACCACTCTATGATTTTTTTTTTCCTCAGCTCCCACCTACACCTAAAAGTGAAATAATTCTCTGCTATTTGAAATGAAGCCACATTACCACTTTCACATTTTATTCTAGATCTAACAATAGTAAAGAAGGAGTAGGAGGAGAGAAATAAATACAGCACTACTGAGAAATAAATACAGCACTACTATGAAGTACACTATAAAACATAATGGTGCCTTGTGCAAGTACTTAACATGTCCCCAGATGCAGCTGTGAAAAATGTCAGAAGTCTGGCTGGGGAAAGATTCTCAGCATCAATATAGGCCTGAGATATATCCTGTAACACAAATATATCCTGATGCATTTTAAGTCTCTTGCTGACAAGTCTAATTGCTCAGCTAGAATAGAGAGATAAAACCGTTTGGTTTCTGAGACTAATGTTTCACTAGTTTGTTTGGTGGGTTTTCTTTCTTCAATACTGGATTTAGGCTCCAGATTGTCCACAGCAGAATGTATTTTTCTAGTCATGTACCTATTGATATATTTAAGCCTAGAGCCTCACTGTTTGATAATTCTGCTTCCCTCATTTAAACAGATTAAGTAGCATCTTTATCTGTAAAATGCACTGTTCTGAAATGTTCCAAGTGCCATTTATAGTGAGTGGAATGGCGTAAAGGAACTTCTAGTACTTCGTAAAAAAATCAGACTACTTAACCCATCTCTGCAAGCATGTCACATCTCTATCAGCAATAGCACTGCCTGCTAGTAGTGTCTGCTTAAAAGATATTCTTATGGCTGTCTGGAAGATCAAGGATAAGAATGGCAATGCAAATGAATCTGTGTTGGCCTGCAAAGGGGTATGGAGTGTTTTTGCTTGAGCCTATAATAAAGTGAGGCCAGTAAAATCCCCAAAGTGGATTGATGCACAGACAAATAACAGACTGGGCAACTGATAACCTTATGGGATCAGCTCCTCTCCTGTCACCTCTCCTCCTGACATCTTGCTTATTAAGTACAGCTCAGCTTTGTCAGGCTAGGCAGACTGAAGAGAGTTTACTCAGACCTTGAGAAAGGCCTTAGTTCCTTGCTCTGGGTTTATTGTTGCTGTGGTTACAGACCCTTGAGTTGGGAAGAGTAGCAGGAGTTCAGGTATGTTTATGTGAACTCTTATGACATGCATATCCTTTAGAAGGAGAACTTTAATCACAATAGGAAGGCATGTGTTGATGTGCTGGGTGCGTTGTGGTGGATCATTTGTTTCCTGTGAAAATGTCTTTGATTGTAAAGGTTAAAGAAAAGAGGGATACAACAAGAAATGCTTGTTGAGGAATAAAAGTTTCTGTAACACTGTCTGCCTCCTACTGCATGGAGGAAAAGATAGTGACGTGTATGCACGGCTGTGTTAGCTGGTCAGGAGTTAGACAGGATGAGAATCTCTTGTTTGGAGAAGGGTAGAGACAGTTTTATGTAAGTGAATGCTGAGTACATCTTAGCTATTTCAGCATGTGGATTTATTTTCCCTTTGTTTTGTTGAGGTCTTAAAACTCTCTGCTACCCTTTGGAGAATATTCAAGGCACCAAAAAAAGAAGATGCAAGAAAGGACTACATTCTTGATGCTTATTTCCGTATCATGACTTTGTTGCTGAAGAGGAAGGAGAAGACCATGGGCAGAGCAGGGCATGAAAGAGTTTTTGTTTGGTGAAACACTATGAGGTGAAATCTTTGCTGTACACATTTTCCATATTTGCTGGTTTTTCTGCAGAGCTTCTGCTCATTATTTGAAGGGACTGAAGACTGTAACTTGTCCTAGCAACAAATCTCTCTAAGATGCTTCAGGTAAGTCCTTATAAGATCTTACCATGTGTGGTAGTGGGTTTTCTAATGTTTTATATTATTGTTGAATGTTTTATATTACTGTTGGTATTTCCCTAAAACCTCCCTTATTCTGTAATCCCTGATGGTTTGCCCCGAACCCCTCCTTCCCATATAAGGTGTTCACCCTCCTTCCCTTGCACCTGTCAATCCCTTACACCCAGCCCGTGCACCTGCCAATCTCCCAAGGGTACGTACCCACGTTCCAGAATCTTCCCTGTCAGTCCCTTATACCCAACCCACGAGAGTGTCAATCCTCCCTTGACCCATACCCCTATTCTGGAATCTTCCCTGTCAGTTATGTTATCCCTATTCCCTCATTAGCTGCTNACACGGTGCGCTGCCCCGGAGAGCGAGCCGGAGCCCGAGTGGACACCGGGGCGGCGCGTCAACCATGCAGTTTATCTAACTGTTCTGATAAATGTCTTCTTCACTGCAAAGAGAAACATGAATGCCCTTCCCATTGAGAGTGGCATATGGTGCCCTCTCACTCTCCAGATTAAAACAGATCTATGACTCCTCCAGCATTTTCTTAATGACTGCCACTGTTTCGTTGCAGGACACCTGCCATCTGAACATGCACTGGAAGATGGTGAGTTTTTTGTGACTTTTTGAGTGTTTGTGACTCTTAATAGGTTGTGGATGTAACTGCAGTCTTGCGCAGTGCATCCCTTCATAAAGGAAAGCCATTGTGTGTCCGCGTTTCTACATCATAAGAAAAGATACCTATTATGCCTTTTGCAACACTGCTATAAAAACAAATACATGAGTGGAGAACTTTGTTTTTGTTTGGGCACATTTTTTGTTTTGGTTTGGTTGGGGATTATTTGTTGGTTTTATTTTGTTGTTTATTCTTTCTGCCTAATTTCAAAAGCCTAATTTAAAATGCCTGATTTGTGGTAGTCTTACACGTATGGGAGACCACAAAAGCTATTATATAATACACAATTAGCTATGAGATATAACAAAGATTTCTGTTTGATTGATTAATAATTAGCTTATGCAATTTCTTTTTCAGGAATTGTCTCACAGGTATATTGCCAATGAAGATGCTCAGTTTCAAGATTAACCTGTTTGTGTATGGAACCCAGCTATTGCAAGGCAGTACAAACTACATGCCACACAATTAAAAATTTGTTGAAATTCCCAGCCTTTTCTTCTTAGCATTTTCTCCAAAAATTAAACTAAATTAGCAAGTTATTACACTTAATAAACTAATAGCTTCTAAATTTATCGGAACCATAAAATAAATGTCTTGGAAAGAGGCAGTACTTATTTTAATCCATCTAAAACATATCTTGCCTATGGCTCCTTTTCTGAATGTCTTGAACAGTATGTTTGTCTCACAGCTATTTTCCCATGGTTTACCTTTCTGTGAGCATTAGTAGCTACATCTTCAGTTTCAAAATAACTTCTTAATCTCTGGCCTGTTTACCAAGTACAGGTGACATAATTGTCATGGGGAGGATGGGAACAAAAACAACCTCATTTGTCTAAAATCAGATGGGGACTCCAACCAGGCATAACTGTAATGTGTTGAATATCTCTTTCCCTTGATTATCCATTTTTTATTTTCCTGCTTCCCAATCCCATCTGCAGAATGTTTTTATAAAAACAAATAAATAAATAAATGAAAATCCATTAAAGGATTATGTTTCCACAATTTATTGTTAGGTGAATGT
This sequence comes from Dicaeum eximium, assembly GCA_013396995.1. NCBI lineage: Eukaryota > Metazoa > Chordata > Aves > Passeriformes > Dicaeidae > Dicaeum > Dicaeum eximium. Next base: position 66,682 of record VWZP01001131.1, read on the forward strand.
AATGTGATCAAGAATCAATTTTAGAAAGTAACTTCTTGGTATGATTTTACTGTAGTTTTGCATTCCTTGAGTAATGTCATATCTATCAAGGCAGAATGGACTGTGGATTTGTTACAATTAATCATAGAGCTCCCTTTTCTAGTCTTTCATTTTTCTTCGTATCTCAGAGACTGGCAGAGAAAGAGAAGAGGAACTGCTTCACTGTTAACAAGGTTATGCAATTTAATGGCTTTTATGGAAGTCCTTGTGGGCACTAGCATAAGAAATCAGAGAAGGGACAGGAGAAAAGAGTAAATGGTTGGTTTTTGAATAGGGACAGGTGAGCTTTCAATGGCATTCTCAGAAGTTTCTTAGATTTCTGTTTCTCTCAGGTGCCTTACAAGTTATGTCCTGAGCCTTGTTGGTCTGAGTATGAAAGAAACAAAATAACTCAAGGGCTTTGATTTGAAGGTAAGTTTTCATTCCTTCACCCAGGTGTACCATCTTTGTAATGGATTCTGACACCAAAATGTCTGCAATCTGGCAAAATTAGAGGAAGCTTTTGCATGGACACTGAACATAGCAGAGACAGAACTCCTGGACAGCTTCTCTGTCCCTCCAGTTCAAGGAACATGGCAGCCCATGAACTCCTAGAGTGTCATGATTCACCAATGAAGAAACAGGAAAATTATATGAGAGAGAGCTATTTATACATCTCTGTGTCACCACATGCTGCTTGGATAAAGAGTCTGTCTCTTTCGTGTTCAAAGTACAAACCAGCAGCTACTCAAGCCTACACTGAAGATCTTATTTTTTTCTTACCCTTACAGATGTTGTGCAGCACACAGCATGTGGAGAGGACACAGACAGCTGTATCTTCATTAGCACCGAAGAGTTTCCATAGGCTATATTGGTTTATCTTTGCTTGCCTCATTAACTCACTTGTTTCTAAAAGCCCATAATAAACTTTTAATCAGGTAAAATCCTTGTTGATTATTCTGATTCAGAAATGGTGTAACATGTACTAGTAGCTTATTGTTACTGATCTTCCTACAACTCCAAGCACTTCTGGTGAATGCATGCACCTGTCATGCATGCACATGCATGCATGCACAGCATGCACCTGTCAGCTTGGCCAGCTATAGCCTAATCAGCACTGTGCAGGTGTTCTGCAAAGTTAGCATTCACTTCTTTACTGACCTTTGGTTTTGGTGTTTTTTTGGTGGTTTTTTTAATGATACATGTTAGAATGAATCCTTTTGGAGTCATGGAGTTCCTACTCTAAAAAGAACTCGTTCTTAAACTCCAGACATGTTTAGGCACCCAGTTCATGGATAAGGCATGTGATTGTGATTATAGCATGCTGTTCCGGCCCAGGAGCAACAAACAGGTCCCACAGCCCTCTGGCATCCTAAAAAGATTGCTGCTTCCTTTAGCTTTCTTTGTGCGAGTTCCTACAGGACAAAACTTTTGCTCCCATCACTGTCAGTAACACATACAGGTAAAATTTGACTTACAAAAGATTTAAAACAGTTGGTAGATAGCGTCTGAATTAGAATTCTCAGCTGTGAAAAGCTGTAAGATGTAGGCTCCAGAACAGCCACCATCCAACTCTTTTTCCTATATACAGTTTTCATACCTAGGGCAGACTAAAATGAAAAATCTGCTGATGAAAGGTTATGATTTTTGGGAACAGGCTGGCCAGGTGTGCTTTGGTTTTAACATTATGTTCAGTCAGGCTTCTTTGGCTGACTGCAATGCACTTTTTGTGGGTGATTTAATTTTCCTGCCTGGTATAGATATAGTTGCAATCAGCCTGCATTCAATGAGGAAATGAGTCACTACCAGTTTCATTTGAGAAGCCCAGTGTGTATATAGTAAAGTGCATTATATGTGTGTGTGTATTCTATATGTATTGTACTATATAAATTATGCAGAAAGTTTAAAATATACATATGTAGTAGAATATATATTACATATGTATATTACATATGTATAACACTGCTACATATATACACTACGTCATACACTACATATATATGACACTGCTTCTATTAAACATCCCCTTTAATGACATTTTTCATACACTTTAGATTATTTCTTATACTTCTGCAATAATTATTTTTTCACCCTACTATTGTGGCACCTTCTTTCTTTGCTCTTGCCTAGCATCAATCTTAGAGGCAAAACAACTTGCTATGGACCTAATGGTTTTAATATTGTGTACTTGAGATAGGTGGGTTTACATGGAAAGCTCTCTATCTGAACAGCTTTGTCATATTTGCAAGAGTTCATCAAATTCAATATTGTTCAAATGTCAAAACTGGAACCCAACATATAGGTCAACATGGAACTATTGAAACAGGGCTGACTTGACAGTAGCAGAGTACCCTGTGGTGTGTTTGTGGTGCCAAGAAGCCATGCAAACCCAGCAGTGACTACTCACTTCTGTCACAGTCACCTGCAGTGTATGTCCCCAGATGGTGGGGGAAGCCTCCCTGCAAAACACAGCTTATCCAGAGAGATATGAGCAGGACTTAGTCATCTCACCTTGTCCCACAGCAAAGTTGGTGATACTGAGGAAGAATTCCTTTGTGGTGTGGAAACTGCTCCTGGAAACTTACTGCCAGCATTACACAAGGGACCATCCATGGTGTTCTGGAAGAGACCTAGGCAGAATAATTATCAGAAAGCCTCAGCTAAGTGAAAACCACTGTTCTGGCTCAGAGGATAGGAGAAGAAGCAATATTTTCTGCAAGAAGCAGTAAGAAAAGTCTGAAAGTAACTCCAACTGGAAAATGAGCAGGAGCATAGATGGCCTTTTTTTGCCAATCCAGCTGCCCAAGACAGTGCTGTGATGGCTGCGGGAGACTGGCCACTTGCAGCAGAACCTGCCTTGGACAGGTTTGGCACTTGTGACTCAGAACATCGGTGTACAGGCAAACCAGGTGTTCTCCAGAAAAGCAAAGCTTGCAAACAAAATTTGGGTTACCCTGGCATCTCTTCGAGATTGGTGTGCAGATATCTGTTGGTGTTCTTGGGATGACTACCTTGTACTGTGCCAGGAAAACCCCCTAACACTGTTGCTGGACTAGGGATTAGTTCCTGTGGGTCTCCTGCTGATCAGCTGTTCAAGGCTTCAAATACAGCCCTAGAGAGCACTTATCTCTAAAAGACTCTTAAAGTGTATGAGCTACTTGGATTCTAGTAAGTTAAAAAAATAAGGTAAAGCACTGGCTACCACTATTCATGGCAAGCACAGTTCTCCATTTATCATACACTAGTAGTTATGTCTTCAGCATCTTGTAAAGTCCATTGGGCTGTCTCCAGAGTCTACGTTTATCTCTTGTCCTGTTCTTGGGTGGGGCATGTAGGGAACTTAAAAGATTACTTAAATTTACAGTAAATATCATGTGCAGCTCTCACATGCTAAGAACTGAGAAAACCTGTCTGCTTCTAGCTCCCTCTTTTACGGTGTAAATGTCTCTGACCTGCTGTGTGTCTCGATTTTCTTTGTGTGTGTAGGGCACAGCTTCTCCTTTATGCTGCCTTTTTCCTGATGCATGTTAATGATTTACCTGCCCTGAACAAGTCAACCATTATTTCTGTCCTCTCCCAACCCTCACAGACTTGCTTGATGGTTCAAATTACCTTTGCTCCTGAAGTGCATAGAAAGCAAGGACTCTTACTGTCTTTATGAGCTCCAAAGAAAGAGAAGCTGTTGATGCTAACACTGTTGGCATCAAATGTGTTAGAGGTGTTAGTTTGTATCTGGTTATTGTTTTTTGGCTTGCTTTTCTTTTTTACATGAATGACAACAGCTGTGTATTTTTGAAGCCTACAGGTAACCTACTTTTTAGTGCTATGCACCCCAGTGTCACTTTTTTTCTTAGCCAAGGCAGCCCTATCAGGCATGGCAAAACAGATTTTGCAACACAGGAGGAATATTAGTTGCTGGCTAAGCCGCATCCCTCTGGACAAAGTCAAGACTTACTACTCTTGAGGCTCCCAAGGACTGTGTCTGAGCAGGGATGTGGTGGTTCCTAAGGTTTGTTTGTGGTTTTTCTTGCCCAATATTTTAGGAAAAAAAAAAAAAGGGTTTGAACCAAGAAATAAAAAATGGTTCTAACTTCTGAATGCTAAGGGGAAAGGGAATGATTTAATTTTATGTGATTTTCCCTTCCTAGGTGAGACATACAGTATTACTCAATGGTTTATCATATTTTGACATACCCCTTTTGGCCAAACCCAATGATCTTATTAAGATGCTCTTTCAAAAGCCCAGGGATTTCATCATCTGTCATAACCGTAACAATTCCAATACAAGCATGAAGCAAATCTTAAAGGACAAGATCCTCTTCCTACTCCCCACCCTAATCAATCACTCAGTGTTATGGAGCTTCTGCGGAATCTCTGTTACAAGCTATGTTTTCCACATCCCACCATCTATTTGTCAGCCTCTCATAAGGTTTCCACACTTTTAACAAGCTTTCTATGCTGGTTTTGCCTCTTGTTATCACAAACTTCAGGTTTGAGCTTTGAGCCTCTTGCTGTCTTCCAGCTCAGAGATTCCTTATGCATCTCTGCATTGACATTGGCCATGTGTTAATTTCATACATTAGCTTACAGACCTTTCATCTTGTTTTCTGTACATCATCAAATGAGTTTGCTGCTTTTCTTCAAGCTGCCTTCATACCTCTCCCTACTCTTTGTTTTTGCAGTCTCAAGCAATTGTCTCCATGCTAACCATCTCAAAAAGCTGTAATTTCTAGCCTTTTGTGGACTAAAGTGATAGACCAACTAAAATGGAGCACCTGTTTACACACTAGAAAATTCCCAGTTACCTTTCTTTGTGCTCCGTACTTTTCTAGATGGGAGTCACTAGGGGCAGTTACTGCCATCCTGAATATCCTCTGAGAGAGGAATACTGCATTTTGTGGGCTGGGAGTGTTCCCTAAAGCAGTGAGCCAAAGCTGACTGGTTGTCCTTTGTTTTTAAAAAAGGAATTTTTACATTTTCCTGGTGTTGCCTGGGGTGACAGTTGCCACAGATCCCAAAGCAACACCAAGAAACCACGTCACAGTTTTCCCTCCTCCATGCTAGTGAGATTGAGATCCAGGGGCATCTGGAGAGCCCCTCAACACCACAGCAGTGGGTATCACAACAGCTAGAAAACCAGTTGTCATAGGAACACCAAGCAGCTTAGCCAAGAAGGGACCTTGAAGAGCACCTATTTCCAACCACCTTGCCGTGGGGAAGGCCTCCTTTCACTAGACCAGGTTGTTCAGAAGCCCTCTCCAGCCTGGCCTTGAACATGGCCAGGGATGGGACATCCACAACTTCTCTAGGCAACCTGTGCCTCATCACCCTCACAATGGACAACTTATTCCTAATATCCAATCTAAACCGACTCTCTTTCAGTTTAAAGCCATTCCCCCTTGTCATATCACTACATGCCCTTGCTATAACTCCCTCCCCACCTTTCCTACAGCCCCCTTGAGGCACTAAAAGGTACAATAAGATCTCCCTGAAGGTTTCTCTTCAGGCTGAACAGCCCCAGCTCCCTCTGCTTTTGCTCACAGAGGAAGTGCTCCAACTTTCGGATCGCCTTTGCGGCCTCCTCTGGGCTCGCTCACGAAGGTCCCCAACCCTTAGCCCTGACTCCCGGTGGAGAGAGACGCGCGGGGCGGTGCGGGTGCGGCCTGGGGCGGTGCTGGGCGGAGC
>VWZP01001131.1:72609-106286 GCA_013396995.1 Dicaeum eximium
CCGTTCTTCCGTCGGGTCTGTCCCGTGCTGGGGCGTGCAGGGCTGGGCGGGACGGGATGGGTCTCGGGCTGCCTCCTGCCCACCTTCCTTACAAACTCCCTGGTTGCTCCCGCGAACCTCTTGTCTCTTCCGCAAACCCCTGGCTGTGCCGCGCTCAGCTTTTTTCCTCCCCACCTTCGTCCTCTGGCTGCACCTGCATCCCTGGTCCCTCTCCCTGTCTGCACCCTCCTGTGCCATACTTCCAGACTCTCAGGCAGTGCCCTGTGGTGCTTCCTCCTCCGACTCCACTGAGTGTACTTCACCCTGCAGCGCTTACCCTCCAGGCTTTCTGTCTGTGCCCTACACCGCACCGTGTCTGTGCCCCTAAACCTCTTGACTGGGTCTGGCACTAAGCAGGACTTGTTCCTCCAGACCCTCTGGCTCTGCCTCACGCCTCCCGGTGCCTGTCTCGGAAGGACCTCTGGCTATGTTCACATGAACAGAGCTCGCCGTCCCGTCATGAAGTTACAAGTTACATCGTGGCATGTGCATGGCCCCACTGCACCAGGGACCTTATTGTTGAGAAACGCTTTTTTCTTTTTTCTTCCCACTTTTTTTTGCTCCCAAAGGGTGGTCCCAGGCATCAAGAAACTGAGGCTTTTCTCTTGAAGGGTGAAGGTTGGAGACAGACAGGAAAGAGGTGTGGCCCATGTGCTTAAGATGGTGGTATTAAAATGTAGAGCTGGAGGGGTGATGTCTAGCCAGGGGTTGTCTGGCAAGCTGGAAGCGTGGTTGTCTGACTTGCTGCCTTCCTCGTCTTTGGAGAGAGGTCACCTTTGCTGCCATGTGGGGCAGGTCTGTCCTTAAGGACTGGCCACATAGGCAATGAGGCCAAGAGCCATGAAGGCAGGTCAGTGCCAGCTCGGGGAGGGGGTGAGCAGCCCCTTAGCCTTGTCCTTTGCAACTGTAGATGTCATGTATATTGTTACAGAATTGTAAGTTTGTGGATACTTAATTTGTAGATATGTTTTGAATTGAAACTTTGGTTGGGTCTTGGGTATTGTTGTCACCAAGACAGAAAAGTCATAGCGAGGCAGCAAACCAGTTTTTTTTTTTTCTTTTTTTTTCTTTTTTTTTTGCTTGGATAGGAAATCAGGGTATTCTATTCCTTACTTCATTGTAATACAGTTCTTCCCAGACCCATGTGTAGATCTGTACCAAACACTACCATGTGGGAGAAGTTTCAACAAGTTTTTCTGGTTGTTGGGAGCAGCCTGGAACAGCATGCTCCCTGATTTATTCTGCTGCTCAACACTTGGGGTGCTGCCCGGGACGCAATCAGGCTGCCTTGGAGCTGCCTCAGGTAGAGGTAGAATCATGGAGTATTGACATGGCATTAGGCAGTGTGGATGTACCTTGAAAACACTTCCATGAGGAGTGGGAACACTTGTACTCACATGTTTACCTGAAGAAAATGTACAAAGACCTAGGATTTGAAAACCTAGAGAAACATAGGCGTAAAGTGAGGCACTGTAAGAGGTTGCCCAGAGAAGCTGTTGATTCCCCATCCCTGAAAGGCCCAGGCTGGAGGAAGCTCTCAACAACCTGGTCTAGCAAAAGGTGTCCCTGGCCATAGCAGGAGTTTGGAACTAGGTGATCTTTCCAACCCAGGCCATTCTATCATTCTTTGAAATTCTTTCTAGGCAGTACCTCTGTTGAAAATATGGGGAATAATGCAACTTTATGGTGTTCCAATATAATCCGTGGTCTTTCTATTAGGTATTTATTGGTAGAGTAAGACAGGTTCTGATACAGGAAGCAATATTCATGGAATGTGTTGGGAAAGATGCCACAGCATTAGTCAAGTAATACAAGCCAAATAGGATTTAACTCATTATGAAGCTCACCAAATACCATGGAATACCTATCGACTAGTTGCATATCAGTAAAAGAACTAATCAGGGACCTTTTTGTATCTGGACATGACTTGGTGGCATTTGCCCAGTGTGCACCCTTTGCCTCTCCGTGCCCTTCCTGGCATTGTTTCTCTCTGCTGCAATAAACTGAGAGTCTTTTTTTTTCCCCCACTGTGGACTTCTGCTCTTGCTCTTGAAGCTGCTCGTGCCCAGTGTGTCTGGGTTAATGCTTGTCTTATCTCCTCCTCTGGCCTGCCCATATCTGGTTGCCTAACACGCACATTTCTGGAGGTGTGGGCAGATGCAGAGCGAGGCAGAGGCACAAGCAGTGCATGAGATGGGCATGGGAAGCATGTGTGGGGTGAGGGAAGTGGGAGGATGTCACCTCTGTGCCATGTTCAAGGGCAGGAGGTGGAAGGGAGCCAGGATCCCTTTCTGGAGCTTCATTAACTGCTTGTGAAATCATGTTTGTTGTATACTGGATCTAACTTGGCAGACTTCATGTGGCATCTCTCCCTGCCTGGTGACTGCCTTGGCATGGCTCTCAGAGGCTGCTGCCCCGTAATTTTCCTGGTGAAGACTGGTGTAAGCTCCCCTGTCTGCCCCAGGTGAAACAAGATGGATTAGCTATCAGTTATGGTTTTAGATCAACTGTATTGTTTTGTCTGAAGTGCATCAAGGACAACTTGTAAAATATGGATAGCAGAGCTGTAGCATATGGCAAATATGAATAGATGAGATGTTGACATCTTCAGTGGCACAGCATATTTTATACAAATAATGTTGTGGCCCAACACTCACATTCACTTCGGGCTAATGGATGTCTGAAACTTTAAGCTGCTTCTCAAAGCCTGGGTAGTTGGAAAGGAAGAAATACTTGGTCCCCTCACTATTCCTCTGTCCCTCACTGCAGCTCTTCACAATTCTGGTTTTCTTTCATGAAGTCACAGCATGTGGCACACACACGGGCAGTGTTTTTATCAGTTTCTTGTTGCCCAAGTACGTATTAAATTCAAGAAATGGCAGACTTAGGCATGTTTTTCTCTACTGAAGTTTATGGATTGTTAACTTCAAACAGCAGCTTTGGTAGGCCTTTGTGAGTACTTAAAGGTTAGTTGGTCTGTGCTTGGAAGCTGCCCTGAAAGCTGAGTGGTTACTCTGCATTTTTTCTCAGTGCTAGGGAGCAAGTCCCATGTGCTTGCCCTGGGACCTCACCCAGTACTGAGGCTCAGTGCCACATGTAAAGGGCAAATGCAGCCTAAATGGTGGAAACATAACCTTTTACTCCTCAAAAATATGAGATTATTAGAACAAAAGAATTAACAAAACAAGTTGTTAAATTTAGTAAACTGATTGTACTTTTTTTTAAACAGTTCCTTTAGAGAACTGTTTTTTAAACACTTCCTTTAGAGGTACCTGTAAAGCTAGAGGGTCATGCAGTAATTTAAGTGCCTGTTGTCACATTTCCAGTTTGCCAAAAATTTGGCTAAGTCACCAGTGATGTAGCAGTTAAGAATTTTTTTCTATGTATACAACATTTAGTTGAAATCCAAAAAGTAAAACGTTCAGTACATGAGCTTACATTGATAAGAGACACCAGAATAACTCAAATGTCTCTTATCTTTACTTGTCTTTGGTTTCAGTGTTTAATGCTGACCATTGGCATGGAAATATTGAATTATTAGTTGGTTTTAGTTTTTTGGTCAGTTTATTTTTGTTTTTTTTTTCTTTCTTTCTTTCTTATTTTTATTGAATTCACAAAGTAAAATGTTTTCAACGTATCTGTCAATATGTCTTTTTTTTCTGTATTATGTTTTTTTCTGTATTTTGTTATTTTTGTTCTGTCTCTTCACGATGGCTACACAAAGCAATTTATCACTGAAGATGTTGACTAGCAAACACCTGCAAGTGGTTTGTGAATGGAGTAATGTGAGATGAATAAACAGCTTAGAGAGCCACAGATTTAAGTGTCTTTAAGTGTTATCTTGGTTCTTGATGAGAGTCTGAGGAATTGAATTTCAGTAGCATTTAATTTCAAAATCCTGAGGTAGCACACAAATCTCTTAAAAACTACTTGTAAAGCCTATCGGGCCCAAAGCAAACTGTCTGGCACAGATGTCATGAGGAGGACAAACACAGGTGTCAGTAAACTCTATGAATCATCTTATTTGCTAGGACTAATGGTATTCAGATTGCCCCTTTTAACTGTGCCAGGGGAAAAGCAGCAAACACATAAACCCTTATCTCCACTCCACTTGTGATACCTACTTAGGCTGATGTTGTAGTTTCACCAACATTTCTATTATTCCGCATGCTTTTCTTGGCATGTGCTTCTTGTGTCACTTTCATTTTGTGCTGGAGTATTTCTTGGTGAAAGCTGGTACTAAGAAGCACAAGGAAACAGTCTGGGTTAAGAAATATCCTTTCTTTTTCTGTGAGGCTTGCTCTCCTGTGCTGGGTCTGTTTCCCAATCTGTTTTATTATGCAGCCAGAAAAATGGTTGTTCCAGCAGAAGTCAAGGGTGACACAGGAGCAGGTATGAGTAATGGGGAGGTTGATTAAAATTACATTGCTACTATTAAAAGTGCTCTTATAATTGCAAACTTACCCTGTAAACAGCCAGGCTTGCTCTGCTTGAGCAAGCTGTGCTCAAGAGAAGCTGCTTGTAGCAGCATTATGAATTCCTACATGCTGCCTGCCTGTGTTTAATTGTATTGTGAATTCTTTGTAGTTTGGATTATGTTTTATATTGATATGGGCCTTGCACATTGGGCTCTGTGCCTGGAGCCTCTATTCAAAGACCTNTGTGAATGTGAGTGTAACATTGTCTAGTGCATTGCAAAACCCTGGGCAAAGAAATAGGATGTAGTGTGCAAAAAGCTGCTAAATTTCAACAGGCATCTCATGGGCTGGAATTCAAGAGAATGCTCCTATCCCAGTGATGGCATTCAGGGTTTATGGCTATGCCTGAGATAAAAATATAGCTTACTCTATTCCTTTTATTCTTTGTTTTCTAACAAAAGAAGGGGACGACTCTTGCTGCAGTCTGACTCACAAAGATCAGTTTGTTGATTTGGAAATAATTTGCATTGTATCATCAGTCCTGAAATGACTTAAAGCAAAGTCACAAAAACCTGATTCAGTGGTTCTCTGTATGCCTTTAGAGTATGAGAATGATTCACATTGGTACTGTGTTCTTTCTTTCTGGAAAGTTAGTTGAGATGGCATGTAGATTTTTTTGGTTTTGTTTTTACCTGATCTGTTAGGAAGTGAAGTACAAATTTTTTTCTACTGTTTTTCATGGAAAGATACTGGCTGAAGCCTTAAGATTATCAGGGTTGTTGGCCAGATGTGCTCATTTATTCTGTTAAGTAAATAGCAGTATTTGTTTACCATGCGGCATTATGAATAGATGGGGATGGGCATGTGCAAATATCTGCAGTCAGTTCAGAGGAGTAGTAGCTGGCAACGTACCCTTTTGTACAGGTGAAAATTACTTGGATTCAGGTATGTTGCAAGAGAATGTGTTTTACAATATTTGCATTCTTAACATCCACAACAATCCCTTTTGTGTTTGTTTAAATGTGCAGTTGGAAAAATCTAGATTGAATACATTCTTTATCATTTTGTAGTCAGAGTTCTAGCTTGTTTGTTCAGTACTGAAGAAAAAAAATCACTTTTTAGTCTTTAACTGTACAGAAGGGGTGTGACAAGCTTAATGTAATTATTATTACTACTGTTATTACTTTGGAAGTGCCCTGTCCCCCTTTGTCTCTTGTGAATGAGAATTGTAGAATATACAGTTGACCAAAGCCAAGAGGATAATGAAGTAAACTCAAATGTTCACTGTCAACTTTGAAATGAAACTTTTCATAAAACTACTTGTAAGGTGCACTTCTCAAAAGCCTTGTTACAATCGCTCTCATTGTTTCTGCTGTGCTGACAACATTGTTTCTGTAGCACCTGTCGTTCTGTAACAAGTCAGGTTGTTAAGGAGTTTGCTTAAGGTTGTTTTTACATGAAAAAGGAAAAAAACCTTTAAGACAAGGCTGTAAATAGCCTCATGCCATAGCTCTGATGTTCAAGAAGTTCACTCAGTTTAACTTCTAACTAGGAGCATGGCAGATTTTAGAAAGAGAGGAGGGAATGTAAAATACAGGTGCCATAAGAATGCTATGTGCCTCTCTTCAACTAGTCCTTTAATGACTGTTGGAAATCTTAAGGGGTATTCTCCATCTGAATTTTAGATTATCCTGAAACAGCTATCCTTAAACTGAAGTGATCCACTTAATCAGTTAGGGAAGCTTATCAGAAAGTTGTGGAGAAAATGTTCTTGAACATGGACGGGACCATGCTGGATTCTGGTTTGCTCTGGATTTTTTCCCAGTTTTGAAATGAGGTTGCTACTTTATTTTAAAACTGAACATCTCATATACCCCATTTGAACTACATTTAAAAGTATGGAATGGAAAATTGCCTCTGGAGGTGTGGAAATTGTGCAATCTGGTGTTCTTGCTCTTATCCTGTAGAGACTGTATGCATGTTGTTGTGAAGTGTGTTATTTCGTCTGTTGCTTTCATCCAAGGTGCTGAAGCATCAGACAAAACTTGATTGAATCTAGAAAGACTTTTGTGACGACTGAGGGTGTTACTTTTACAGACCGTGAAATTACATGACCTTGGCTCATTCTGTGAGATGACTGCAGTGGGAAGAGATCCAGTCTTCCTTTCCAGTCAGTGGGATAGCATCACGCTTTTTGGATAAGGTCAGCTGGATGAACTTGCACCTGAATAATGTATACAAAGAGCGTGTGTGAAAGCAAATTGTTTGGTTTAAATGTGAGCAATAGAGTCATCCTGAAGTGCGGCAGAAGAGTAGAAGCAAATCATGTTTGCTTTCATGGTGAGGGCTACAGTGTTGCTTTAGGTTCAGAAAGGGGGCTGGAATATTGAACCAGCACACAACACTTTGGTTTTGCTTACAGCTTTGCTCTGTTAACTGGTAGAGGACATGCCCCTTTTTCTCTGGGGACTGAGAACTCCGTACAGAGAGTGAACCAAACCCATTGACTGACCTCTTCTGCAAGGCATTGAAACCTGTATGTCAAAAATACTAAGAACATTTTTGATAACTTAAATGCATAGCTATCTGTAAGTGGTGGTTTTTTGTTGTTTTGTGTGTGATTTTTTTTTTGTTTGGTTGGTTTTTTTGTTTTTTTGGTTTTTTTTCCCCTGTATTGGACACCGTCCAGTTTTCTTCTGTTTTACTGCTGTGGCATGCTGAGTAGACTGTTAGACACTTGTCTGTTTCTAATATACTGGTGTTTTAAAGGAACGTTAGTATTAGGCTGAGTACACTGCTGCTTGCCAAGCTTCTTTGTTGGAAGTATTATTGTCTCCTGTGTTATTCTGATGTTGCACATCCATTACCTAATGCACTTTGTTGATGGGATCTCTTTTTTCTTTTTTTTTTTTTTTTTTTTTTGAAGCTATTTATATTTGGCAATCTTTCAGGATCGAAAAGAGGACAAAAAAGTGCAGTCGCCTTGGCCTTAGCTGGTTCATCCCTACATGTTGTCTGGATGAGCTGTTGTATTTTAAACTGCAGAGAAGTCTTGTGGTCCTGGGTGGTCTCCAAATGATTGGAAACATGTTAAAAAGTGCATTCTACTGTGGTAGTGGAAAATATTGATAGAAGATGGAAAAATCCTTATGACATACCTGTGAATGGATGTGTTGTTTGATTCTGCTTCTCTTGAAGTTACTGCTTGGTGTTGTTGGCTGATTTAAAACAGCTCTGCTGTTACCAACTCATGGCCTGCACAAGGCTGCTTTTTGCTGTTCTTGAGCTTCCAGAAAGTGCAAAATAATGAAGACTTTTAGAAATCCCTATTAGCAAAGGAACTAGATCTGGAGCAGAAGTAGGCCTTCACAGCTGTGTATTGTCATTAACACATCTTTGCCCATATCAACCTCTATTTTGCATTTCATTCTGCAAACTTCTGCATATTGGTTTCTTGTAGTTTGAATGAAAAATTGATATATTTTTAAAGCTGGATTTTTATAACAAGATCTGATTTAAAAAATCTTCTTAGATACTTTTGCTGATCAAGCCAGTTAATGTTTTTAGGTGATGGAGAGTTTTGCTTTCATGCAAGCTGTTGAGGTTAGGGTGTCTTCTGAATACTTTTGAATATATGCAACATTGTGTTGCTCATGCAACCTTCTTCTTTAGTCTCCATAGGCCTTTGCCTGCTCTGGGTCACTGTGTCTGAGTATTTCCTCATTCTAATGCTTAGAGGCAGCCATGAATATTCCTATTCCATACTGTTTGTTGAGTTCTGACCTTCAAGTCTGTTGCAAGAACCCTTGAAAGTCCGGCACTTCCATAGTCCTTAGAAGGGTATCTGCATAGCAAGTGGAAAAGAGTATTTTTGAAACTGCTGCTAGCACTGTGTGAAAGCAAAGGTGCTCCCATTCTTGCGTTCACCCCATGTGCCCAAGCTGTCAAACTGGATCTGCCTCCAATGGGTGAGTCATCTCAAAAGGAAAAGGTACTGGGGAAAGTTATCAGGCAGGTAGTGTAAGCAACATGTAAGATGGCTAGGGTGGTACCCAAAAGCTTACTCAAATATTTAATAGAATCAAATGGGGGTTTATAATGTACTAATTTCCATGCATTCATCTCTGGATTCAACACATAAGCACAATGCAAGGGACTTTGACTTAGGATGAGCCTGTGGGGTCATTTCCTCTAGTTATCCTTAAACTTCAGATGCCTCCTTGCTGTCTGTTTCCATTCTCCACCCCTTTGTGATTTCTACACTGAGTATGGGGTATAATAGGAACATCTGGCTTTTCCATTTTAGAAACTGCATTTCACTTTTTCCCTTCCACAGTAACTTTGGTCAGGTGTAAGTGTAAGCTAATCACTTTTTTTTTTTATGGAGATCTTCTTTGGGAGGCAGAAATAAAAAATGGGAGTGCCAGGAGAAATTGACTTTACTGCTCTATTTAGTTGTCCTGACTGAGAGGCCTGAGTCTCCAAACAATGGTATAACATGCCTTCGTGGGTTGCCTGGTGCTAATACTCATGAGTGTGTTTCACAGTGATTAACCAAATCTTTCATCATGCTGAAGAATGTTAATTTAAACAACAACAACCTAAGTCCTGTATACCTCCCTGCATATCCCTCAGTGATTTGAAACTTTCAGCTGCAGCTGTATAAATTACCAGCTCTGGACTGGAAAGATTTAGGATGTGGCAGTGTAGTTGCTTCCTGGAGTGCTCCAAAAAGTACACGTGCCGAGACCGGACTTGGGAGCAGCAGCTTTTTGAATTGTACCGTCAGCATGCTTTCTTGGGTAGGAGAAGTGTTTTGAGACTTTAGTTTGAAAAGCACTTAGCACACTTCCTTTAAAGTGGCTCTTGCCACCCCGAAGTTCTGCCATCACCTGTCACGGTGCCACTGCTGCCCGTGTCACACTTCCCAAAGTTCAGGTTGCGCTGTGCGGGTCACTGCCAAAGGTGCCAGCACAGCTGGTTCCCGCGCTCTTGGAAGAGCCTCCCAGGGAGGGTGCAGTTGCTGATGTTTACAATGCTCAGCAGCATGTCCATTATGCTGCATGGAAGCTTAAAAAGGGGGGAGGGAAGGGAGGGTGTCAGTTCTAGGTCAGCTGCCTTTAAAATTTATGCCTGCCTACTGCAATGCAAGCAAAATAGGAGCAGAAGGAATGCATTATTTTGCTGCCTAGGATATCGGCCCAGGACCCAGAGGGTGGGTAGGTTGGGCAAGTGCAAGGCAGTGGGAAACAATGGTAAAGCAAATTAGCTCACGTCAGCATGGGAGAGTGGTGTGGGAGCAGTTCAACTGCTGCAAATTGCTGCGTTAGAGGGTGAACAAAATAGTATGTTGCAACTCTGCACGGGTGTTATCAGTGTTACTACTTACTAATATTCTGAACCCAGCAAGGTTAGAGCTGGTGCAATAAAAATTCCATAAAATGGCATTGATTTTGCAATGTTGTTTTGCCATGGCAACTACAGTGACAAGAGCTGAGTGTATGCAATACACAAGATGTAACTGTGGAAAAGCACCTCTTCCTTTAATAATTACGAATACTTTTCACTTTACTTGCTTGCCTCTTCTTTCTTAAGGTGAATATTGTGTTCTTAAGGTAATTATTTACATTTTTTTCCATCTCCTCTTGCTATAAAACTCCTTTCTGATGTATTTTCGTGTTACAAAGACAGCCCCATCTACCTGTCTTTGTCTACCGCAGGTGAAAATTATGGTCCATTTTCTTTTCCTAGTGCTGAATAGCAACTGGTACCTTGCTATTAATTGCTTGGTTATGACATCTTTGGAAATAAAAAGGCTTGTCTGCTTTTTTTTAATGTTGGTATTGGCTGGGTTAGTGAAATGCTACCTATTCAATGAGTCCTGTTCCCTTTTATTGTAAGGAGTCTTGAAGCTGAAGTTTAGCTCTGCTTTTCTGTTTCTGTTTAGCTTCCATGGAGTGACCCCCACTGTGACTATTTAATGACAATTTATGTTGTTGTTCTGCTAAGAGGTGGGTAAACAGAAACCAAGTCCTTGGTAGCAAACTACTTCTATTGTGATTAATTCAATGTGTGAGAGCCTTATATTCAGTTAACTCACATGCATTAATTCTTAACTCTAAATTAGGATAGATGATATGGAGGAGCCAACTCAGTGACTCAGCTTGCTGCTAAGAGAAGGGGACAGTCTCAGACATTAGATGTCTTTGATCCCTTTCATTCAAAGTATTCAGCTGGCACTTGCACTCCCTCTTTTTAGAACTTACCTATAAAATGAGTATTAAAAATGTGCTTCCTAGGCAGTTTAACTCAGTCTGTGTTATCATTTGCAGTGCAGGTAAATAGCAGTCCTTACCCCTCTAGTTCAGTACAGAGCTCTATATTCTGTTTTGCTTGGTTACTAATGATGTGTATACACTTCAGAAGCAGCACAGCTGTAAATAATTCTTACATATCCTTATCAGAACTGTCTCTACCATAGCTGTTTGTAGAGGAAGAACAAACAGAATGGATAAAAGCTCTATGTTAGGCAGATGTTGGCTTGTAGATGAAGGAGCAGGGAGCACAGCGGGCATGAGTTAGCATGATTGTGCAGCACGGCTGAAAACGCTAGATTGTGTTACTGCTTTCTAGCCCTTAGTTCCTGTTTTGTGGAAGTCTGTTGAAAGTGACCTAAAGCTTAGTTGATCTGGTCTTTCAAGTAAATCTGAAATGCTGCTTTCCTAGTTGCATAATAAGGTAAGGAGGAAAAAGGAGAGTCTAAATCCTTTGCGGAAGGAGGATATTAACCTTGGTCAGATATGGCCCAGTTACTAAATCAATGCATTACCAAAGGCTTCTGATAAGGGTGATGATATACCATTATCTAATGGAAGTGAGGTTGCATTAACAACCTTGCTTTGACTTCCAAGTGAAAGTTGTTGTGCTGTGTGCCACAGGAGTCACTGTGTATGCAGTCTAGGTGACATTGGGAGCTGGTGTCACTGAGCTAGAATCAAACTCTAAGGAGCCACGTGTAAGTTTGTGCACTGGGGCACCAAGGAGAAGAGCTTCTGTTCCAAGCTGTGCGAGGAGCCACTGACTGCTGCAGAGTAGGTAGGTGAGACTAGTTGGCTGAAGGATGGCTGACATTTCAATGCTCGATAAAGAGCTTTTGTTAAAGCAGGGGAGCACTGAAAACAAGTTAAAATCTTAGGAACTTTACCCCTACTAATGTTTTTTGGTTTTCTCTAAAACATTGGAAGTATGGGGAGAGAAAATTGGTGAAGAGACAATGATGTCCATGGTGCTCAAGTCCTAAGTAAAACTGAGGACTTTTTCAGGGACGTTGATTTAAACTGATAA
Source organism: Dicaeum eximium (assembly GCA_013396995.1). Classification (NCBI taxonomy): domain Eukaryota; kingdom Metazoa; phylum Chordata; class Aves; order Passeriformes; family Dicaeidae; genus Dicaeum; species Dicaeum eximium. The sequence continues at coordinate 84,411 of VWZP01001131.1, forward strand.
CTGGATTCAGACTTGTAAAAAAACTTCCTTCCAGGCTATGGTTGCAAGAACTATTTAGACTTGATAAGTCTTTCTATGTGATGCAGGAGATTAATCCCTAGGATCATTTCACAGGCATGCCTGCAACCTCAGGTGATATATTTAAGATACTGGTGATGACACATCTTTTCCTGCCTTACTGTAGCACACTGTAATTTTTGTGGCTTCATATCTCATCTTGTAGAGTGTCCCTAGTGGACAGTGTGATGACTTTTTGAGGTGGAGCTTGTGAAATTCTTGACTAGGGATCTACTATGGGATTGTCTATGGATAGGTGGGACTGGATCATGATGTGGCCTCCCTACATGATTTCATTATCAGCTTTAAGGGATCTATGACAGGGCTGTTATTCCCACTTTTCTCCCCTTCTGTGGCATTTCAGTTTGTGAGTTGTAATGTTTCCTTTGCACAAGCCAGTTCAGTCATTCAAGTCTGAGTTGACTGAGAAATTTTTTTTTTTTTCTTTCTCAAAGCCTAAGTTTTCATTTGGATTGGTGAACTGCTGTGGTTTATCCTGCAGCTGCCTGGAGCAGACCCATGGGATGCTATGGAACTGAACTGCACGGGGGGCCTTCCTCATTCAGACACTGGTGATTGGTTCAGTGTATGTGATCCAGGAGAGTGCCCACGTAATTCTTACTGGAAGCTGGGTACAAAGCAGGGCTATACTCCTGAAATTGTTCTCATAAGAAGGGGATTTTCCATGCCTGTTGTTACTTTTCAGCTTTGCTGTGAAGTCTTCAGTATCTGTTCTTTTAACAATTTATAGAGAGGTGTGGAAGCAAATACAACCTGGTCTTTATTTTATACAGCAGCAGAGGTGGGAGGTCCATTAGACAGACAGAAAAACAGTGTGAAGTGTGGTTGAAATGAAACCTGTTTTCACTAGTTCTGCTACTTAGAGTGCTTTAGTCACATAGGTGAATAACAGATTCGTTGCTAGTTTAAAAAGCAAAGGATTAAATAAAGAGGTTCTATGTAAAAATTTCAGTAGGGGCGACTACACAAGATAAGCATTAGATATCTTATTGAATAGTTCCAATGAGGAATATTAGAAGTAGATGTTCTAATAAAGTTTCTAAGCCTCAGTAATCTGTTTTTAGGATGTCCACTGTCATCTAGCAGGGGTAGTGTTTATGAGCAATATTATCAAAAAGGAAAAAGCCATCTAACTTTAAGCAGGATGTAGCAAACCTGCTATTTTGTGAGATGAATCTCTCACAAACTGGGCTGGATGGTTGAGAGAAGACATAAAAATGGAAAAGGTGACAGAAACTTCTCTCAGCAAATTCATAACAACAGGTGACACCCAGCTAAAGTTTAAAACTTTGTTGCAGAATATGGGTGAGTAATCCATGTAATATAATAGGGAGTTTGAAGTTGCTTGCCATGTGACATAAGGGAGTAATGTAGTTAAAATAACTGCAATTATGTAACACACAGCCTTGGGAAATAGGAAGGGCAGAGCTGGTATTTCCCAGGTAAATCTTAAGATACCATCTGTGAAATGTCCTAATTTAATTACCTTCTGAACTTCAAGAGCAGAATTAACAACAGTATACAAAGTGATTCTGAAACATGAAAGTTTCATAATTGTGCCTGAATATGTAAGCCAATATTACTGCCATTTCTTAAGCTATAATTTTGAAATCAGACCTGCATGTGTCAATGTGTCTGTAAGCTCTCCCCCTTTTCCAGTGGGGTCTGCAGGGTGTATGATTTTCCAGTCATCACTGTCTTACTGGGCTAGGTGTGATACTCCAGAAACTTTGCTTCTGAGACCCATCCTGGGTGGAAATTAGACCACTGAATTCTGCACTGTGTTGTCATAATCGCCAGACATTTTCTAAAGCATCACTGTAAAAGTATCTTGTCTTTCTAATATTTTTTCTCTAATGTATATTTTTAATGTTAAGTGTTTTAAGTTCACATCATTTTTTGGAGTGACAGAGCTTGTATTAGATTGTTTCATTCTGGGTTTTTTGGGGGTTTTGTTTTGTTGGTTTTTTTTTTTCTTTTGTGAAGCTTTTTTATGTGCTTATTTTGTTTAGTAGCCATTAACATAAAACAATTGTTGTAAAATTACTATGTAAAAGCAAATCTTGGTATCTGTTTTATTATTTAAAAACTATGTAGGGGGAATAAATGAGCATAAAGAATGGCAAACATCTTTTATGTGGGTTAAGCAAGGGAATGTGAGAAACTTCTTGTTCTCATTTAAAAATTAGGAATATTTGAGACGTACCAGTAATTCCCATTACAAAAGTCACTAATAGTTTTGTGAGCTAAGTGAACTTCCAACAGCTTGTTTCCTTACCACTTCTCATCATTAGACATTCTCATACAGTTTGCTGTCGTATTTGTGGCATTTTTGTTGGTGTAAACAATCTTATCTGCCCTTGTCTCTCCAGTAAAGGTAATGGTCCAACTTGGAACTGGTTCTGCCAAGCTGTATACCTTAGCTCAGCTGCAGTCAGTGGGCTCTTCCAGCTGTCTGCTGAGCTGCAGGCAACCAGAGCACAGAAGATTACTTTGCTCTTTATCACAAACCTTTTCCTCCTTTGCCTCGCTTACATCTCCTTTCTTTATAGTGGTGGAGGCACATTTGTTTAAAGACGTCTTCAGAAATTATGCTACTACACTGAGTTGAACTTAGGTACACAGTATTATTTCCACTGACAAAAAGAAAAGTAGTCCTTGTTTCTTTTGAAGAACTAAATATCTTGCATACATTTTTGAGGTGACTTTGAAACTTGTTTTCCAATTCGTGTTTGAGAGGACTGCCTTTGTTACTCAGAACTGTTCAAGCTGGCCAGACTACTTATATTACTGCACTTTTGAGTTTACATAAATTGTTTCCAATATATAGTTTAAAATAACCCATTTTTGAAAAACACAAGTCTGCTTGTGTTATCTAATTTTGAGAGAGTTTGCTACAAACTGGACAATCTTGTGCATTTCAATGGCATTTTTAAATTTTTATATGAGCAGAAGAGGGAGATTGGAAATAAAAGTGCTGATGTACTGATTCTGTAAGTACATTAGCAGGTAGGTAAACCAAATGTATATTTTCCTGACTGAACTATGTCTATACAAATGCATAATGGGCAGACAAGTTTATAGTATGAAGAACTAAAACTGCATATTTAACAGATGGCCTTCTCTGGCCTCAAGTCTTTGACTCTTCAGGGGAACTCTTCCCCGTCTCTTAGAAGATAATTTCTGTAGCCTACTGCCAAACATTTTGGAGATTGCATTATGGTCAAAGCATTATCAGTTTACTTCTTAAGAACACGGTTGTACTATAAAAATCAGTATTTCAAAAATTATTTGTTTTTTTTGGTGAAGCACAAGCTAGTTGTTTGTCTTGTGTGTAGGCATGTGATTTCCTTTCTTTTCACTCTCCCATTAAAAAAAGCAGGCCTTGATCATGTTATTTTCAGTGTGTAATGCATGTGAACTAAGTGTAATAAGGTAAGACAAAATATTTTTCATGCTGCCATTTCATGCTCTCCTTTTGCAGGTGGTTAACAAAAAATTATCCTGAGAATCTAACATTAATGTAAACTATTGTTCACAGAAGTGGATTTATGAAGGAAAACTGGGTAGCTAGTTAAGAAAATAGGTAGAATTTTTTTTTGTAAAACACATTGAAAATGAAATTGTAATGTCATATATAAAAGTTGGTTTAAAATAAACCTTTTAACTGTAGGGGAGTTCTGAACAGCACTGTCTTTCTTGCAGACATTATTTCTTAAAGTAATTAGAGTTAACTTACTGTATTTTGCTTGTCTTTAGATTCAGATTAATTGATCAGTCACTATTGAGTGGTGAGGCTGGGGCTGCTTTCTGTGTAAATCCTTCTCTCAAGTAACTGAACTCCAGCAACTTTCAGAAGAAGTTCAGTAACTGTGGTGGAGTAGTTTCTTGTGTGACTCTGAACAGAAAAGAAATTCTTGAAGGCTGAGACTAAACTTTTGAGGATTCTTTTAAAGGAAGAGGAGCTGTGAGTGCTGGGATCAGGAGAGGTGGGACAAATCCCTCACCATCAGTGTGCCAACAGCCAGCTTCACTGTTTTCATCATCTATCTTTCTACTACAGTTAGAAGAAATCTATTTGAAATAGAGATAATTCCAATTCCAGATAAAATCTTGCATTTGGCCTCAATGCCTAGCAGGTATAAGAGTTGCTATTTAAATGCTGACAGCACATTTGTCTGATGCAAAAAGTGAAGTGTAGAAGTGAAGTGGGTAAATGTAAAGAATTGTCTATTTGTGAGTTTGCAGCTGTCGAATGACAACTGTTAGAGGGTGTCATAATCGACACCCCAAGCTGATTGTAGTGGGTTGACCCTGTCTGGGTGCCAGATGGCCACCAAAGCCTCCCTCTCACTACCCTTCACAGCTGAACAGGGAACAGAAAATACCACAAAGGGTTCATGGGTTAGATAAGGATTGGGAAAGATCACTCACCAAATATCATCACAGGCAAAACAGACTCAAATTAAAGGTAATCATTGAATTTATTACTACCTAAATCAGAGTATGATAATGAGAAGTAAAATGAGACCTGAAAAACCTCTCCCCCACCCTTCCCTCCTTTCCAGCTCTGCCTCCTCCCCCCAGAACAATGTGGGGAGATGAGGAATAGGGTTTGTGGTCTGTTCATCACATACCCCTGTTGCTACTCAAGGAGAGGAGTCCTTTCCCTGCTCCAGCGTGGGGTCTCCCCCATGGGAGGCCATTCTCCATTAACTTCTCCAATGTGAGTCCCCACGGGCAACAGCTCTCCATCAACTGCTGCAATGTGGGTTACTTTTTTATGGGGTGCAGTCCTTCAGACACGGCCTGCTCCAGTGTGCCCTTCTCTCTCCATGGGTTCACAGCCTCATCTCAGGCATCCACCTGCTCCAGCCTGGGTCTCCTCCAGGGGCTGCAGGTGGATCTCTGCATCCCCAGGGACCTCCATGGGCTGCAGGCCACAGCTGCCTCACCATGACCTGCACCAGGGGCTGCAGAGGAACCTCAGCTCTGGTGCCTGAAGCACCTCCTGTCCCTTCTTCTCCCCTGGCCCCCATGGGTGTCTGCAGGGCTGTTCCTCTCACATATTCTCACTCTGCTCTTCTCTGGTGGCAACTGCAACTGCACAAACGTTGGGTGTTTTTTCTTATATGTGTTATCACAGAGGCATTACCAACATTTCTAGTTGGCCCAGCCTTAGCCAGAGGCACATACATCTTTGAAGCCACTAGAGGCTGGCTCTGCTGGACAGAGGAAGCTTCTCACAGGCTCTCGTAGAAGCCATCCTGTAGGCCTCCCCCCACTACCAGACCAAATACACTGATATTGAATAGCAATTGCTTTAGTGCCAGAATCTACTCTGAATTTTCTGGATTTTTAAGAGCATGTTTTAAAGCAGATTTCTTGTTTAACTTTAGTCTTGGTCAGCATGTTGAGCTAGCCAGTCGGAGTTCCAGTAATGCGAGGGTGGAAAAACTGAGTGGCAGTGAAACCAGTAAGCTACTTTTCTTACCAAAGAACCAGTTAAACATAATATGATTATTTGTACTCAGTGAATATCTTTGTTGAAAAATTGAGCCATGCTCTGCGCAAGACTCCTGTGGGCTTTGGTAGAATTGTTATAATCACTGCATGAAGTACTTTCAGTTTGTCCTGCCTTTTCTTCTGACAGACTGTTCTCATGTGTCTGAACCTGAAAGAATACCGGATTAAAAGGATAATTTATTGTAATCGGTCTAACAATTTAATACAATAGTTATTTATAAAGTAAATATTTTTAATGGTTTTAATTCTTCCCCAGCACCAGTTATGGCTGAATTGCTTGGCTGTCACACTTGAGCACTCTGAAGTACCTGGTGTTCAGGACAGGATTGGATTTACGTGTGTTTGATATCATCCATAGTTTGCTTATGGAGCAAGGTGACAATAATATTTATAATTTGCCTCTAACCATAAAATTCTTTCTCTCATGTGATTTCTAGTGTCAAACACAAGAGTGCTCCTCATGTTTCCATTAGTAAAGAAAGAGGATGCCCCCTACTTCTTGTTTTGTCAGCACCTTGATCAGCATAGAGTGCTGAAGCAAATACTGTAATACGAATACAGGATGCATGAAAATGGTCACTGTGAAGGCAGTGACATTGAATTGGGAAATGCTGATGCTGGAGGATGATATTTCTAGAAAATGTGAACTTAAAAGAGACTTGCAGAGGGAATACTTTCCAAACGTGACATTGGTGGTAGTTTCCGATATTCAGAGGCACAGGACAGAAGTTCAACCAAGAAAACAAGTGGGCAGAAAAATGAGAATGGAAATGAATTAGATCACTTGAACTCTAATGCAGGCAGGCTTGTCTGTGTTGCATCTTGCAATGAGGGGTAAGTGTAGTGGCTAACAATTCCTGTGAAATGGCAGTGAACAGGATGTACTTATAGAAGTGGAAATAAAGGTGAAATTGTTTTTCTGGACTGTTAAGGTGAAGATAAATGAGAAGATGATAGTGGGGAGATCTGAGGAGAGCAATGCATTCCCATCATGAGGGAAGAAATGGCTCTCTCAACCTGCAGCTGGCTTAGCTTGGAGGAGATGCAGAAGGGCTGCCAGAGGAAGGGAGCTGGTTATCAAGGTGTGCTGCAGCCTGAAAAAATAAATAAATACTACTAACAAGGGTGAACACAGTGTGAAAATTGTGCAGGAGTATTGAGAGAATTCATATGGTAAAGTGAGACACTGAGTGGGTAGGGGACAAACACCATCAAATGTGCTGGGATTTTTGAAAGGTATTTTCTAGTGGAAATGAGGCAAGGGAAGGGCTGATAAGTGCTTGATTGAGGAGCAAAAATCAGTATTCATGTAAGAGCACTTCTCTGAAAAGCTTTACATAAGTAGGAGGTACTGCATACAAAGTGGATGTGCTGGGTAATTTTTGTGGGTAATGGTATTGCCATTGGTACTGTGGCACTCCATGATTCTGGTGTGGAAACAGTTGATTCATCAGAGTGGGATTTGCATACTAATTATAACATGGCTAATTATTGTATTTAAAAGGAGTATGCTGACATATTGGTACCTTTTCTTCTTCCCACATACCTTAGAAATACTTCTCATTTAGAATTTTTTTTTTCAATAATAAATATTGCAAAGCTGAACTTCCTCATATATCAGCGACTTGGACTTAAATTGGAGATGATGATAAAAAATAATTTAAGCATGTGTTGTTTATTCATATATACCTCTTAACTGTAATGGTTAACCACAGCACAGTTTCTTGAGATAACAATTAATGGCACGGAAACACCTGGTTTGTATGTAGACATTGCAAAATCATATTGTTGTGCATAACAGCTGTGCTATAAATTAGACCCAAGGATAGTGGGACGAGGCCAGCTAATGCTTCCTGATATGTATTTCACATATGGTGCTCTGTTAGCCTTTCCTCTTTTTTTACCGCTCTGCTTCCTGAAAATCTTTCCCAAAAAACTTTATTCATCTTTTTTTATTGACAAAAATCTGTATTTCTGTTTTGGTTTGTTTTCTGCAGGCAGCACCATAAAATCAAGTGAAAATGGCCTTTAGCAATCTGACATCAAAGGCTATACTACTGTATGATGAATGGATTAAAGATGCCGGTGAGTCATTTAAATCTAAAACTTACTAACTGCCAATAGTTTTGAATAGCAGTGTGTAGCTATGCTAGGTGTGCTGTTTATCAACTTAGCAGCAGCTTTGTCATCCTGTGAATATATGTAAGACTTGCCAGGTTACCTATTAACGTGGCAGTCTAGTTTCTGCATTTTAAAATAGGAAGTAAACAAAACTCAGGTAGTTTATGGATATAAACTCAGAGTAAATAAAGTGCAGACAGTGATTCTCTTGTCAGTGTCTCTGATTGCCTGAATATATAGTTTGAGTTTTTCCTATGGTGCTGAATGTGTAGTTTTAACTTTTTTCATTACCAGACAATTGCATTTTATCAGTTAATTAATGCAGGCACATTGCCTTACTGCATTTTGCTTTTCCAAAACGAAAAAAAGAAACCCAAGCCCTGATAAGTTTCAGTATTTTGAAATTAATCCTCAGAGTAATTAACTCTGTCACAGTAGTAATTTGAAAAGGGGTGTTAGTCTTTTGTTGCAGTTAGTAAAGGATATTAATCACACTTTGCTTTTATGTTTCCACTCTCTTATTCTGTTTGCTTACCAAAAGCTCATAAAGAATATCTCAATTTTGGGGTTAAGACCCATCAGTCTTAGTGTTTCTCACTGCAGCAGACAGATAGTGACAGGGATTAGCTAATTGCTGGAAAAAATTTGAGAAGTGGTTAAGGTTTGATAGAGAAGATCACTGATATCTTTTCCAGCATAGCCGAGCAGCCCTTTTTTTGTTCTGTTAAAGCACAAAAAAGCCTGCATGTAAGCAGGGAGTTTAATTAGTATGACTCACAGGGTGAAGTGGATTGGGATGAGCGAGCATTTCTGCTGCAGTGTCCATGACTCCAGAACCTGAGTTGTCTCCATGCCCAAGAGTGCTTCTTGTATTTGGCATTTTGTATCAGTGTTAGTGGTGGAACATGGTTTTCTCAGGATCAGGCTGGGAAGAACAGTGGGAAAGGTTTGGTAGGAGCAGGGCAAGGACGGATACAACAAAAACAGTCAGTTGTGAAGAGATGGTGGTTCTCTTGCAGCACACATGAGCAGATTCCTCATGCTGTAGGCCACAGCCCTCCTATGGGCAGCAGCACTGGCACATCACAAGTTGTGAGCAGCATTGTAATGTGCTCCCCTCCTCAATCTGTTTTTACACTTCCAGTGGCTGTAACCACATCAGAGGGTCTCATGGGTGAAAGGTTGCTTGAATGCTGTGGGTTGAAAATTCTGACTTGAAACATTTGGCTATGAATTAAACACTTGACAAAAATAACAGTAGTATAATTTTACCCTTAAAATGCAGCAGCAAACCATGAAAGCAACAGTTTACTGAGTCAGTAGTTAAGTTTGGGATCATTCTGAACCAAATCTTCCGAAAGTCAGTGCAAAAAAAAAGAAAAGAATATAAAAATTACATAAGGTTTCTATCAATTCACCTGCTTATGGAGAAATGTGTCAGTCTTTGGTGATCTGGAACTCGGTGATGAACCACAAAAGGATGCAGTGGAACCACAGTGATGCTCAGATGAAATACCTGCCAGCTTCATCTGCAGGGACAGGGAGTGGGGTGTGATTAGGAGGAGGTGCCTCTGCAATACAGCTCTCTGGCATAATTGTGGAGTAACTTGCAACATTTGCTTGTTGTATTATAACTTTCATGTTGTATGAAAGTGTGTGCTTTGTCATGCTGTAAAGATGGAAAATCATGTCACTCGTGATTCTGTGTCTACTTTTCATTATATAAAAAGAGGTGAAGAAAGAAGCACTGAATCCTACATGGGTTAAATCATATTATCCAGTCAGTATGAATTTGAGGTGAGTGGACTCTGAAACATGATCAGTGACAGAAAAACCTAGACCATCAAGAATTAAATACTTTCCTGTAGCTGTTGTAGTAAGTACTGTAGACATCTGATTTCTATTTTTTTTTTTCCCCACCCCCTCTAGATCCAAGACTGGAAGGCTGGCCACTCATGTCTTCACCTTTTCCAACAACTTTTATTATTGGAACCTACGTTTATTTTGTCACTTCCTTGGGACCCAAACTCATGGAAAATAAAAAACCTTTTGAACTCAGGCAGATCATGACATTTTATAATTTTAGTGTGGTAGCCCTCTCTTTATATATGACTTACGAAGTAAGTACTATGTTTATAATGTATTTATATATTTCATGTCTTTAACAACTAACTTTTAACAAACTTATTAATACAATTCCCACACTGCAATTCTCAAAAAAATGTTATTGTCATGGCAGTAATTATAGTTCTCCAAGCTGTATGCTAAACTTGTAATTCTTGGAAAAAGGGAATAAGTCATACCCAGAAAGAGAGAACATGAAACATTTTGTGTTATTATATATAATTTTAAAAGTTTAAAGTTTTCATCATTTAAATTCTTTATACTTCAGCAGGTAAAGCAAACAATAGGCTTTTCTTAGTGTTTTGTAATTGTTTCTGTCCTACTGGGGGATAATGTGACAACCTGCCCTCAAGGGGAAGGAACAACAACTGATGTTTCAAACACTGTATAGAATATGTCTACTATGAAATAATCTTCAGTTAGATCTGCCTTTTAAATGACAGAACTCAATGACAGTGGTTAACAAAATTTAATTCAAGGCATTTTTGTCCCTTAAACAAACAAACAAAATCCCTCTAAACAAAAAACCTCCAACCTCTGCCCCGTGCTCTCCTCCCTAAGCCCAAATTATTAATATCTTTAACACTGATTTTCCCCACAACCCCAAAATAACAAATTCTTTCTTTTTCAAAAGCAATGTTGAGATTTTGCTGCGGTTGGTCTTTACTTGTTTGTTGGGATTTGGTGGGCTTTGGTGGGGTTTTTTGAAATGTAGGTATTTGTTGATGGTATTTTGTGAAGGACAGCCTTACAAGTTTGCTTGGTGAAGCATCTACTGGCACTACTGTGCTAGTACTGACCCTGCGCGTGACTCTCAGGCTATGTGGCTATTTCAGGTTTGGCAAACTAGTAATAAAAATTTGTCAGGTTATTGTGCTAAATTGGCAGGATATCTTCCTGTTAGCTTAATTTGCATGAATGTTATGAGTTACAGTGAACTACCTGACATTTCTTCTAACCTCTCTAAAGGCACTGCAGCAGCAGCTACTTTGTGTCATAACGGTTTTGTGGAAAGTGGTGGGCAAGATGAATGCTTTGGCTATTTAGACTTCTTTTGAAAAATCGCCGAATTTCCTTTTGGAATTTGATTCCAAGTTTGGTTTTGGTTATAAACCTCAGAAACAAACAAACAAAAACCCACAAAGAAACAATAAAAGAAAAAAAAAATTCTGTTAGTGTCTGACACTGGCACTGTATTCAATAAGTCTGCTGTCAAGACTTCATGTTATAATTTCATGAAAAAGCGCATGAACAGAGAGTGATTGAATTTCTGCTGTTGTCTGGTGGTCAGCAAGAAGCTGATTCTTTCCCTTTTTGGAACCAAGTAATTTGGTGGGTGTTTTAGTACTGTGCTGTTTTGCTCGTGTTCTGAAGAAACCTGGGGTTTTTTAAGCAATCAGTTCTATCAGGGAGTTAAAATGACTAAAGCCTGCTTTTGTTAGGAGAGGGGAAGCTCTTAACATGCATGGTGATAATGAAAAGCATCATGAAGATATAAAATACAGATGTCATAGTGGCTGGCAGTAGACTAAGCCAAGTATAATACTAATATTGTTGCTCTTGTCCAAACTTGAATATATTCAAACAGAAAAGATTATATTATATTTGGTACATATAGTCCTTTGGGCATGTGCCCTCTCAGTTGTAGTTTCTTGTCACTCATATGAGTGGAAAACTAATTGAACCATATAGTTTAACTAAGAAGAATTTTAGAAACTATGATATTAAACATACATCATCCATATTGATTTTTTCCTTGTCTTAAATGATAATTAGCAATGGCTTTCTGTTGTGCTGGTTTTGTTAGAGTATTAAGGTGCTGTGTTGTATTCTTTTTTGCATTAAGATAGTTAGCTGTGATAGCAATTTTCAAAATAATTATATTTGGTTTTGTGGTCTTAAACAGTAAGTTGTTTCTTAACACTGGTTTTGAGATGCATCTTTCTTCTCTTCAGTTACTAAAGCTGAAATAATGGGTGTAGGAAGAAAATTCTTGTCTATGGGTGTGGTCCTGGAATTAGAAATTCATTACTCTACAATAGCAAAGGATTTTTGTGGTAGCTATGCCACACACAGGTAGATGATTGACAAAGTTGCTGATTTAAGGTGTTTTTAATAATGTTTTTTCCCTCCTGCTTAGTGATTGCAAAGTAATCCAAAACTAATGAATTTTTCAAAAGATGTTAATCTTTGCCCTTTTCTTTCCTCCAGTTTCTTATGTCAGGCTGGGCCACAGGATACTCATTCCGGTGTGATATTGTTGACTACTCGAGGTCACCGACAGCTCTAAGAGTAAGTTGCCAAAGACAAAGGTGAATTGTTATCATAGAACAATGATAACATTGGATTGGATTGGTTTGGATTGGAAGTGACTTTGGAGACCATCTAATTCCAACGCCCTTGATAGGAGCAAGGACACCTTCCACTAGACCAGGTTGTTCAAAGCAGTGTGTTACACATTTACTTTATTTTTAGAAATGCTTTCTGAACAGCCTGCTTTTTGAATGCATTGTTGTAGAGTGGAATGCACTAAATGGAAATGCCGTCTTGAATAATGTAGAGCATGTGAGTTAACTGGAGGGGTTGGTTGGTTGGTTGGTTGGTTGGAGGAAGAAAGAGGCAAGGAATTCATTGGCTTGTTTTTTTTGGTTTTAAAATTCCTTTAAGTTTAAAAATTGTTTTGTGTTTTTAAAGAAAAAACAACCAAACTATACATTTAAATATTTCTGTCACCCTTGAAACATTACTTGGCCCAGTACTTTCCTGTATATAGATAATTATTTGTCCTGCTCCATTTAATTTATGACTTTTATGGTTTGACAATTTGATTTTTTGCATCTTGCAGATGGTGCGAACTTGTTGGCTTTACTTCTTTTCCAAATTCATTGAATTGTTAGACACTGTAAGTATTTGTAGCCTAGTAAAAGAAGTGGTTCTGTTCCCTTTGCACAGCAGAAGAACTGATGCTGTTCAGGGCTGAGGACATAAGTTGCTTTTATTTAGTCCTCAAATCTTCAATTATTCAATTACCACCATGATGTTTACCCCTATTATCTCTTTGTATCTTATTGTCTTTTTACACTGTTCTTCCTTCATTATCAGGAAAAATGTTAATGAAGGAATATACCTTTAAATATTTAGGAAGTCTGGATAACTTGTCTGTTTAACAGCTGAGAACACTAATCTGTTATGCTATGGCAATACTTGTCTCAACACTGCAGATAAAAAGCAGTTCATCATGTTGAATATTTTTTTTTGCATCATCTTCAGATTTTATCTTCCCCATTCGTATCATCAACAGCTCTAAATTCAGGACAAAATTGCCATACCTACTTGCTCTAAATTCCTGAGATTGTCTTGAGTGTTGTGACTATAGAGATGTTTGATGTCAGGCTGGCACTCCAACCTGTTTCAAAGAAAATGTGAGCAGCAATGCATTAAAGCAGATTGCAGACCTCGCTCACCACCAGCAGCCATTTTTCCAAGACTGGCACCAGATAGGACTGAGATATTTTCAAACCAGCTTCTGAGTGTTGGAATTAGCTGCAGTTCTATTTGCCCTATTGTTTGGGGCACAGTAGTTCAGGAGCTGACTCATGAGCAGTGAGGGTGTTCTACATCCTCTGAGCAAAGCTGGCTGGCTGACTTTTCATCTGCAAGGGTTCATGATTCAACACTGGGAGATCTGACTGACTAAACCAAATGGAATGGTAATGGAAGTGTCAGGAATGCAAAAACTGGAAAATCCTGACAAGTATATTCCTCTATTTGCCTTTATTCCCCACAGGTTATACTGCTCCTTTTTAATTAGTCCTGAGCCTGATTTTTTTTAGAATGTTTTGTTTGAATACAGACAATTAGGTACCTGTTTCTCATCAGCCTTTTTTGTTTTATTGCAAAAGTAATTTCTTTGCTGTATTTAAATCAGCTGATTCCAAATGTTTTCTCTGGCACATCAGGCTTCTCTTCTGTGTTTGTTTTCTTGCCATCTGATACTACCCTTTCCATGACCCGACTTCTCTGTACAGTTTTTTTGCTGTCTTCCCTTAAACATTTCCCTTGATGCCAGTCCTTTAAAATGGGGCCTATCAATATCAATTAAGAATACCTACCTGTAAAATTTTAATGTTTTCCAATGGTAGCTTAAGTCAGAGTTCATAATAAAGTGCTATTTCTCTAACATAGTATTTTTTACTGTTAGTCTTCAGGTAATTTTGTCAAATGGCTTTTCATTAATAGGTTAGGGGACTTAAAATCTGAGGCTTACAGTCACTTCTCAATCCAAGCAAGTCTATCTTACATGGTTTGTTGCACATGTAGGTGATGGCTCAACATTTGGTTTCAAAGCTTGCCTTGGCTTTTGAGATTTAACAGGTGGATTTTATTTACTGATTTTAAGTTTTTTTGAAAACTAGTTTGCATAGGCAGACACTCACTTTGTTTTCCTCCTTCTCCCAACACTGTAACTGTGAAGAACTTTAAAATGTATAGTAGTGAGCAACCAGCACTGATGTGTACATTTACATGTTGGGCTTGATAATCTTCTGTAACATTCTGTTCATTAAAAATCTGTTTCAGATATTTTTTGTGCTGCGTAAGAAAAACAACCAAGTTACATTCCTGCATGTCTTTCATCATTCCATCATGCCATGGACCTGGTGGTTTGGAGTCAAATTTGCTGCAGGTAGGGAGAGTGAGTGGAGTTTAGGTTGAACTTATCTTCTGATAGTGAAAGTTACCTATGGTAGACAGAAAAAAAAAACCTAAAAAATTAAACACCTTGGAAACATTTGTGTTTTTAAATTTAGACTTCTGTAGTATTTTATGGAACAACAGAGATCACCATAATTATTTAAATGGGTGGGGATGAGTCATTTTTCCGATTTGACAGCATTTTGTTCAGTGTTGATTTCTTAAGGGAGGAAGAGGTGTAGAGAAGACAGTTCGGTAAAAACAAAAAACATTAGGAGAAGTATTGAAAAATCATATGTGTTAGGGGAGATACATGAAGCAAATAACTATTGAAACAGCTTTATAACCATTTCACTCCCTACAATGTTAGAACTGAGTTGGAAGGAAGGACTGGAATCTTTTTTTTCCTGTTTAAGAAATTATTCGGATTTTGTTGCAGTTACTTTTACTGGCTCTAGGTAGCATGTGTGGGATTTATTTACACCTGATACTTCAGCTATCACAAAACATACAGAAATATTTTTCTGAACCTTTTTTATTAAAGAAACATATTTGAATTGTTTTGAAGTTAAATTCTTTGACCACTATCAGCTTACCTTCACTTTTTCCTCTCCTGCTCAGTGTGTCTTTGCATGCATTTTCCTATGCCACATTATCAGTGTGCACCACTAATAAATACAACTTGCCATGAGAATAGTCTGAAAAGCACAGAGTGGAGAAATGCACAGTCATTTATTAACCCATTTCTGGGTCAGCTTAGGCTTTTTTAGGAGTTCCGACTGAGAAATAGTGGGGTTTCATACATGTTTACCTAGAAATACGTATAGTGTTTTTGCTTTTTTGTCCCTGAAAATTGGTGATGAATTGATGAAGCAGTTGTTCCATTGTTTTTCAATCTGATCTGTTAGTGTCTATTTATGCCTGTTTTTTTCTGGAGAGGTCCAGAAAGCACTCCAGAGAATTTGTAGATCTTTTGAACCTTTCCAGTGTGCAGCTTTTCCTTGTGTATAAATGGATATACTTCTATTGTATTTGTTAAGTTTCTGTTATTAGGAAAGCGATGGATTGATTACGTATTTCTCAAATCTTGCTGAGTGACTGGTATTAAGTTAATAATAAAACTGTGAATGGTTGTCTCAGCATACACCCCACTGTGTTTATAGGTTCGCAGAGGGAAACCTGCAGCAAATAACAGTCCCTCCTCTTCAACCTTGAAAATTTTCCACTTATAGGTGATTAACTTTCTCCTTTTTATCTGGATGTTGGATCAGTATACCAGCTACAGGCTTCTGATTTTGCATCAGATTCAAATTTCCCATGTGATAATTTGACAAATACTTTCAGCAAAGTGTATAAGAATGGTTTTGTCCTCTGACAGTAATAGTCCCTCATATTTATGCAGAGCTGTGTTTATTCCAAAAACTCTATTGCTTATCTTTACACTTACCTTTCCAAATACTGTTGTTTGATAAGTTTAATTTTTTTTCCAAGAATTTCAGTCCTGCTGATGTTTACCTTGTATTCAGTTTCATCAGTGCTTGTCCTTCTAAACAGCATCTGTCAAGTTTTCAACCTGTTTATAAAAAAAACCAACAGTTTTGGATGGAGATGCCATTTTTTCCTCTGATCTGATAAAAATAGACAATTATAAAATGATGCTTAGTATTGTGTTGCTTTTTGGAGCATATTTTGGTACTTTTGTGTAGGTTCCTTTTTTCGCTGCTTTAGTTATTTATTTTTTTCTTCTGAATGTTCACTGCACAAGCCAAAGAAAGTATGTATATTTGAACTGTAAGAACATTCAAATTATTTTAAAAAATACAAATAGCTAAGTTTCAAAGAAAAGTTTGCAATCACAGCTGGAGGAGTTATGCCTTCTCAAGCTGGAAGATTAGTGTGAGCTACTAAAAACACAAAATATGTTTTATTTTTAATTGGAATGATTCTAGATGGGAAAATGGCATTCTTTTTCTCACTAAATGTCTCCTTTTATGTAATCTTGTTTTCTTTTTGACAATCATTGTTTGAATGTCCATGTTTCTTTTAAAAATACTTTGCTGTCTGCTGTTTCTTGGATCACTTTTACCTCTAATTTCTTGCCTTCATTAAAATAATGCTACTTTGAGCAGGATCATGTAGCTAAATGCTTAATCCAATGGAAAAAGAAATGTTTCCTTACTTGTTCTTTGAAATGCTCATGTGTTAACAGTTTGTCATAAATTTATCCTAAAATGGGCCCTACTTAAGTTTCCCTTTGAGACTGACAATGGATTTGTGAGACCCTTGTTCATGATTATGAAAACTTACTGTCTGAAACTGTATTTCATTCCCTGGGAATCTGGAAATCAGTATTGACAAGAGACTTATTACTTATCCTCTGCAACTTTTTGAAATTCATTATGATGTCTAGAAAGGAGGCAAAAACCTGAAGGAATGCTTTCTACTAAGTTTTCTGTGTCTCCATCAAGTATATGTTTTAATAAGAAATAATTAAAAAATGAACCCAAAGAACAAAAAATTCCACTAAAATGTTTTTACAGGTAATTAGATTGGCTGGGTTTTACTGATTAGATAAACCTTTTCTCATATGATCTTTCAAAACTGATATCAACCCAATTCAGGTAAAATACCTTGAGGGTTAGTCTAAGTCTAGGTTTTGTGGTACATGTTTTTCATGCCCTGGCTCAAGACAATCTGCTAGGATCTCAGTGGCTTTTAAAATACCTTCTGTAATACTACTACTGTTTTGTTTTTCTACAGGTGGTTTAGGAACATTTCATGCTTTGCTGAACTGTATTGTGCATGTTGTCATGTACACTTACTATGGACTCTGTTCTTTGGGACCAGCCTATCATAAATATTTGTGGTGGAAAAAGTACATGACAACTATACAACTTGTAAGTAACTGTCTTTGACATATGCACCTCTCAAAAACCTGATTGTAGCTAACACAGATTTAATGCAATAAATTTGTCCTTTTAGTTATGCCCATGTGTGGAGCTTACAGTTCTACACATGGGCATAAGATTTACAAATCTTAACATTGGTAAGATTTAGCAATATTTTAATTGAGGATAACAAAAGGTGTGAGCTCTTCACAGTAATATATTTAAATCTGCTGACTTCAGCATTCACTGAAATCACAGATTTAGACAAATAATCTTTTCAGTTATGCAGTACTTGGTAAATATATTTACAAGACTCATTGCTTGTATAAAAATTATTAAAATATAAATTTACACCGAGAAAATACAATTAATGTACAGAATACACACGTAAGTAGTAGCTACATGTAACGTGCAGTAAGGAAAGGGAAAAGGTATTTCTTTAGAACTTGATGTTCTTTCATAGAAAATGTTTGTGTTTAGAAAATTTACCTCTCTCCAACCCAGAGCATTAAAATCCAGTCTTGCAGTAGTTACATTAAGTGTTCTATCATCTTTAGGCCACTTTCAAAAGGTTGCTCTTCTGAGTGCTTTTTCATGCCTGCCTTATTAGGTGGATTTTCAAAATTCAGTTTTTGGCTAAACAATTGGCTTAGAATGAGCAAGGATGCTGATGGAAGAGGTAAAGGAGCACCCTGTCTGCTTGCACCAGGGCTGGTTTTGGTAGAATAGTTCATGTAACCATGTGCAACTCCAAACAATGTAGCCTGAATATTTATAACTTGGTCTTTTTGACCTAGAGGCACTACCAGTGGACTATTAACTTGGAGTTCTTATGGAGTGTACTTTTGTCACATACTAGTGTGCAGGGAAGATGGGAATTACTGTTTCCTAACCCTGTAGCGGTTACTTGCTTTTCTGGTGGTTTTTTTTGTTTGTTTTNAGGAGCCTCCCATTTGTCACTGGACAAACACTGTCTGCCTCCTTCCTTTTTATTTGAACTGGTCAGGGTAGAATCCTATTCTGCTACTATGAGTTTCTTAGTTGTCCCAGAACTTTTCTTCCTTTATTACGTAAACCTGTTTTTCAGTGGAGTAATATTTTGAGGAGATGGGCTATAAAGGTGCATCTCTGTCATATTAAGAAGTTGTATTGTTGTCCCTGATGCTACTTACTTTCCCCCACTCCACCCCTACTATCTGTTTTTCAGCAAACAAGCTATGCTGAAATTTTTTAAACTTCATAGTAAGGTTGTAATATATTTTAAAAGTACTTATTTTCTTCACCTTTTTCCTCCAGGTCCAGTTTATTATGATTACAGTCCATATAGGACAAATCTACATCATGGATGATTGTCCGTACCAGTATCCAATTTTCATGTTTATTATTTGGCTTTATGGCTCTATGTTTTTAGTCTTGTTTCTCCACTTCTGGTACCATGCTTACACGAAGGGACAAAGACTGCCAAAAATGGCAAGAAATGGCATCAGCAAAGATCAGTGAAACAAATTCTTGTCTCTAAAACCAAAGAAGTGTATATGTCAAAGGGGAAACTTGCACTACTTGACAATCAAGATGTTTAGGTGCGCACACTACATGGTGTATATTTTGTATGTTTTCTTCCAAAACAGAATTTGTATTTTTACCGTAAGTTATTTGGGATTCAGAAGATGACAGTGGGGAAGAACTGTAGATCTCTGATAAAAAGAAAAAAAAAAGGTGATCTCTATCTCGAAAATGCACAAAAATAAAGATAATTGGAAAAAACTAAAATGTGTATGACGAGTACTGAGTACTTTGAACACACTTTGAGGGGGATAAAGACTACTTCACTTTAAATGTTGTAAGTTGCTAAGACTGTCAGCTGCATTTTATTATAAGAACGATTCTTCAGTAAATACTGTTTATAGAATCGAAGGCATATTAATATAGTTAATACATAAATATTGTTACAGCTGTTTATAAACTGTTTATTACTTTAAAGGAAGTGTTGTATGTTAATCTGTCAAGACATTGTGTTTCATTTGAAGATTGCAGGTTTTTGGATATACTGTCTTTTACAAGGAGAACTGAATTCATTTCATGTTTTACTCAGTTGAACATTATCGTAAATGTTGGAAATCTACTAATATGGGGATTATCTTAATTGTCTTGTAGCATGGTGATCAAAACATCTTACTGATTTGTTCACTGTAGTAGCCAAATATACTTACTATTCAATGTCTCTGTGGATACACTTTTTGTTGGTAGACTGTGCTGTTTGTGAAGTGGGGCTGGGAGGATTATGGAATCTTTTAATTCAATAGCCAAAATCTTAGTAGTCAAATAAAATGTAAAAAAAATTTGATTTAATGATTTAAGCTTAAATGTTGCCTACCATGATTGTACTGTGCTCTACTTTCTTCCATATCTATTATCTATTGAAATACATGTCTAGAAAGAGTTTGTGTCATCTTGGTTTTTTTTATTGTTATGGCTTGTTTCTATCAGCTCAAGGTTAAAGTTACTCCAGTTATCTTGTCTGGAACCAGGCAAAAATATGTGATATTCTGAGTTTCTGAAAGTGGGGCAGGCAGTGGTGACTGGGCATAGCTTCCACTCTGTGTAGAATTACCCAGTATGTTGTTTTCCAAGGTTAGGCAGATTGTTGGGGTCATGTTTGTGAAGAAATCAAAGGAACTTGGTACTTGTAAGCTGCATTTGTACTGCATGAGTTTTTTAAGGAACTGGTGCATGCAACAGACCTAGGAATGAGGAATTAAATGTGTTTAGATTAATGTTACCATTAAAGGTACTACAACACCAGGTTTCTACAACACCAAAAAACAAACTTGCAATATTTGCTTTTTACTTGATCTGATCTGTGGGATTTTCAAATACTCAAAATTTTGAGACAGATTGTAATAGCCTCCCTGTTGCACAATTCCAACAGAGTAAGCTTTGTTACCTGAACACTTGTATTTTACTGACATTTATTGAGCATTGTAAATGCTAAAGGAATGTAAACTTTAGGTTGGACATAAGTTGCAAATGTTTTCTTTTGAGATTACATCAAGTTTTTAAAAGCAAATAAACAATTATTTATATTTTATCTATTCACTATTAAATTCCTGTAGCTGTCAGCTCTCATGGCAACTTGAAAATTGATCTCAGAAAGTATTGGGATTGCTTGAGATTTAAACTGCAACTCTTGAATTTTAGATGCTTGATCCTAGAATCACGTCACAATGTTCAGTTGCCAGCTCCCTGGCAGTACATGTGGAAAAGTGCTTTATCACATGATCCTAAACAGCTGCAATGCTGATCATGCACCACACCTCTTTTTGGTGGGAAATGCAGTCAGTCACTGACTCAAAGTCTCAAGTCCAGCCAGCTCTGGTCTGTATGTATGTCCTTGGCCTGCAGTGTTAGTGGGGCTTTCCTTAAGGATGGAGACCTATTGCTGTTTTTTCAAAGAGCAGGAAAGGATTTGCCAGCTTTATATGGGGTTTTTTGGTTTGTTTGTTTATCTGTTTTTTTAAATGCATGTGTATGTAAAATTATTTATTACATAAGTACTGATGAAGGGAGTGGGATAATTTGGTTCTTTTAGGCCTTCTTGACCCTGCGCATTCAAATGTGTTTGGGAAATGCAGGCCTTATGAGGGAAAGGCTGTAAGAGCTACTCTGTAGTGAAAACTGGATAATAATACCCTCTGCTTCTTGTGCAAGGAAGTAGGTATTACTCTAGCCTTGCAGATTATTTCTGTGCTGGCAGGGAAAGTCCTAGTTCTGCTCTCTGATTTTGCAATCATACCTCCTTCTCTGCCCATAAATATGGCTGGAGGAATGCATCCTGCTGCTGGATGTGAAGGGATAGGTACTTGTTTGTTGGTTTGGGAGCTGGATCTGCAACTTTCAAACTCACTTGGGCTTAGGAGCTGAGACTATGTGTCGCCGTCCCTCGTGGGTGGACGCGTCAACAGGACGCGCGGGGGAGAGCCCACGAAGGCGCGACTAGAGTAGGGTGGACGCCGCTCGAGTCTGGGGTGCGCAGTCCCAGACTCGGCTTCCCCGCGGTGGTGTTGGGTAGCGCCTGCCGCCGCAGCAATGAGAGGAGAAGGTCCGAGTTGTGTATATTCTCAGCAGTTTTATTTGCCGAAAGGGGACACAAGCTCGGTGAGGAGCCACTTGCACACTTCTAGCGAAGGTGGCAAAAAAATGGCCCTTTCACCCGAAGGTGAAGGGTATATAAAGTAACATGAGAACCAATCAAAATCAACAAGAAGGGCGTGGCTAGCTCAACTTAACAAATCAAAGAACATGAGACATAATAGACAGTTGACTTAACCAATAGGAAAGCAAATACCTTAGAACATTCTAGAGAACTGGGAAGATGGGCGTGAGTTCTCCACCCACAAGGGGTTGGACCTCTCTGCAGCTAAACCATGTGGCCATCCCCCCAGAGGCG
>VWZP01001133.1:0-15114 GCA_013396995.1 Dicaeum eximium
CGTGGGTATGTGCCCTGGGGAGACTGGCATTTTGCAGGGGCTGGGTATAAGGGATTGACAGGTGCAAGGGAAGGAGGGTGAACACCTTATATGGGAAGGAGGGGTTCGGGGCAAACCATCAGGGATTACAGAACAAGTGAGGTTTTAGGGAAATACCAACAGTAATATAAAACATTCAACAATAATATAAAACACTAGAAAACCCACTACCACAGAAAACCACTGTAATGTTACCAGAAAGAGATATATAAGCTACCAAAATATATTTTTGCACCAATAGGGATTGTCCATGAAAGGCCATGTGGGGTTTCACACCTTTCACACATTTCATTCAATCCCTTCATTCTGGAAAACGCTGATGTTTCATGTGCAACCCAGATGCTTCAGCTAAATACAATATCCCACACCAGGATAAAACATCTTGCACAGGAATCATTACCATGGCAGTTTAAAACTGCTTGTAAAATTAGAGTGATGCAGAGAATGGGCCATAACCTACACTGTGTTCAGATGCTGCGTTCTACACCTCATTGCTGTCAAGATCATTTAATCTTTCTTTGAGGAAGCCGATACTATCTTGAGATATAATCATCCTAACCTCCTTGGGGACTGTGTGGGCTCCCGGGCACAGAGAGGATCGTGGGCAGGAGTGAGATGAGAGCACCTGCATCCTGCAGACTGCCTGCCACCCTGGCAGCCACATGCTCCACACTGAGAACCCATTATCACCAGAATAGCTGGATTGCTGGAGTAAGACAGGTGTAGCACAACACTCTGTTATGCCTTTTGTAGTCCTAATTGCTAGCTTCTGGAAAGAACAAAAAAGATTCTTATAGCTAAATAAATGTGTACGGAAATCCCTTTACAGCTTTAGATGAGAAACTGAATAAAATGCTTTTTCACAGATCAGTAATATCCACAGATACGAGCTAGAACTTTATTTTTCAGCTTGTCATGGTACTGAGTTTCGTATTTCTAACATCTCAATGAACTGTTTTCTTATAATTGAAGGAAAGTCACTGTGCATTCACAACCCTCTATTTTCATAGCTGTTAAGGGAAAAATGAAGACTGTTTGGTTTTGAATTAGCTAATTGCTTTATTTTTACAAAATGTCAGTTTATCAGATCACCTTGTATCACATTCCCATTATGTCCAAAGTTGTCCAAATCTGAGCTCACAGTTCAGTTCTGAGAGAGCTCCTCAGTATATTCAGCTGCTTCTCAATGATGGTTACCCTCTGCAATGTGGGACATCAAATGTTATGTCTTGTACGAAGGTTTTTGACACCTTTGGGCAATTTGAAAAATAAAGTTTTTTTTCTCGTGCTTTCAGTTTTGGAAACTCAGAAAAAGTCCTTTCTGCTTAGCTTTAATTATATTTGCTTGTCCTCCAAAGAAAATGTTCAAGGACTTTGCTTAAAAATCATTGGTTACATTTAATAGTATAATTATGTTTATTTTTGTTCCCTTCTTAATATGAGCCCAGAGCAAAGAAATGGGAGGTGGACTTCTATGGTTTAGGGAATAGTAATGCCATTTCTGTTTGTGAAAATAGATATTCAAATCTTTCATGGATAATAGTTACATTATTAACAGACCCTACTGCTGAGGTATTTTGCTTTCAAAGTTAGATACTTGAAATGCAGCTGCAGTTGAAAGTAATCTGGCTTTTACTGTCAAGTAATTATTGCTCCCCTAACCTTTTTTGGGAAATAATATTATCTCCTACATTTTGAATGGGATTTTTTTTTTCCTTTCTATTAAAGTTCTTACTGGTCTTGCTATCAACCTCTGATATGATCTGCTAGCTATATATATAGTGCAAAAAAGTCAAAAGGAGGCTGGCAAGATAGATTGCTATAAGGAATGGTTTTTCACATTGTAGGCACCTATGAATATTTAATACAACTGTGTATACGTATTTTTGGGTTTACTTCATGCCAGAAATTCCAGGGAGTAAATGTGAGATAATTATATTCTACTTCAAAAGTGAACCATTTGGTAAATGAGACTCTGATGATAGTTCGCCTTCTTTACTAGAAGTAAAACAGCCCCTGTAGTTCCAAATCTACAAATTTTGGTTGGTTTTCTTATCTTATTGATGTAAGCAACCATGGTTCAGAAACAGTGTCACGTCTTTAAAATTGTCTGTTGAGATGGACTTGCAGGATTGTATTTTTAAGGTCTTGGTAGGTCTTCATAAAAATCCACAGGAGCAAAATGCATATCTTTTCATACCAAAGACAATTACACTTTCCCATCCACCTCACTCCACTTGGTAGCTGGCATCCTATGATTTCTTCCAGCCTTTCTGCAAAGAAGCTTATATACACTTATGACTAATGTCATCTACTTCTCTTTGGGATTGTATTGGCTGTTCAGCACCTGCATAAAACCTTAGCTCCCTGTCTCGAAGTTGAATTCTTAATATCTCATTTATCTGACAGTTCTAGTGTTGGCTGTAATACAACTATTGACAAACCCCCAAGGAAGAAAAATACCATTTGTGTTCTTACTTCCACCATCATTTTCCCAGAGGCAATGGATTCAAATAAAATTTTTTCTTCTTCCTTTACCTTTAATCTGAAATACTCTCAAGGTGAGGATGACGGTACAGGGATCAGAATCATGACACAGCAGTCATTTACTGGATTCTAATTATTAACAATTTTCACGGCTGTCATGCAATATCTCAGTTTTAATTGGTTAGACTAATAAAAGGAGCATTTCTGTACACTGAGATGCAGATTATCCTCATATAATTTAGGCAGCCTGCTGTAAGCAGCCTTGTGGCTAAGTATTTAGAGACTGCTACTTACTACAAAAGTCTTCTCCAAGATTAAAATAGTGCATTTGAAATTAAAATAGTGAATATGGTACACTAATAAAACCATAAGCCACACTCAGCCAGGCTGCTCTGTGTCACTGGAGAAGTTATAATCAATCAGATTATGTTCTTTTTTTAATAGTGTTCCATTTGAAATTGTTCAGAGACCTGTCCTAAAACAGAAGACCATAATTTATTTTCTTAAATTCTTGAACATGAGTGGTCACAGCAGTTGAAGATTTTGCGTAACTAATAAGCTAATAAAAAGAGCTTGTCTGGTATTAACATTTACTCTTATTTAATTATTTGATTCCCTAGCAAAGATGGAATGAGGTAATAGCATAATAGAGATCCCAGTATGTCAGTTATCAAATCAGGTCAGAAAAACATTAAATATAACAAGTACTGATTATAATGTGGCCTAAATCTAGGAAAATGTTGCATTGGTTGGGACTTATCTTTCAAGTTTTAATTATCTATCTAGACAGAAGCAACTGTGTAAGTTTTGATGAAAATAGCATATGTATTACTGGGATTTGGAAACCCTGAAAAGAAACCATTCTTGGCAATTTTTAACAGATTAAGCAACATTACAGACTATTCTGAGCATCAGTGGGATTTGAAACTAGATCAATTACTATTTGTCATTCAGCAATGAGTCTATCACCGTCTCTGCTGTATGAAAATTAACATTGTGTTACTAAGAACAACATCTTAATGAACAGACTTCCATTTGAACTTTGTAATCTGATGAGACTGAAATGTATTTTTTCAGTAGGACTTATATAGTCCAAGTTTTTGCCTGGCTTGGTTTCCAAGTACAAGCTTTAGCTTGTTGTAAATGGTCAAAACCAAAAGAGCTACTAAAATAATATAAAATTTAATATATATGGCATAACAAATGCAGATCTTGGTCTTAAACTGCTCTGATAATTCTCAGAGCCTAAGGCCATTTGGGTACTTGTGGTTTAGAGTAAGTATACTTGTCTTGAGTTCAACATTTCCTTTCTGTGTCTTCTAGTTTGACTTCTATTGTCATATGGAGAATTCGAGATAGGTGTTTGCTTGAAAAATTCCCAGCAACTCCAATGGGCTCAAGGAGCTTGTCCAAGAATGTATTTGCTGAGCAGGACCCCAGATAGTATCAGAGACAGACCCAGAATGGCACCACCTTCTCCCACTCCCCTGTTCCCTCATCTCCAAGGGTAAGAAGGAGTGGGTGGGTGGGTGATCAGGCCAGGGGGAGCAGCGTCACATCTGTGATCAGTGTCTGGGGACTGGGACTCCAGGCACGCAAGGATCCTCATCGGCTGTGCTCTTCAGACAAAGCCCAAGTGCACTTGCTACAGGACTCTGACAGCACTACTGCAGAGACATTTTTCTTTCTTTAAAATAATAGAGCCAGTAGAACCTTGTAAATGCAGCATTCATTTTATGAGGCTAAACTAAAGGCAGTAAAAGAAACATTCAAAGGGTTTGGTTCATCTCATTTTCTCTCAGTGTCACTTCAGGGTAATTCAGCCATCTTCTAAGAATAGTGTTATGTTGAATATTTTTTTTCAAGGACCAAAAAGGCTTTATACATGTGTAGGGTTAATATGTAGTTCATAGTTTTTTTTTTTTTGCATCTTTGTGCATGAAAATTATGTGTAAAACTGCACTTGTGTATGTCTGTGTGTGTGACTTGGCTGGCTTCTACAATGATAGACATCAGTATTACTCATTAGAAAAAGAACGTGTTCTGATAGCACACATATTGCTTAAAACTGTAGGCAAAATGCATATTCCAAAAAAGGAGCGTTTTTCTTCTGATGACATTATTTATTTATTGCATCTTCCTTGCATTCCTATTGCATCTTCTACAGATACTGAGATACTGAAACATTTGTTTCATTATCTCATTATACTTTCCAAAACACAAAATCCTTATCTACAGAGGCTTCAATCGTATTCAAATTTTTTCTAAAGAGACTTGGAACATACTGGTTTTTCCTCTCATTTGTTGGACAACAGATCTACCTGCTGACATCTCAATTAAAAACTACTCTTTTAGGCAAAACAGCAGGACAACTTTAATTTAGTTACTATTTTGAAAAAAAAGAGGTAAAAAGCCCATATCATTTATAGTGTATTAAACAGAACATTAATATGTGGTTCTAGTATTTTGCACGCACAATTCCTATATCTAAGGGATGAACATTGACAGTATCACTGTCTTACAGGTTTTGAAGTGGCATTTTCATATTTTGGAAGATATTTGTCCCCAGATGTACAATATATAGATTACATCATTGATGTTTGTGCTGTCAGCATTGAAACACTTATGTTTTATTCAGGTATCACTGGATATTTATGTTTCATGTTGTGTAAATTCTTTTAAGAAATAATGATTTTATTTCTTACTTACATATGAATTAAAGACACAGTGAGAACAACACTAACACTTTAGCAATCAGTATTTGAGAGTTCTTGCTCAACTACAGTATTTTGCTGTGTTCAGAATAGTAGAGCCATGAATGCTGATTTTCAGGGACCTGTACTGTGTGTGCTGCATGCATGCATTCACACAGCTCCCCATGACCCTCTCCATCCACAATGAAACAACTACCATAATTATTCCCAGTTCTGTCAAGAGCTCTGTATTGTACTACTGCTCTTTCCTTCTTGGAGTCTTAAACACAGCTGGATAGACTATGTAAATAAGCATTCATGTTTTCACACTCTGAATGAGCAACAGTGGACAGGAGAGATTCACTGACTGCAATATCAAAAGAGAACAGCCTAAAGACAGCATCTGGGCTGTTACTATTTGAGCAGCATGCAGCTTAGTGAAGCCTGCAAAATAGCTCAGGGTTAAAAGATCTCGGGGTGTCTTAAGACCTTAAGCCCCATTACTGAAGAGCTAGTGATATTAAGGAGGCTTGGGGGAACGCAGTTTCATGAAAGATCTTGGATTATTGCTCAGACTAGAATATCAGGTTCAGGAAGGTTGATGTGAATAAATCTAAGTTTGCCAGACAGATGTAAGAGGTTTTCTAAGATCCTTTTAAACTCCAAATGTCAGCCCTCAGAGTCTCTCTACAGGATCTTCATGTCTGGGTTGTAGTTTTAATAGGGTACTTAATCACAAGAGACTGTGGAGTATCTCCTAAGTGATTCTCTTCTGTGATCCAGGAGCATTAAACCATTTCATGACCAGAGGAAGCCACAAGCAAAAACCGTAATTTAAACAAGAGAACCATAAAGACCAGACAGAGCCTTTGCCTGATGTATCAGAAAGAACATGAAGAATAGGTTACACATGTGAACCCCTCTCTTTTTATCAGAAATAAGCTTTAGAAAGACAATTGACATATTTCAGCTTTGACTCCTTTTTTTTTTTTTCTTCAATATTCCAGTCTGTCAAAATGTGTCTCTTCTCCATGAAATGGCTTCAGGTGAACAATCTTTTCTCACAGCAGAGAGGGAGTCAGCATGCTAATGTAAAGCCTCTAAAACTAATCAGCACAGGTGTTGAAAGCAAATTATTTGGCTATTGGCAACCGTACATCAACTCCTGTATGGGAGCTGCTGCACGAGATTGTTCCAGCCTTCAGTTTGATTCAGCAGCACAGAGAAGCTTTGACAAAGATAACACCCATCAATACTATCTTGGTTTCAGATGTCAATCAGTCATAACATCTTGCATGAGCAGTACATAAACTGGTACGTGGATTTTTTCTATGAGAAACAGATCTATGAGATACAGATTTTTTTTTTGGTGGGGGGGGTATTGTTTGTTTGTTTGTTTTGATATAATGCATCTGTTGCAGAAAAGTCAATTTATCAAAAAATAAATTTTATCAAATTTATAAATTTATCATTTATCATTTTGGTGGAGAGCCACAGTGGCACCAACTCAGATTTAGAGAATTGTGTTTTGAGG
Organism: Dicaeum eximium; assembly: GCA_013396995.1. NCBI lineage: Eukaryota > Metazoa > Chordata > Aves > Passeriformes > Dicaeidae > Dicaeum > Dicaeum eximium. The sequence goes on from VWZP01001133.1 coordinate 6,754, forward strand.
TAAGCATCAAAACAAAGGGATATTATCAGAACAGAGAATATTAAATTTTTTTCTTGTTAGGAAAAAAATTCACTATACTGAATCAAAGAAGGAAACATTATAAACTTTTCCACTGATGTTAAGGGAGGTGTTAAGGCAGCTTTTCTGAAATTTTTATTTCTCTGGAAAATTTTGAGATATTTTATCAACACCACAGCACTTCCTACCAAATAAAAACATACTTTCTCCTCATTTCTTGTCCTATATAACTTAAATATTCCAAAAATATTTATTTTCTAAAATGCATGCAGTGTATATATTTAAAACTCTGCTAGCTTTTTATCAAACTTCATTCAAACTCTGTGGTTTTAGTTTTTGTTTCTTTTACAAGCCATTAATCAAAAATGGGAAACAAACGTTAACCCTAAATGTTAACTCAATCTTTTCCTTTAAAACTAAGTAAAAGACAGTTCACACTTCTTTAAAGCATTCACAATAGTGTTGGCATAAAAATCTAACTCACTGACTACTGCCACTTTGAAAAAAAAGACAGGAGTTCATATTTCTTTCTTAGCCTATGGGTAGGTTTCATCCAAACCTACCTATGATGGGTTTTCCTAAGGATTTAATAACTTTGTGATAGATCTGTGACCCATTAATACTTAGTCTCCAAGCAAAATGTGTAATGAAAAATAAGATGCTTTGAGATGCATGCCTACTCTTCTCTTTTTTTTAAAAAGCTGAGACCCATGTTGAAGGCTAATTAACCTATAAAAACTACAGTGTTCAGCTATTACATTCTGACAAGTGGTTTGTTTTTGTCATGAGCAAGCTGCAATTAATATTTGAGTACATATTAAATTATGGCTATTTTCATCACATCTGCAGACAATACCAGATAATTTTTGATAGGTATTACTAAGGGAAAAACAGATTGAGAATATACTTAAGAGTAAATTTACTCTTTTGAAATAAATAAAAAATTTAATTTGTTTTATTTAAATAGAACATAGTTTTTGCTCAATCAACCTTTCATTATGATAACATAGTCTAATAAAATAATTAAATATGTACAGAAAAGAATAAATTAATTATTTTTTCACACACACTTGTAGCAAAAGAAAGAAAAGTGCATTTATGAGCTAATGAATAGCTACTGGGCACAAAACAGGAAAATTTGAAAAATTCAGCAATTGAGATTCAGATAGAAGTTGATCATATAAACAACTTCCATGTCATGAAGGACAGAAAATAGGTTGTATCTTGTTTCTAGAGAAAATGGATTATTAAATACAGTATCATGATTTTAAGGCTATAATTCTGTGATAATTTTTGCAATTTTTTTTGCAATTCTGCATTTATTTTTCCTCCTTTTATAAGGAATTGTTAAAAATTTTGGTTAAATTTATAGACACTACATTTATTTTGTTTGTTTCTTGTCTGCAACTGTGACTAAGGCTTTCCTGCAATTGCCTGGGTCAGGGGAGTTTCCTCCAGGAAAGGGGAGGATTATGTAGGCAGCAAGACCAGAGCACTGATATGGGACTCAGAGGATGCAGATATCATTCTTAGTTTTAATCTCACCTATAACTTAAAAAAAAAAAAAAACAAAAACAACAAAACCACACATTTATTCCATCCCTTATTTTACTTCTGTGAAAAAAAATATTAAAAATATGTAATACTTACAGAGAGGTAACACTTGGAAGACAGATTATTACTGTAAAATACAAGTAGATGTGGATAATCCAAATTCATTCCTAGGTTTCATTGCTGCTGAATGCCTCTCAGTAGGAACACTTCAAAGGTACCATGACAAAATGTTCTTCCCTGTATAAAAATTAGAAAAATTTTGTGCATTTCTTATACTAATTTAAAAAACCCTGTTCATGACTTCTGAATGAGAGGCTGTGGGTAGGATTTTTTTTCAGGGAGCAAAACAGTGCTGGAATTGCATAAGGGTTTGCTTTGCCTTGGAATCAACTACTCTTGGGAAATGCTGTGTCAGAGCTGAAGCTTCAGCTTGGTGCCTTCATGTTTTTGTAATGAGAGATAATCTGGCACACACGTCTACAGAACAGAAAACCTCCATGATAGGGATGTCTGGGAGTAGATTTAGTTCAGAAGTAAAGAACTGTATTTTCTATTAGAATCATCCACAAGGGCCCTGAGGGCACTAGACCCTGATCTGTGAGTCTTTTTTCCCAGCTTGACATTGGGCCTGACTTTGTTGTTATATCAGCCTGGTCCCCAGGGACCCCTGAGCCCCACAGCACCCTGCAGGAGGGTGTCCTGCAATGCATGTCCTACAAATCCCTCAGCTGTAATTCTGGAGGAGCACATCGAGCCAGAGAACTCCCCAAGTGTGCTTCTTCCAAGGAATGGAGATAGGACCCATATAAAGCTCTGCTAGTTACATAATTTGTGTCAGACTGGAGCAGGGAAGTTGACATTAGTTTACTGTGACTAAAAGTAGACTGCTTAAAAAGCAAAACAACAGCCAAACCAAAAGTATGCTTTTATTGCATTTCTACGATGGTCCTTTATCTCTATTTTGGTTCCTGGAAACCATGGAAAAACACTCAGGCAGCAAACAGTATCCTTTCTGACAGATAGCTAACCAAGATGGCCCGAAGGCAGGGACAGGCTGTGCTGAGAAGAAAGGGCTGTGCAACATGAGATGAGGGCTGAGCAAAGACCAGCGCCACAGAGCTCTACAAAACTGGACTGCTGGGGGCTGTGTGAGTAAGAACCATATCCGTGTTCAGCAGATGGCATCAAGAGTGGTGGGAGAAGCAAACAGTGATGTTGGGAACTATTTCACAGCTGTTGAGCTGTTAATCCATGGCTGGGGTAGGCAGGAAAACCCCCCAAAACTTCAAGTCTGATGGAAAAGCAATTCCTATTTATTCAGCAGCAAAGGATCTGGAGTATTTGATTCATTCACGCAGTGAAGTCACACAGTTCTGACCTAGAGTCAGTTTCTGCAAGAAACAACAGAAAATGGTACAGCTCTCAGAGCCCAGATGGTTTCCCTAGGGTTAGGTGCAGGTCATGCATGCAACCCTCATGCCTTGTGACAGAAAACCACTTAGCTTTTACAGGACAGATCAAGTAGGCCAGATTCTCACTTTTTCATATGCACTATCAGCACAGTGTTCAGCATACATACACTAGCATATTCCCCACACTAAGAGACACCTACATCCCCTTCTCTGCAGTAAAGCTACCATTTCTTGCCTTTACAGCAAACACTGAATTCATTCACAGAGCACCACACTGCTGTTGCGGAACTGAGGAGAAAAACCTGAGCAGCTGTCCTTCCTATTGAAGGTTTGGAGGGATGCTGTGGTAGCTCCAGGCAGGAGAAGGCTTGTCTCATTCATCCATGAATGCAGAACCACCCCTCCACTTCCTTGGCAGCTGTGGAAGCAGCTTCTTTTTATCCCTTCTCTCTGGGAGCTACAAATATGAAAAAAACCCTGAGCCATCTGAAAGCATTTACTGATTAAATAGTCCTTGCTCTCTCCATCCTCCTACAGGCACGCTCCTGGGCCCCACTGGAGATGCCTGGCAGAGCATGTCCTAATACCCATCTGCAAGGGATTATCTGTAAAGGGAGAATTTGTGTACCTAAGCCACACTTCACGAAGTGGCTTCAACTCTGGAGCGGAGACTTCCATCCACAAACATGGCCTTAAGCGTATACAAATGATCTTCAATGCCAGGAACATACCATTCATTTTTATAATTTATATCAATTATATAAGTTATTATATAATTTATATGTTTTATAATTTATAGCTGCACCCACATACATTTCAAAATGCTTTAAACAAATAAAGTATCTGAAGATGGCATCCCAGATTTGAATTACGCTATCTCATCTTTTAACTATCACTTCAAAAATTGTGAAGATAACAGAAATAAATTATTTCCCATGCTTAGTAATATTTTATATTTTAGTTTTCTTATGGAGACTTATAAATCCTACAGAATGCAAATTAGTTACTTTCAAATTACATTTTTATGAGTTATTTTTCTTCCAAATGGAAAAAAAAAACCTTTTCAAACTTTGCAATGTGTACAATTGATTTTTAAATGCACATATGGGAATTTTATCGCCTTTAGGTAAGAAATAGGATAATTGTGAGAATGCAAAACCAATTTTTTTTTGGTTGAGAATAAAACAGAAAAAGATAATCAATAATTTTCTTAGATCCTACTATTTATAGCCTATGACTTGTTACTTGTCTAATTTGTGATAGTTGATTTTAATAAATTAATTACTAAGGCAGATAATGCTGATAATTTCCTTGAGAGTAGTTACAGTCCTTTGTTAAAATTTTATCCAAATTATCTTCTAAATTAAAAATACCCATTAATGAGATGCAAGCCATTTATATACTACCATAAATAATAACAGTACTGAACATGATATACAGGCTGCGTGTAAAATTTAGGATTAAGGAATGATATTAAGACTATGAATTTCCCAGTTTTACTTGAGATTCTCTGCTGTTAGGTTTCAATGTATACGGGTTTAAATTCTCCAAGCCTTGAGATGATTTGAAAAGCCCAGAATTCCAAAGTAAAAATTTGTGTAGAATATATTAAATTGTTATTATCCTGTTTACATGTGAAAAGAGGGATTTTAATGTATAACTTTTAAGCAGATTGACAAGAGCTCTTGAGAAAAAAATCACTGCAGCAAGGAATATTATGGAATATAGCTGCAGAATTTTTTGGCCACCTACAGACTGTAAAAGGCTATTTTGGTCTCCATCATTTCCTCAGTCATATTTTCAGATTACAAGCCATGGTGACAAATGACACATTATTTTATATAAGGGTGCCAGATGTAAATGGAGTATTTTTGTGAAGCTTAGACTAATTGTTGGGAAAAAAGAGGGAATATGTTCATAGACTTTTTCTTACATAGTTTTGTGGATTATTATCAGTCTGTGAATGGAAATTAAAACCAAAATGATTTCATCAGAAATTGGGAATATGCTTCTCGTTTGCACCTTGATATAGGAGTACCAAGGACCTTATAGATGATCTTGTGATCCACTTTCTATAAAGTGTGACATCTGTTCTTGATGGTGGTACATTTGCTACTCTGACTGCTATCTTTTCCAAAAATGGATATTGAAAATAGATTAATTCTATTCTCAGAGAATCAATTAATAATCTATCAGACAATGATGTGTTCCCAGAGGTGGTAGGACCTGCTACAGGAATGGAAAATCTAATGTTGCAGTGATGTTGGACAAAAAACACTCTCTATTTCCCAGAGCATCTTAACATCTTTCTTATATATTCTTGTTGCTTGTCTTCTACAACTGGTAGTTTCTTTTCCTGTGCACTTTTTCAAAGCCTGAGTTCTCTGCTCCTTATTTCTCAGCACTTTCAGAGTGAGGCTTATGTGTGACAGACATACACACAAGTGTTTGGCTGCCAAATGTCAGAATCCCTGCCCACAATCAAAGTGAGCTATACTTTCAGAAGAAAAAAAAAAGGATGCTGTAGTAATTTTGCAAAGAGAAAAGAAGACAAATGATCTCTTGTGGATAGGTAGTCAATACAGTTTTACCAAGGGTAAAACTTGCTTGGTTGGTGGGTAAAATTCTTCCTTTCATTCTCGTATTTTTTTAAACAATGACAATTTATCTTCATGCTTAGCCTCTATTTCTTCCATTTTTAATGCTTTGTCACTCCATCCTTGTTGGAGACTTGAGTGGTGCCAGGCTGCTGAAGCTGAAGAATCTAAAACAGAAGCCAATCTAGCAGCAGCTTATTATGTGAAAATTTTTAATTAACATACTCCATACTACACAAAAACAATTCTGGCTCACCCGGTCTGACTATAAATATTGCTTCATGGCTCTGACTACATCTTGAGTTTACCTGACATCTGATTTCTGTATATGTAAAAATCTTGTGTTTGTGCTGCCTGCAGCAAAAATACAACACGAATATAACCCTCTAATTGTGTGTAAAACTGGAAATCACACTTCTTTCATACAATGTGGTTGATAATTATAAAAAATACTGAACACTTTTTTCACCTGGTTTGGTAGACTTCATCTTCAGCATATTCTTAGTGGTGATGAAACTTGCAACATACATGTATTTTAATAAATGTAGGAATAGTTTGAAAGATACTGCACTAAAATAGAATAGATTTCTCTTGTGAAATGAAACTTTCTTTCTTACTTGAGCTATCCACTCTTCATGACACAAAGAATGAAGTGGGAAGTCTCCATGAAAGATGACAGATCTTCCTATAGATGGGGGAACAGGATATGTACTGATTATCTATAGGCGACTTTGATAGTGAAAACTGAGGCGGTTGTCCCTGTTGGAATTTGAATGTGGGACTGACTCTAGAAAAAATAACTAAAGTATCATAAAATATTATTTGTTTCTACTTTGTTTAAAAACTTCTCTCTTGGGTGTTGACTTTATCAGAAGGGCATGAGAAAAGAGGGTTACAGTTCCACTTCACTTCTGTCTTTGATTAGTTTTTGGTTCATTACATTTAACTTATTTCAATTCTCAGACATGTATTTCAACCATTCCAGCCCTCATATATGTAGAGTTTTAATAATTTATTTTTTCAGTCTTGTTAGGAGAACTATCAGTTCAAATTATTCAATCTTTCAATAGAGCCACAACAGGACAAATAGCTTGGTTAGTTTGAAGCTATCAAGAACTCTTGACATCAATTCAATACTAAGAAACAAGGAAAGATAAAGATCTGTATCTCAAGATGAGAACTGAAGTACAAATCTGTTCAATTAGGCATGAAACTTATCACTGCATTTTCTAATGCATTTATCAACCCAGCAGTTAGCTTTATTCTTCGGAGCAACTCTCTTAGCTTTGCATTTAGCTTGCATGAAGCTGTCTGTTTAAATCCTTTCCCCCCTCAATAGCTCATTGCACATTATTGAAGGTAATACTTATAAAAGAAGAGCATAAGGAACAGAAACATTTTTGTTTGTGCCAGCTTGGTTGAGAAAAGCCCTTAAGTATAAGATGCCCGTGAAAACCACTTTTCCTTACAAGAAGCCTAAAGAAGGGAAAAGGGCTGTCGGAGGAGCTACAGAAAAGCTAAGCTCAATCTCCTTTTTGCAGACTTATAATTCTGACCACCCTCCCTGACATCCTCAGCGTAACTGCAAAGAAACATTCCGAAGGGCTGGAAGGGGCCCCAGAGCATGCGGGTGAGACCACTGCTGCTCCCTCACTCCCAATTTAGCAAAAGCCCCTCGACGGCCGGGCTCTCCCCCACACCCAGGAGGCGCAGAGGCTTCGCGGGATTCCCTGCCCGCAGATTCCCGGACCGCAGCTCTCCGCAGCGCCGGCGAGCCCGGCTGCCAGCGGTGCCGAGAGGCGGCTCCGGTGGTGGCTTCCCTCGGGCTCTCTCTCCTGCCGCTTTTTTCTGCTGCGTTAATTCTCCTGCTTTCGCCGTGGCAGGTCGACTTCTGGCGGCCCCGTCCGCGGGGAGATGCGGCTTCCTCGCGGGGGCCGCCTGTGCGTATGGGTGTGTGTTCATACATGTACATACATATATATGTACTGTATATATGGGTGTGCCCGTGTAAGTGACTGATAGCTGCGTTAGAGCGTGTCATTGCAGCGCTGTCCGACGGGGAGGGCCGTGCCTGCGGGGATCTCCGGCAGAGCGCCTTGTGCGCCGCTGGAAGCACGGGCGTGCGGGGCAGGAGGGCGAGGAGCACGCAGGGCTTTCGCGAGGCACAGGGCAGCTTGTCTCTCACTCCTTTTGCTCCCTGTGGGCCCCCTCCTTGTCCGAGGCAGCCCGGGAGAGCGGCGCTGGCTGTGTGCCGGTGGCGGTGGGCGCCGCAGAGCCCTGCTCTCGGTTACAGGCTGGGAGACGGGGCGGGGAGCAGGCAGCGCCGCTGCCGCTGCCGCGCCAAGCCAGCCAGGCAAAATGATAGAGCCGGCACCAAATTTCTTCCCAACGTGGGGTGTCGATGTACGTTCCCTCTGGCGAGCGGCCAGCCGAAACCCAGTCCGGGCAGCCGAGCAAAAGCGGAGGCTCAGTGAGGCAGGAGGGGGGCGGATAACTTTCCTGCGGGGCACAGGGTGAGCGGGCAGCCGCAGCTCCCTAGGACGGGTGAGAGCTCCGCGGGCTCTCCCACGGCCCAGAGAAACCCCGCCTCTCCCGGGCGACCGGCAGCTCCGGTGTCCCTGCGCGCCGGGGTCGCGCTCACCCGGTGCCCCCAGCTCAGCCCCGCTACCCGTGGGAAGCGGCTCCCGCCTCGCCGCCCGCTCGCCCCTCTCCGGCACGGGGGCCGGTCCGGGGGAGGGCTGCGCGTCACCGGATCTGGTGGCGCCGGCAGCGGGGCGGCG
>VWZP01001133.1:15228-265866 GCA_013396995.1 Dicaeum eximium
CTGTGGCTGACACCATGGGCACCGGGCGGGGGGGCGAGGCGGCCGGGCTCCCTGCGCTCCTCGGCTGAGCCCGGGGATGTGCCGGCGCCCGGAGGAATTATTTTGGAACTAGCGCGGAGCGGTGGGAGGAGGACGAGCGGCACAGCGTTTCACAGCTGCGAGGAGGTCGTCCGGCGGTGCTGTATAGGCAAGTAAGCGTTTGCTTCTCTTTCGCTGCGTTCCCTTCGTCTCGAGTGACTTTTTTTTTTTTGGCAGCTGCTGGTCGCTTGCTCCCAGTTCGGAGGCAGAATGGTCGGTAGCGTCAGCAGCAGTTCTCGGGGATTTAGGTGCGGGGGATTGGTGGCCGGGATTGCAGGGGAGCCCCGCTCCAACTCTGCCGGAGTCCGCCGCTGGCATCCCGCTGATGCGGTGCTCCGGTGCATAGCCGGGAAGGAAGCTGCGTGTCCCAACGCTTCCCACTTCTGCAACTGTAAGAGATGATGCCTTTTTACAGGCATTTCGTAATGTAAATTGCCTTCTCCCCTTTGCTGAGCTGTAACTAAATTGTAGGAGTCCCTTAATTGCTTTCCATCAGTGCTTCATGTGGGGGAAAGGCAAGAAGCATGTTAGCCTTTCATACGCACTTATGGATTCATACAGTGAACCCAGAGTTTTGATTTTTATGCCCTTAACTTTCTTGTGCCCTGCCTGGTGTTTTTCTTTGAGATGCTCTTGCTGTGAGGTTATGGTTTGACCAGCCTTGTTTGTTTGCTTTTAGCCTGTGGATATTTATTGCTACACTTGACATGGCAATGAGAGGAAAAGTTGACTGTAATTTATTTCAGTGTAGGGAGGACAGGTTGCAGGCAGGAGACTAATTCTGCTCTCAGAGGATCTCCACTTCAAAGGAAGAGGCCCATGGGGTTGTAATCTGTAGCTGAAAACTCGGAGAGCTCAGAGCAGACCGGTCACGCTGCAAAGAGCGAGTTCTTTTCACCTTTTCAGCAGTGATAGCGTTTAAGCTAAGCTGCCTGCCTGTCCGTACGTGTGAAAAGACCTGACTCTGAAATGCAGGCAAGAGAGATGCGAATTCTGGGCAGCTTTGGGAGAAGGCAGAACTTTAGACGCTGCTTAATTAAGTTTGCTCTTGCTGATTTCCTCAGTGTCTTCTTTATGAGCCTGAAAACTGCAATCTGTTACAGTGACCTTGATGCATGTTGTATTCTAACATGAAAGCAGCACATAATAAAAGTATTTACACATATTTACAGCTAAGATCTGATGTTTCACTAGGAGCTGATTCAGTTTCAGTGAATGTAGTAGTTTCAGCAGGAGCACAGGGCATGGTATGTGTGTAGGAAATAACTTGGGAAAATAACTTGCTAATAGTGATGAAAATAAAAGTTGAAGTGTTGGAAACGTATGTTTCTGCAGAAGTGCCACCGTGTGTGAAACGTCTGTTGAGTTTTGGATATTTCTTTTTCTAATCAGTGAGATCTGTACTGAAAGGAGTGTGTGGGTGTGTGTGGAAATCTCAAGGCTTCCCAGGTTAATGCACTTTGAGTTGTCAGCAGCAGGAGATCATTTTATGCACTGAAATACACATTTTTATGTAGATGCAAGATTGACAGGATAAGATTAAAAAATGTTGGGATGTCAGTATGGTGAACATGTAACAAACTCAAGTTTATAGCTGAAAGATAAACTAATCCTTTCCCGTAATGGTGGAAGGTAAACTGGCTGAAGGGAGTGTCATTTGTTTCAGTGCAATTTATGGAGAATGTTCCTATCGTTTTTTTGTATTTCCGTCTCTCTGAAACACAATTAGAATAACTGCTGCTAGACAGTGGGCTGCAAACCTATCCCTTACTTTAAGCACTCAGCTTATTCTGCCTCATATCAAAAAAAGTATAGTTTTTGGCAAAGTCTGTCTGTGGTTCTATTGTAGTAATTCCTTCCTCTGTTGCAGAGTGGCAGGCTTTCACTAGGCAAGTGCAAGGGAGAACATGAAACACTGAAGAATGCACTAATCTGGAATTCATTTGGGCTATGTATTACATTCGAGGTTTCCACGATTAGCATAAGTAAGTGCTTATGCCTGGTTATATGAATAAACGGGGTTTAAAAATTGTATTAGCTTTGTCATTTGTGATGCATATTGCAGACTCCTTCCTTTTTAGTCTTTCAAACTAATCTAGTGCTATACTCACTCTTTGCCTGGAGAGGAAGAAAACATAATTTAATGATTTATTGTTTGGCTTTTGCAGTGTCTTGTCCCATAGCTATGAGATAATCTAATGAAGGTCCCCATCACTGAATTAAAGGACATGGTGCTCTAGACTTTCACTTACAGTCAGATTTTCCCTCTTTTACATGACTAAAGAGCCGAGTTTTAACAAGGTTTGAGGAAAAAAAAGGAAATGTTGCTTTTTCTGTTAGAAACTCGAAAAGAAAGGAGAAGGTGAGACTTGAGATCTTTAAAGACATCATTAAAAGCATCCTTTTAAGATATTAATCAACCTCCTTTACCTTCACACATTTTCTTTATCTTTCACTTGGTACTTGTCAGAAAGCCTTCCTGCATATCGATACTTTATTTTACAATGTGTGTAGTTCTTAATTTTAAAAATTCAGGAGTGCCCATCACACACTTCACTGTAAGGCTATTCTAGAATCCTGTTTAATGTTCTGTATCCCACTTGGCTTGTCTTTTGAATCAAAGATTTCCGAAGTACACTATATTCAACTTTATAGTATGCAGTTTTGTTTTAATTCTATGTAAATCTGTTTACTAGAGAAGATTGTTGACCTTGATTCAGAAATTTCAGGGCAAGTTCAGAAGTTAATTTTCTTTCCTAATTTTTTTTTTTGTATTTTCTCAGTACTGCTTTTTGGGCATAGCTTTCATGAACTGATAAAAAGACCTGTAAGCAAAATTAAAAACACCAACAATTAAATGTGATTTTTCTAGTCAGCCCAACCTAGTTGAGTGTGTAATTTCTATTAATTCATCTTTGATTGAATATTAAGACAAACAAACGAGCTGTAGTCTGCTCTAGCTTCTTCCCCCTGAAGTGCTCAAGTAAGTACCATTTCTTCATTCTTGTAACAGCACTGGTCCTTGTGCCTGAGCTGTCAATATTTATTTCTGGTTGTCATCACCAGGTCTGCTTGCATTAATTGTTAAAAAGCTAAAGAGTTGTTGTGAATGATAAGAAACATCAAACTGATTTAACGTGTCGTGTTTCTTGGCCCTTCACATGGCTGTGCTTTCAGTTCAGGTTTTCAGCCTGAATGTGGTTGGGTTGAATCCCAATGTGAGTCTGCTACATGAATGTGTACCTCTGGCAGTATGCTGTGACACTGGCTCAGCATGATTACACAGACAAATTTCTGTATTTGCTCAGCTTTGTCTGCTATAACTGGAAGAGTCAGAAAGCCTTACTGTTGTTGTGGCCAACCTAGATTTTCTGCATTCCTGTTGCAGATCAGGGAAAGAGAGAAAGCATACATTAAAAAACCAAAAAAAAACCTCAAAACAGGTAATGTTCCAAAGATATAGCTATAATCAACAGCAGGGGATTCAGTGGAGACACACCCAGGGAAATTCACACATGTATGTAATTACCCAAGGAGGAAAGTATTGTTCATCTTGAGAGATTGATTTAGTCTTGAGAGATTGATTTAGTAGGTGATGTGTCTACCCCTTATGAAGTAGAGGAACTATGTAATACAGAAACAAAGCTTTTTCCACTGCACACTTCAGTTGTGGCTGTCACTGTCGCTTGGGACTCTAAGCCTTATCTTCAGTAATTAGCTCAAATTGGCCAAAAGAGGTGGAACGCTCCTGTTGTGTGATGAATCTGGTGCTGCAGCAGCCAAGGGCTGGGTTGTTTCCTGGAGACTTGCTCTCTTCAATTTATTAAAGTAATGAGTAGAGGAGAACTAATCAAGAAGAGTGTTTGGGATGAGATTAATTTTATGATTCGTTCTCTGGTTTATTTTGGGTAATGTTGGGTAAAACTATAAAAGTTCTTCACTGTGATACTTATGTGAGAATAGCAATAGTTTTGGCTGACATACATAAATATATGTAATATATTTATTTATTTAACATAAAGGTTCTATAAAATGGGATTAAGGTTTTGCACAGGAGGCCAGAACATGGATAAATAATACTGCTGGACACAGTTTGCTGTGCCACTCAGGCACTTCAGAGATAAGGAATGGATGGTTTATGAAAGGATGTGCTGTATGTTCCACTGTGAAAAGCAGAAGGTCCCCTGTGCCAGGAACTGAGCGCAGTGGAAACAATCATGCCCTGAGGGTGGCAGTGGATGTTCCCAGTGTGGAATAAAACTTGGAGTAGAGCGGAAGTCCCACACTGGTGCTCCCAGGGTGCTTTTCAACAGCCACTGAAATTCCTGTGTAAGATGTGATTTAGTGAAGGCACTGATGCTTTACTGCTTTAGTACTGGCACGGATACTGAGTCTGTGAAAGAACTCATGGCTTCAGGGATGCTGTGGGTGCAATTGATTGATTGCTCAATTCTGCAGGTGGTTGTCATCTGGAACAGGGATGAATTTTTAATTTTTTCTATGAAGTTTGTTCCTTGCTCTTTGATTTGGGTGTTCATTCCTTGGTTGGTTGAGATTTTGATTCAAAGGTGTGCTTTTAAAGCTGATAAACATCAAGCACTTCTGAAGTTTTCATTGCTTGAAGCTTCTGAGATAACACCAGAGGAGGAACAATTTAGTCATCAGATTCTTCTAAAGTTTGGCTTTATTTTATTTTTTGCTCATTCTCAATGTGTTTTTTCAAACAGTGGACAGTATACTTGGTTTCATGTTGAAGATGTTCAAAATGGCATTTTCAGTAAATTTTATATTGCCTCTGGTCAAATTATTCAAATAGACTCAGATTTAAGTGTGAATAAAATCTATTTGAGTAAAACAAAGCACATGCCTTTTCCTCTCTGCTTTTTGTATTAAATTAAAAAAAAAAAACAGGTAACCATAAAGAAGTGAGAATGGGAGTGCTGTTTATGACATTCATGTTTCTTCTGCTTTCTGTCAAAAACTAAAGGGAATTTCATCATCTTGTACAAATGACAGACTATCATGAGTGATAGTAATCATATCCTTTGATGCTTTCTTAGTGTAAAGACTATTTTGCTATTTTTATTGAATTTAGTGTAAAAATATCATTGATTTGAACAGGTATAATACTAAGAACTTGGCAATATTTAAAAATCTTTTTAGATTTTGATAGTCATACTTAATGTAGCTGTTAATATTTGTCTTAATATAAAGTGCTCATTCTTAATTACAGAATTGTTTCTAAAATACTTTGCTGTTTTGCATTTGCTATGCTAAATATATCTTCATTCATAATTATGTGAGATAGCTTTTTCTCTATATCCCAGAATGTTTTGATTGACTCTTTTAACAGTTCTGAATAATGAACTGTATGCTTCAGCTTCAACAACACAAATGGACATTGATTTTCTTTGACTTGCTTTTGACCCCTAAAGTAGTAAAGTCATTAGAATTATGCTTGAAAGAGCTTTGCTCTATCTCCTATCATTTTATATATATTATAAACAGGCTTTGGGAACTAATCTGTGCTAATCAGGTTTTTTTTTTTCAAGTGAAAAAGGAGGGGAAAATCATCAGCTGTACGGTTGTCTTGCAGCTCTACGTTTCATCACTCACAGCTGTGTGCCTGTATCCATTACCAGTTGGTATTGCAGCTGTAGGTCCCTGAATGCAGCAGAATTCACAAACAGCTCTTCTCACAACTGTTTAATTGGTCATTAAATGGCAAACATTTATGTGAAGAGTTTGGACAGTGCAATGCAATTGTTTTCAAGTAACAAAACACACAGTGATGCACGTGTGGAGTTCCTTACTGAAGATAGGTTTCGAGTAAAAGTCAGCTTTAGATCTGTGTCTCTACAGGTTTTAATGTCTGGAGTACCTTTGTTTTCATTCTGTGAGTTATGTGTTTTACTTTTTTATGAAACAGCTTTATGGACATAGAATTAAAAGGTAAAATGTAAAAGATAAAAAGGCAAAACATAGAAATAGTCTTTTCAAAGTCAGCTGGAGAAATGAATGCAGGAGCAAATTGGGTTTACAGTGCTGAGGAGCTGGCGTGGTTGACATGTTATGAATGGGGCAAGATAGGGCCCTTCCAGGGGTGCACTTCTTTACAGGGCTCCTCTCCCTAAACGAAGCTATTCCATTAACCTAGATGCAAAAAATAGCCACTCTGCTGCTTTTTCAGCTGGAGCAACTTCTCTGTCATAGACAGAGACATTTGTGAAGGAGTTTTACTGGAGGAAGCATACTGCAACTGTGAGAGAGACTTTTCCAAGCAAAGTATATAGAAATCATGACAGCATCTGATGATGATCACCTCTCATTTTATTTAAGATCACTAAGAAAGGACCTGGATAACTGAATGCACAAGGAGATAATTTCTTTCTATGCTGTGTCATTAGTCTTCCAGCTAGTTAATTCTTAAGTATTTGTAGTAATAGTTCATCATATGCTTCTTTTCACAACTTACTGTCTTATGCTGTTGTGATGTTGTCTGGGCTGGTTCCTTGGGGTGTCTTAAATAAAATTGCTTAGATTTCAGTTTATTAATCTGTTTTATTCATCAGCTTTCCTTTTCACTCTATTAAATAACTTACTTAACCTCCAAAGGGAGAGCTGATCTTAGTGATCAGTGATTATATATTGTATTATTCTCCATGTTTTCAATGCTATTTATGTTTGCAAAGTGTTCTTGTTAACTTAGAAAAAACCCTAAACCTTCTGATTTTTGGTATGTGGATCAGAGTATTCATTTCATGCTTGGATTAATGGAGAAATCCAGTTAACAGTGATTTGATATTGCCATTTGTCACTATGCTCTGGCACAACGTGCCCTTTCATGTACATCTTACTGCCTTTTTTTAACCTATTCATGATGCTACCATACTTCTTTCTGAAATGAAATCTAAAGGTTAATCTCAAGCATTAATCCCTCATTTTATACCCAGTTGATTGTTTTCTCAGGTCTAAGATTCTGTAGCTTTTGGTGCAGTGCTTCTGTGTGTCTATGTACAACTCTTTACTGAGATTAATATATAATTCTTTATAAACCCTATGTCATGTTTAAACCCATGACTTTTTCTCTTTGAAATGAGACTTGATTTTTGGTTTTACTGTTAACTCTTTACTATTATATATTAGCTGTATTTGTCTAACTGAAGCAAAGGCATTTTTTGGGGAAAAAACCTCTGACATTTCGTGAAATGAAAAGTAAAATATTTGGGCGTCAGTTCTCTTTTGGAAAATGACAAGAACATTATCCATCATCTTCCTTTTAGTCTAAAGAGTATGAAAAGACATAACATTTCCCCTGCTAGTTACTGCATGATAGTACTGACCACTATGTGTATACCTGTATGCCTTCTCTACAGGTTTTTTATGGCTACAGAACTGTGAGCCTGAGATCACAAGTAGCTGGGGTCATAAAGGTCTAGCCAGACTGCATGAAAGAAGGCAGTAAAATATAGTGGGTTTGCTTTTTCATTCTTTATGCTGTGATAGAAAGAGGATACGTATGACCCTTGTAAAGAGGAAAAGATGAATAGTTGCATTTCTAGACAAAGTATAGAGAGAACTGCAAGAAGGACAGAAGCAAGATATTTGATGAGAGAGCTTCTGTCTGTGTTTTTGAGGGGAAAGAGGGGCTTTTCAAGACAGCAATTGTTCAGTAATCCTCAGAATTGCATCCTTGAAATACGGACCTGCTGCTTGTGAAGAGTTCTGCCAGAAAAGTACTGCCTTTCCATGTAAACAATGTCTGGGTAAGGCTGTATTTGTGTCATTGTTCTCCAAAAGTTCCATGAATTCTCCATATTTAAAGCAGGAACTCATGCACAAGAATTCAGTTGGATCCTTAGATGGACTACTTCTGCAGGTACATCTGTGGATGTAGTTGAGAAGATCTGGTTTTCTGAGCTATCTGAGGTTGGCCTGAAAGTGCACAAGAAGCAACAAGGAAATCGTTGAGGTTCTTGTGTTGCCTCATGTTAGGAGAGATGCAAAAGTGGCATCATCAGAGTCTCTCATTGTTTTTGCTCTGCAATACATGAGCATACATGTACCTCTGTCTTAAGATGAATTCTGCCATAATTTTGGCTTCCTACACCTGCCTGTTTTAAAAATAGACTCTACAGTATTCAGAAGTCGATGGAGACTATGTGGAGTTAGGAACCTCATTTCACAATTCTAATTTCTGTGGAAAAGTTGTCTGGCCATCTTACTTTCCAGCAAGTAAATCTGGTAAAAACAGCTGAAAGCATCTCTTGGGACAACTCTAAAATTATAAGATTCTGTGCCTTTTAAATACTAATTCTGCTTCAGAGAAAGTAGATGAGAAGGAGGCTGCTTTCATGGATCAAGTGTCAATATTACTTGAGTTACAAAGCAATACACCAGCTTAACTTACATTCCTTATTTTAGAACAGCAGAATTGTCTTTTCTGGATGGGAAGAAGTATCTTAGATCTTCCTACATCTAATATCTCTCTCTGGAGGCATTTAAAGTGCTGAAAAAAACCTCTGTGCAAAAGCTTGTAAAAAGCGTGAAGTACTTTGAAGTTCTGCAATTACGGCTAAATGTCACTTTCTGCAGGTTTATGGCATGTAAATAGCTGGAGATGCTATTGTGGGAAAAGCTAGTCCTTCATCTTTAAAAAATACACCTCATAGTAGTAACCTGTATTTATGAGTGTATAAACTGTCCTGTTATGTATTCGAGACCTGTGGTCAAAACCCATCTGTTAATCAAAGCTTTTTGTTCGCTTAAAAAGAAGGTTGAATTACATAAATACCATCTTTTATTTGAAAGATTTTCTTACCACCATACCTCTGAAATACTCTTGGAGTTAGAAATCATGATAAACAACCTGAAAACATTCCTTTAAGTACTACAGTGTAATGCTAGACATCAAAATTATGGTCTCTAATACAAGCCAGTTGTTTTTTCAGTATGGGGTCTATTTGGGGTGAAGATTAGGTACAGTGTTTGACTTTTTAGTTTCAGACTATGCAAACTTATTCAGTATAGTGAGTGCTCTCGATTGGGAATAACTGCATGTACCAATAGCACATATCTAGGCAGCCTTCAATTTAGGATGAGGGTTCCTCTAGAATCTGCAAATCAATTCTTCAGAACGACGTTTAAAACTTTAAAATAATGGGAAGTAAAAATCCATGAAGCAGTAATTTATAAAAATAACTTGGTGTGTTACATGCAGCAGATACCTAAAGGGTACTGCTGCTCACAATCTGAAGGCTTCTGAGGGTACTGCTGCTCACAATCTGTAGCTGCTGGAAAAGAGACACTGAATGTTGTTATCTGTTTAGAGAAATTGTTCTTGGAGTAATGCTCGTGGCAGTTGTATTGCTGATTTCCATAGCAGCCTGCCTGCAGTTGCCTGGAAGAAGAGTGCAGGTGTTTTGCAAGAGCAGGACAGGCATGATGCGTGACTGAATCAGCTCCTTCGTCAGCCATGGAGAGGAGGTTCTTCCACCACACACTCGGTTTTCAACAGTCTGGGAAGCCTTTGATTTACTGAAATACTCAAGGCAGCTTTTGAAGTGTAAAATTAATTGTTTGATGGTCCCTTTTGCCTGAGTAGCTACCCAGTGTGTAAAGCCTCGGTGAAGTGCTCCTGTTAAAAGCTTGGACACAATATTTCTGCTGCAGGTCAGTGAACGTGCTGTAGGTGGTTGCTTGTGGCAAACCCCACATTTGGGGTGGGTGTTCTGCCCCCCCAAAAAAAAGCCTGGGCTCTGTTTGCCCTCACAACCATTGCTGATGTCTCTTCCTGTCTCCCATGTTGCATGTTGTAGCCCATCACGTCAATTGCTCCTGTGTTTGCAGTCTGTCAGCACCAGGAAGGCTGTGCATTAAGTTTTTCCTGGCCATCTTCTGGGTTGGTATCTTGCAGGACAGCATGTGATTAGTCATGGTTATTTATGAGATTCATAGTTCTTGAGACTTACTTTCGGAAAGCCGGTGAGATCTTCAGCATAATAATCCTATAATGGTTTGATACAGAGATACAAAAGTACCTCATTCAGGGAAGAAGTGGTACTTGGGGAATTTTCTTTCTTGTTTGTGTGTTCAGCAATGAGCATGTATGACACCTCTTTGAGATAAAGGTGGCATCATATAGAAGTGACATGATAGAAGACTTACCCACTCATCTGTAAAACTTCATGAATAACGTTTCTATTTCTGGTTAGTGATACATACATACAGAGAATATATTTCTTTTATATAGCCATAAGGAATGATTTTTGCTTTTCAGCCAGTTTTTCCCTGAATGGAAGACAAAATTGGTAGTTGAGAACAGCTCATTCTGATACTTCTGAGGATGAATCCTAGTTAGAGCTTCGCACTTATGATTTCTCCCCCACAGTATTTGTGTTGCATCCTTTACTGGTGTCGTGGTTTGAAATGGGAAGTGTTTCAGGGAAGTGATGCAAAATTTCCAGTCAGTGGGAATTGCACATGCCTCTGTGAAGCATGCATGTAAAAGACAAAAAGAAACATGGGAACTTCCTCTTTTGCTCCTGGGCGGCGGCAAGGTGACATCCACCCAGTCGGCCTGGCCTCCTCCCGGGCAGGCCGGGCTGGTCAGCCCTGCTGGGGGGGCTGGGCCCCTTCCCGTGGGCTGCCTGCTGGCAACCCCCCCATTCCATCCCCCATTCCATCGGCTCCTTTCCTGTGGAAGCTGCCTCTGCCACAATCATCAGGCAGGGGGAGGAGAAGCCCCCCCACACCCCTGGCGTGCTGCTGCTGGGTTCTGGCTTGGTTCCGCCACCAGTGCTTCAGGTGACCTCTGCAGGCCCTGGGTGAAATGTTAACCCTTTCAGTGCTTCAGTACCCCCTCAAAAGAGACAGAAAACCAGATGAAAGCATGTAAAGAAGCAACATGATAACATAGAGGTCAGTGAAGAAGAAGTCAAGTCCCAGATGGGAGGGATGAGGAGATGCCTTGATCTTAGAGCTGAAATCCTCTTGTGAGCTATGGAGAAAAGACCCTTTTTCCCTCTAACACATGAGACTATTGGGAAGATGAAGGGTTCAATTTGAGCAAGGGTCTCCATGCTGAAGTAAAGAGATGTTGAAGTAGCTGTGATCCCATGAGAAGCTGAACAGAGAGAGAGAGGAGTGATGAGATCCTGTTGCCCCCAGGGATCTGTTCCCAGATCTCTGTTCCCAGGGATGAAGATGATTTTTTGAGATAGATAATGAGAACCTTTGCTTTTTTGAACAGCTCATCATTAAAACAACACCTGTAAGTCAACATGGCCCATAAACAAGCTGATGGGAAGGCTTGTGGAAATGGGAGGGGAAGGCTTCACGATTGCAGGTTTCCTCGAGTGGCTGCTATGTGACTTTGAGAGCCATGAGAGAACTGGTTTTTCCCTCTTGTGGAGAAGTCTCCATAACATTAACAAGAGGGATTTCTCTTCCCTAAGTAAACTGAAGAATAACTATTTCATAGGTGGTGAACTGACTGGAAATTTTTAGATTTTGTTTCTTTATATTGTCAGTGGGAAAGGAAAGGTTGTGGGGGGAGGAGAATTGTTCTGAAGGGTTTGTTTTGGTTCTTACTACTTTTTAAAATTTTAGTTACTGTTAATAAAACTTTTCTTTAAACCCTTTTAAAGTTTTGAGCCTGCTTTGCCTTTCTCCTAAGCCCATCTCACAGCAGGAAGAGGGTGCACTGGTAATTGGCCAGCACTGAAACCATCACACTCAGTGGTGCATTGGGATTGGGAAAATTTCAAAATTGGGGAAAGCTAAAATTGGTGAACCAAAACCACCACAACTGGCTTCCAGCTTGGACAGTGTATGTTTTACACATATTTGTGTGCATACATGTGTTCAGAGTAGATGAATGTCTGTAGCAGATCAATAAGTGTGTCAAATATGATATATGATGTGCTTTTCAGCCTTGATAGCCCTGCAATTTGGAAATCTGTAATAAAACCATCTTTGATCATGAGAGCAGCCGCATTTACGCGGCTGGATGTTCTTGTGGCTTCTATTACACCTATGTAAAGTACAGAACGGCCTGTGCTTGTGCAGGAATTGACCTTCTTTTCAGATAATATTTCTCAGGCTGCATACCCTTCTCAAATCTATTCAAAAGTACAAGTGAGGATCATCTTCCTGGCCTGTTCAATCTTCTTTTTACATGTCTCTGCTAGTTCTTCCTCCCTCACATCAAACTGAACCTCTCTTTTGTTTTGAAATGTTTTGTTTAGTAAAACCAAGCATTAGGTGCTGCATTTAGCAGCTTACTGAGGTTTTTGTTCTTACCACCAGCCTATCATTGTCTGAATTGCCTGAAATTTCCACAATACATGTTTTTATGTCCCTTATGAAAGTAAAAACTCTCTACTTAAAAACCTAGCTTTATAAGATTTGCTTGTCAACTTCTACTAGGCTGCTTGCAGAGGGTTTCCATCTGGAACTGATTTCAAGCTTAAATGAGAAGTTGTTTTCAATGGATCATTTTTAATAGTTTTGGAGGAATAGCTTTATATGATTCAGTGAGATCTTAATGCCTATTTCTTTTAATAATAGAAATGCCATTTTTCACATTTTTGTCCTGTTAATCCAGTAATTATTGTCCTGTATATCCAATAATCCAATAATAAGTATCTGTTGTTTGTATACTGATGTGTATTAATATATCCTGGCTCATGGCATGAAAATAGTGTTTCTTGTTTCAATAACTACACTTGACTTCTTAATTTTAAACTATTTGTTATACATTTCTGTGGTGAAATTGCAGATACTTGATGTCAATGTTTTTAGACGTCTGTCTTTAGGCAGTATGTAACAGACAAGGGTAGATTACCTAGAAACTTACTTTCAGTTTGATAAAACATCCCTGGTTTTTTTATGGAGGAATCTTCAGTGTTTGGTGGCAGTTGTGGCAGTGATAGGTGTTAAGTTCCTTGGACTTAGATCTGTTTCCATTTTTTCAACAACAGAAAATTCAAAGTGTCAATAGTTTAGTTTAAAAACACAGGAAAAGGATTTAAGCACGAACAGCTTCATCAAGAGAAATTACATATTTGAATGTACAGGGAATTAAAAAATGCAGTGAATTAGTGAAGAGATGTCTTGCTCTTGAAGCCAGACTGTGGAGATGTGAAGTGTAGGGACATCCAAAAGGAAGACATGGATTCTGGTGTTCACTGGCTCCTCTCTGAGTCACCATCATGCTCATGAAATGTTGGAGTGGGCAATGAGCATTCCAGCGAGTGGGCAGTGCTGGGTGACTGCACAGCTGACCTGCCTCCTCCTTGGGAAACAGAGCTTTGTCTTTTGTTATACTCCATACTCTCTTCCTCAAAGGTTGCAGTCCAAAAATAGTATAGCAACCAACTGTAGTGCTCGAAGAAAGGAGTGGTGAACCTGTTTTAACTGAGGAGAGGTGAGTGGGTATGGTTTGTAGGCTGGTCAGAAGCTGTGTGAAAAACTGGTTGCTAAACTGGTCTGTTACAATTTTTTTTTCAAATTGTCATATATACTGTAGAATTTTACCTCAGGCTTTTCTCTGTGTAATATTTTTGTTCCTGAAGTTTAAGAAAATTTCAAAATGGTAAGTTTTAATTTAAACCTACTTTTTTCAGTTTGGCAATGCCAAGTGTACGGAATAGCTGGAACTCTGAATTGGATTTACTCTGTGATCGTCACATAGACTTGTGCACATTGCATAAATTTCTTTTGGTTCATTTATCTCACTTAGCTTAAATTCACACTTTGTGCACACATGGTTAGTACTTTGAGACTTCATTAATGAATAGTTAGATAAAGGTTTATTTCCAGTAGTTAGAGACAGTGGATGCATATAGTGTGTTAGATATTGATTTACATGTGGTTTTGGTTTCTCAGAATGTTTTTCATGATCTCATAACAAATTACTGTATACTTGGTCACTACTTTCTCTGATGTATTAGTTTTTGGAAGAACATTACATAGACCTGGAAAATAATTTGATTTGTTGTAGGAGCCTTTAAAATGGATTGGCCTAAATCTATTCTTGACATCAATTAAATTTATTATGAAGTCATATTTGCTCATTTAGCAGTCTCTGTCTTAACTAATACATTGTAAAGAAGAACTCTTGGAAGTCTTAGAATTCATGTAATAGAATAAATACTTGAAGGGATCTCTCTGCAACCATTCTGTCTGTGAATAGAGCCACAACTGCTAAATAAATGTTGTGGTTTTTTTTTTCCTACTACAGCACTGTAAAATGAAGTAATGGATTATTATTTAGAGAGCTGTAAATTCCCCAAATAAATTGCATTTTTGTTCACATTTTAAAAACCACAGCTGAACAGATGGGGAAGTAGCCCATGCTGCTTCTCAAATTCTGACTTTTAAAAAATCTTTTACTACATTAGTATATAATTTCAAAGCTGCTGTGTGGGCAAATGGGCAAATCTGTATATGAATTTGTTATGACATCACAATTTTCCTGTTACCACAATAATTAAAATAAAACTGAAATATAGGAATAATTTGAATGAAAGTGGAAAGATAAGCTAATATGAAGCCAGCTAGAAAACACTGTTAAACCAATTATTAGTTACCTATTATTATTAGTTTGCATTAGGATGACTTCACCATCTTACTAAATACTCATGTTCTGGCAAGGCTTCTAATGTACGAGGCATGTGCATGTAGGATTAATGGAAAGTTCTGTGTAAATAGAATAGGAGTAACAGTCTAAGTTATCCCTTTAAAGTAGGAAGAGGAGAACTGCCCATACTGATTCTGTCTGTCCCACAACACCTTGACAGCTACTCATTCTGTAAGATGAATCAGCAAGCAAGTGTATTAATTGCTGATATGAGACATTAAACCCCTTACAGTTTATGTTTTGCTATCCTAGTGTTCAACAGATGCCCATTAGGAAAGATTTGTCTCTGCTTTACTTTGAGGTGGTAGGTTATCTATCAAGAATAAAAGCTCACGTCCCTGGTGGATGTGTTAATTACCAGTTGGATTAATAATGGAGACTGTGTTATCCAGCTAAGTGTTTGCACAAAAACTTTAGGAACTTTCATTGTCAGTACAGCCCCCTGTATGTCACATTTTGCTGCAGTTGAGTGTGGAGAAAAGACTGTAGACATGTAAAAGCTTCAGACATGTAACTGTTGCTCCCCCTTTACCCTTCTGTGGGTACATACGCGCAGCATGATAGCAGAAACTTCTTCATTTTCCTGGGCAATCAAATTAAAAAACAATCACCTCTATAGGTTTTCTGTTATTGCCTGGATGTTTGGCCTACTGTGTCGTATTTCAGAATAAAATTGTGTGTTTACAGAAAATGTACTGTGAGTCCTAGATAAAGCTTATTTTGGCCAAATTGGTTATTATGATACAACTGGGAAAGGCAGTTCAATAACATAGATGGGGATGTAAGACATAGGCTTCCATTAATTTGTCTGAATAATTTTTAAATTATGGCTGAGGGACTGTGAAATTTACTTTAGTGTTCAACAAATGGGCTAAGAGAAACAGTGATCAGTGGCAGAAGGCATTTTGTAAAGAAACTGGATGGATGGATGGATGAAAGGTTTCTGCAGCATAGTTCCAGGCTCTGCAGTTCATCATTATTCAGTCACAAAGATTAAAGCAAATTAGAGCTTAGAAACTATGAACCAAGAGCTGCCCAGCAAAATGTCCAAAGTCACAGGGGAGTCCTACAAACTGATTCAAATGCACAGGGATGAATTCCAGAACCCCTATTTGTGGTTAAATATTTATTAGCATTTTAACTTTTTTATTTTCCTATGACATATGTCTCTTTCCCATGCCAGATTTTCAGTCTTTGAAAGAATAGTAAACATTCTCTCTCTTGCAACAGGAAAAGTTGCTTTATACTCACTCATTACTGTGGCAGTAACAGGGGATTGTACTTTGAAACATTTTACTTATTGATTGGAATTGAAATTTTTTTTCACTAATGAGTATTTATTGTTTGTGTTTGGTTTGCTTTTCCTTTTTTTTTTTTTTTAATGTGATACCTAATCTTCCAAGGAACTTTAGACCAAAGTTTATTTATTCCCCCTGCATTTTTGGGGAGCAGGAGTTCTCAAAGTTACTCAGATCCTCCCATATGCATGCAATGTTCTTGAAAATTGAATGTAGCATTCAGACCTGCATTTTTAAACCATGTTAAACAAATTTCCTGTAGAACTGAGGTAAAAACATCTCGTTCCTGACAAAATTGGCACAATTTGTAAACTGGCTTAATGCGTCTGTTGGTTTCTGTTCAAATGAAAGGTGTGAAATGTTTTTGTCTAGCTGAGAGTCTTTTCTATAGAAAGACTAAGATTTCACAGTGATAAATTCTAGTGAAATTTTGCTTCTGCAAAATATTGGTGCATGCATGCGCTGGATCCTCAGGAAACTGTGAGCTTCATGCTGAATCGGACTTGGGAGTACTGAAACACATTTGTTCACAGGCATTTTTGGAAGTGTGTAACCATCTATGTCAGTATAATATGTGCTTTGGAGGCCTTTCATATTCTACAAAGAAGGGAAATACCTTAATATATTGTAGAGGTTGGGGTAAAGAGCAAAAGAGAAATCTGACAGGTACATAATTCACCTTGGCTGTTTAAGTGCTGTGTAAGAACTGAATGCAGATCTGTAGCAGAATGAGGTGAGCAAAGTCACATGCACTCTTTTCATACATTCTAAGACTGCTAATCTGAAAGTCTAGTTCTGAACAAACAGCAGGATCAGTATGCAGAAGATCTTCTAAACACATGCATGTAATTTAAAAAATAATTTTTTTTAGCAAGAAGACTTTTTAAAAATTTATGTTCAATATTAAAACACAGTGGTGGATTTACATCTCTTTTATGTCTTCACATGAGTAACCTGATTTGCTGATAATATTGTTTATATTTCTCAAATTTTTCATCCTCTTCTACTGGACATGTTCTTTATATTCAGTATACTCAGGATGCCTTATATTCAACTAGACAAAAAAAAAAATTCATCTGGTGGCATCAACCAGGCAGAGAACTGTTATGCTAAAGCAACTTGCCTTTACCAAAGGTTGACAGATCACTACTCTAAAGCTGGGGAACAAGTCAGACAAGTTTATATCACAAATGAAAATAGTGAGCTTTGTCGAACAGTAGAAGCTCATGTGTGTTGGATAGGCTTCCACTCTTGAGAGGCTCACTTGATCAGAGTTTCTGTTTCTTCTCCTTTGTTGTGAATGTCTGGTGAACTTTTGGAAGCTGGCACGGATTTTTCTGGCAGACTGAGAGAATGCTGCCATCCAGGAAAGCCTCATTTTATTGACTGCAGTCTTCGTAAGTTCTTAATTTTTTTTTCCTTTTTAAATCACAGAGATGGACTTCATTTGCTTGATGAAAAGTGAAACTTGAAGTTATGTGCCTTAGTACACTTTGGACGGCATTGTGGAAGAAATTCTGCTTGCCACAGCTAGTGACCAGATGGTCTTTTCCTACAGATCTTCTGCTTTGATAAATATTAAATCTCTGCATATAAGGTGCTTGTCAGCCTTAAAAACGGTTTTGTATTTTTTTTGTTATTTTACATTCTCTTGCAATATGTCCCCAAGGAGGGCCTCAACCCTATTTATTCAGTCCCTTAATTACAATACTTTTTTTACTGATTTGATGTTGTTGACTTATGCAGTCACAAAGGGTCAGAGCAAGTGTTAAGTGTGATAAGGGAAGTGGGATACAAAGCTGGCACTAGAAAGGCAGTATTTCAGGAAGGGGCTGGTATGTGGAGGAGGAGGTGGTGGTGGTGACTGTGTTGTTCTGCATTTGGAGGTGTCAGGAGCAGCTACACCAGGAGAGCAGCACGTGCTGCCACTGCCCTGCTGCCTTCTGGCCACACCATGGGAATGAGAGGGAAGCCGTGTGGTGGGAGCTGTGTTGGGGACACCGCAGGTGCCAGGGCTATTTGTGCTGGCAGTGGCTCTGCTGGCTGTGCCACCCTCCACATCCAGCCAGCTTGAGCACAGCTGGGAAGTGTCAGGGCACATCGCTGGTCCCAGCTTCACTGCTGCCTGCCTGGCTTCCTTCCTCACCTTAAAAGGTGGCTGAACGTAAGGCCTTGGTCCTGCAGCCATTCTTATACACCAATAGTTGGTTAAGGGACAGTGTTTGGGTATAAATCAGTGCTCATGTAGTCCCTTTATACACTAAGCTCACAGTATCCTTAAATCACAAGTAACAGTTCCTTTCTTGTGGTCTTATCTTATTCTCCATATTTCCTGGTTATACTGTAAGTAGTCCTTTCGAAACTGCTTGTCAACCCAGCTAAAGCGCAGATGATAAGTTGCCTGATGGCTTTTTGTGTACTGTTTGACATTCTGTTCTTGTAAATAATTTATTAGCAGAGAAATTGCCATGAAAGTTTGACTCTGGCTTCTTTCAGATGTTCATCTTGACAATTTATGATCTTTCACAAAATATTTATCTTACATTCAGGAACAAAAATGATCCAAGAGACAGATTTGATATTGCATCAGTGGGTTCATTCCACTTTTACATGTTTTTCAGTAAAAGAGATTTGAATCCCCGCTAATCAAAGTTGAATCAGCTCAGATGAAATGTTAGGCTATCTTAAGTTTTTTCTGCATGTATGTTTTAGCATATCAAGAGGCGTCTTTCTCAACATAAAAGTTGTACCTGGACACACTCTTATGCCTTTCGTATTTCTGTGTTTCCTCCTTTTAAATGTATACCTATATCTTGGGAACTCAATTTTTAAACAAAATGTGTTTTATGGTCATTTTTGCAATAGTTTTACACAGTTTAGCCATCTGTAGTTCTCCTGTGCATGCCTTGTCACAGGATGCCATTGCATTGTCCCTGCAGAGAAACCACATTCTGAGTCTTGTATTTCAGATAAGCCTCATTCTTCCATGAGCAGTCTCTCCCTGGTTGCTCACTGAAGCTGATCGCCACACCTGTCCACTTCTAAGATTGTTCCGTCAGCATTCAGTGGTGACATTGCAAAGAAAGAAATTCTAGGAGTAACATTGAAGGAGGTATAGCAGCTGCCAATGCAGAAAATCCTGCCAATATTAATAAACCAAATATTTTTAAATGTCCACTCTTCTGAGCAATTTATGCCAGCAAGAAGATTTATCTTAAGGCAAAAAAACAGAAAACAAAAACAGTACACCCCTGACTTCTCCCAAGCTACTTTATAGGTATACATTTTCCCTTTGTTTATATGCTGGGTGGCTTAATTTGACTATCTTCAGAACCCAGAATTTTCTTTCTGGGAGAATTAGTTTATTAGTCCAGGTTACAGGTAAGATTGTTGAAGTTCCTCATTCTGCTTGTATTCATAGCCAAGAATTTGTTCCCAGGTCTTGTGTTCAGATATCCACGTTTGCACAGCATCACTCTGCATGGTTTGTGGTGTGGATTGAACTCAGTTCATCTCCAGGCAAGAAACCCATGGAGCAAAGCACAGTGTCTCTGGCATCTTGTGGGGCCACATTCCAGTAATCACAGGAGACAGATTCACTGTGCGCATAAATCATGTGTGTTCAACAAGAAAATTACCATTGCATTTCAGTTACCAAATAAATATTCCTAATATTATAGCATACTTCTATTTTCCACAGCATTGTGAGTTTGGGGCTTTTTAAGCTTTTAAACTCAACATCAAGAATAAACTTTGAAATTATATATATTCCTATTTGATTTCAATAATTTTTCCATAGAAAAAGGGTAGAGCATGTTCCATTTAAGCATTTATTGCTTTCATTTTTGATCCTTTGCTTTAAATAATTAGTATTCATCTGAGTACAGCACCAGAAAGGATACAAATATTAAAAAAAGTCTTTTAACTTTTTTTTCACTGTGACACTTTGAAAAGAAGAAAAAAAATAACCCTTCATACTCATTTCAGAACATCAAGTTGGTTTTTTTTGCGTTTGTTGACAATTTCTTCAAATATATTGCATGATCAAACTTGTGAATTTAAGTTTCTTTAGTTTTTGAAAGATTAAAATTTTAGAAGCCTTGTATCTATCTTCTGGGTGAGACTTAGCTCTGCTGATGACAGCAGCATTTTTCAGCTCATATTTTTTTCCTGTTTATGTAGGCATTTTTATGTTTATCCAACCATGAAATGTATATTAGCAGTGCTTCAGACACCTGGGAAGTTAGATTATGTTTTTTGACTGGTAGGAAAAAGCAAATAAAAATGATGGTTCTTGTTCACAGACCTCTCTCAGAAAGTGCAGTGCCCATTCCAATTTCTTTTGTCTATGCACCAGTAAAAGTTTGCTGAAGCAATAGTTTTGCTTAACTCTCTTGTATTACTATTTGACAGAAATAAGGATATGTGTGATTTTCTTTTCCTTTGTGGATGGGCTTTGACAGTACATCTGGGCTCATGCACCCTGTACTTTAGTTGTTGAAGGAATTGGGTATATCAGCTTCACTTTTGGTTGGTAGGGATATTTAAATCCTCCCTATTTTTTCTTTCAATGAAAAGATAAAGTTATTAAGATTGCAACTTCAAGTATTAAAACCAGTAAATATATGTGTTCTTCAACTTGTCTTTACATGTCATGAGATGGTCCAGCAATATCCCAACATACCTGTATTCCACTGAGTGTTGCATCATTTGATGAATAGGATAAAGGGTAGTAATAAGTGAATTGGAATTCTGATATATTTATAATATGATGAGTTGCAGCATTATTTACTACTACTGAAATAAGACCCAGAGCTGCAGGTTAATGGAAGAGTGAAATGAAATAGTAAATCTCTACAAATACTGATCTAAATGCCATTTGGTGAAAAAGTAACATTTGACTCTTGAGTTCTAACATAGATTGCATTCACCTTGTGTGATGTTTGCATACAAAATGTGACTGTATCTTATAGACCTGTTTTATAAACACTTGCTTTCATTTGGTTTGATATAGGACATAAAGTTGACTTCTTTATAAAGGCCTAACATTTGCATGCTTCTTGCGTGCTTTTTCTAGGGAATGGACTAGTCCAGATAAATAATTTTTTATCAAAGAAAATAAGTTTGACCTGATACATACCAAAACCTTATTTTGATAGTTTTACTATCTAGAAATCAGAAGTACATCTTATGATACCTGAAATGAGCTATGCATGCTGAACTGCTCCCTTAATCCTTTACTGAACAGGTGGATAATTTTGCTGGTTTGTGCTCATTTTTACTAGGTTATGGAGAAATTTTCAGTGTGAGAGCAAAATGCCTTTTCTTGCTTTTTCAGGTATTTTTAGAAAATACCTGATAGTATCTGGTACTAGTAAGCAGACAATTTAGGATTTAAGAGTCATGAACTCGGTATATCCACTATTGCCTTATAACCAAATGATAGGACATGTGCTGTGGAATTTCTGGTATATAAAGATGCCTGCTGCTGTAAATAGTGTCTTTAAAGTATTGGAGCAAGCTGAAAATGCCAAACCAAAAGAAAAAAGATACTGGAACACATAATGGCATGTAAGGCAATAAATACTTATCTGGGAAGAAACAAACTTGTGAACTAGAACCTGAAAGCAGGTTATAGCGAGGTGGGTGTCGGTCTCTTCTCCCATGTAACAGGTGATAGGACAAAAGGAAGTGGCCTCAAGATGCACCATGGGAGGTTCAGGTTGGATATTAAGAAAAATTTCTTCACTAAAAGGTTTGTCAAGTATTGGAACAGGCTGCCCAGGGAAGCTGGTGAGTCACCTTCTCTGGAGGTATTTAAAAGATGTGTAGATGTGGTGCTTAGGAACAACATTTAATGGTGGACTTGACAGTGTTAGGTTTATGGTTGGACTTGATGACCTTTAAGGTCTTTTCCAACATAAATGATCCTAAGATTCTGTATTTCTATGGCTTAATGTACGACAAATCTGAGGCATAACTTGAGTACACTGGAAACTTTCATTGTCTGAACAGAATGAGCTAAGCCCATGTCAGATTGTCTGATTAAGACAAATAGGAGAGCTGAAACATGAGTAATCCTTTATTACTGCATGAACAAATTTTAGTTTTCATTTATAATTACTGGTTTTTGTGGCCTTTTCCAGCTTTGCTGTTTTCTGCTGAATATTGGAGCTGAACAGTTGTATTTGTCCATGCTAGATTAACTTCAGATAGTTTCCTCTTCCCTCAGCTTCCCTGTCTTCCATTCACACTGAAAACACCCTGAAAGAGAGTAAAGACCAGGTTTAGTTGTGGGAACCTAGCACAAATAGTAAGGCAGACTGCAGCTAGAAATAAAAGTGAAAAATCTGCACAGAACAGGTCAGTATCTGGAGAATAAAAGGCTAAGAGATAAACACAATGAGGAGGGGTCCTGCAGAGGGGCTGAGCAGGGGTCTGGCAGGACAGGTCTGACAGAGCTTGGCAGGCAGCAGGACTAAACTGGGAGCGAGCACCTACATGTGTGTTCCCAGTAATGAGGGAGGAGAAACAGGTTTTTGCAATTAACTGACTGATTTAATAGTTAATCAGCTAATCTGCCTCAGCTCCCTTTTCTCTAAGATATTGACAGGTACCTTGAATTACCTCACACAAGTAGTAATTAGTATCTATTTCAGTGTTGATTCCTGAGATATTTACTGCATGTGACTATATTGTGATCAGGTGAATTAAAAATGTGGATGCTCTGTTTTACTGTGATATAGATCGGTTTGTATCTATATTTAGTTCAGTGCATACTTTCTATTTGAAACATATTTCTGTACTTAAATTCTCATAATAAAAGCTGAGAACTAGGGCTTTTTGAAAGTTAACTAACTTTCAGTAGTTTTTTACCTCTATCCCTCTGAAATCAAAGCATTGCAAAAACTGTAATTATTCAAGAATTGAGCTTTTTAGGGAAAAATGGCCTAATGTCCATTTAGAAGAGCTCTGAGTTACAGTTAATGACTAAAGCTAGAACTTGACTCGTTTCAGGTCTGTATATGGAGACTAGCAAGATTGCTCAGAGCTTTCCCTTGAAAGTAATATGCCAATTCAGGAAACGGAAATCAAATATATCTATTCACCAACTGAGTTCTTCATAGTCATGAATTGATGTTAATGTGAGTTCCAATTTGTTGTGAAATTTTTGAGGCATTTCCCAACAGATGGGGCTTCAGTGATTTCGTTTTTATCAACTGAAGTGCTTAGTTTTTCCTGAGTAGCACTTATTCACTGCTCTTGAGATTTGTTTCCTGCTGTTTTGGAGCATGTCCTGTCTTGCTTTGGCTAAAAACATTGCTCAGTTGAGTGGTGATTTTCTTTGGGAAGAATATAAGGAGAAAGTAGTGTAGGATAGACTTTCTGAAGTCTTGCAAACCTCTGGCACAGAGGTCTGCTTAGGGGCTCTTAGTGACCAAAGGAAGCTTTCTCTGCATGAAATACTTTTGTGTACATGTAGGTTTTACAGATGACTTTACTAATTAGTCTGCAGAAATTTCTATCTTGGGTCACACTTGTTCTTTTTACCCAGAAATAATTGTACTTCTTGACGTAATTTGTAATAGTTGATTAACTAAGTGTTCAGAAGCTATAACCAATACTTAACATTTCTATGCCTTCATAGCTTACTTATTTAATAGATATTTTTAAAATATAGCTTAACCTTCTCTGTTGAAAATTGAGTATGTAGATCTTTGCTTTGCAATTTAGTATGTCGCTCTTAGCTTTTGCGTCGTAGTATTATTTTCTTCCATCTCCTTTGTTAAATAATTGCTGGGAACTGTCAATTTATGGACATTCAATTAAGTAATTTGTTTCTCATAATTAAATAATGAACCACAGCAACCAACCAAGTAAACACGCTCAGAAATGATGTCTGAAATATTTTTCCATAAGTCTGACATCAATTCAATGGCTGTATCTTGGGTAATAAAACTGATTTATTATATTAGATAATTTGATCAGTTAGACCCAGTCAAGGATGGCCCTGATTGCTGCTAAAAGGGCTTAATTATGATGGCATATGTTGTCATTAAGGCTTTATTGGTCAACCATGGTTATTAAAAATACTACTTTTCTTTAAGCTATTGATTTCTTTATTGCAGTGGTATTCCACAGAATGACAATACAATAAATTTGCCTTCTGCTTCCATGAGATGAAATAGAAACTTAATCTTTATTTCAGGATGGAAGAAGAAAGAACAACCTCAGTTCCCATCTGAATGACTTTGTGGTTGCCTGCTGCCCATATCTAGTGAATCTTGAGTATGCTTCCAGTGGAGTAGCAAACATTTGATTTCAGCATTGTGTGAGTGCATAAACATGCTCATGCCCACCAATAAACGGAGTAAATTTGATATTTAGTGTTTCTGTGTGGGAATTATCAGGGGAAAGGAAACTTACTTCTGACTGAAAATTCTTACTCATCATTGGAGTGCTTTGAGCATCCCTGTAATACAAAAAGCTGTTTCTGCCTCTCCTCCCAGATCTCCGTTGTTCTGCTCCAGCATAGTGGAGCAGCTCATCTTCCCTGTTAGAATAAAGTGCTCTTTTAGCTTCACCACTGAATGGCATTTCACTTAATTTCAGGAGGATGTTGGAAAGAGGAAAGGTGGAGCCATGATCTTCATTCTGCAAAGCTTCTCTGGTTAGGAAAGGAAATGGGACCTGGGATGCATGAAGATGGGTGTTAATTTGCTGCCTCACAGACTGGCCTGTGTCCATATTGCTTGGCTTAGTCCCTGGAAAAAGGACAGGGCCAAGCCCAATCTGACCCTTTTGCTATCTTCGTTTTTTCATGTGCTTTGCAATAGTTCTGTACATCACTATATTTACGTGAAGGGCTTGCATCTTCAAACCATTTTCTTTTCTTCTTGACTTTGCAAATAAGCTTTTAAAGATGTAGGAACTATCTGCAGCTTGTACACAGAAACTGCTTCCTATGCCATTTAACCCTCCAGAAGAGCAGAATTACTGAAACGTGAGCATTATGTTCAAGCATAGCTTTACTTGTTTGGCACACAGCTGTTTCAGAAGTGCATTATACTTCAAAGGAGCATAATATTATTTGAAATGTGTGTTGTGAAATAGAGATGAAGCAAAACCTAACGTTTTCTGCATATTTAAGGAACATGGTGCTTCTAACTACCAAAAAAAATTTAGGGCTGGATTCTAATGCAGAAAGTATGAGAGTCTTTAGGGAGATTCTTTGACTGTTACAGAATGTAAGGAGTATCCATGGAGGACAAGTTTACAGAAAAGCATTTACATTAATCAGTGTATACTTTGCTAGGGAAAAACACAGCGATTCAAGGGTGATGAAACACCCATGAGACCATTGATAAGACTATGCTTTGAGAGGAGATTTTTGCAATGTTTAGTTCATAACTAGATTGTATTGCACGATTCAATAGTACATAAAATCTTTTAGGAAAACTACAACATTGATACCTTCTCCAAAAGGACAGCGAAGATGATGATAAAATACCATTGGAGTAGGTAAATGTGTTTTTTGTTTTATTTACTGTCATCTGTGCAATGATGCAGCAAAGGGATAAATAAGATTTTTAAGTCGTGTGAAAGTTTTACCTGCAGTATTTTGTGAGAACACTTGAAGTGTGAACTCTTACAAAGTGAGGACACTTTACTCCATGTTTCTGCAGGCGGTACTCTGAATAGTGAATGAATTTAATAAGATAAATATAGATATAGGTGGAGTAGTATGATTATTGGTTATTGACTGTTATTTATGCTTCAGTAAGGTTTTAAAATTCTCTGTGTCTGCAGATGAAAGATCATTTTGGGTTTTGATCAGATCTGAAAACCTTTCTGAAATTTTTGCTCTCTCATCTACTCAATACGAAAATCTGTGGTGTACCTCAAATGTTTCGTGAAATATTTTCTCCTGAAAAGAAAAATATTTTGAAGTAAATCATACATAAAAATACCTTACAGGCTGTCTTTAAAAGCCTTAAAGCTTGTTTTAAAATTATCCTGGTGGAATAGTATTTTTCTTGTCATATTTGTTGAGAGTAAAATGATAACTGATACTTATTATTCAATAGGACTGACAAATAACAATCTATCTGTGATTTCCTTTGATAGATTTTTATTATGTGCAGAGCAAGAATCTTACTCAGTGGCTGTAGCTACAATTTAATCAGAAGAGAATATAAATTTGCTGCTTTGACAGCCTAATGATGTAGAAAACTCTGAGGAAGAAGTAGTCAATAAAGAGGTAGATGCTTACTGATCCTAACCTTCCTCAAAGGAAAATCTTACTTGTACTGTGTTAAGTTTTGATTTTAATGGTGCAACAGATACCTTAAGTGCTAAGTAACACAGCTTGTCTATTAAAATAAATTAAAAAGAGTTTAACCATGTAAACAAATTTTTGTATTATATATGTAATGGAAGGGATTGTCCACGCCCTTGAACTATCAGCAATGTAGTCGAAATGCTATATTACTCATTTGTGTAGTTTGTGTTGTAAAAAAATAGATGTTTACTGTAAAGATACTTTTTTTTTTTTTTTTTTTAAATTTAAGTGCAAAACTAGTTTTTCCTGGCTTTTCCCAATGAGGAATAATATTCTTGCAGCTGTCTTCAGCTGCTTTCGGCTTCATCAGAGACCTGCAATTTTTTAAAAAATAAAACTCTCTTACTGATTTTATAGTTAATTTTCTTATTCAACGTATAAGAGGAGCATGGTGAATACTTGATTTAATTATGGTTTTTTTAAGAAAGTGTTTAGTTCTGCCCCAAACAGAACAGGGAAGACTTTGGCTTCCAGTTTCTTGTAGTCCTTTTCCATCCTTTTTCCATTTGGAAATAAAGGAGTGTAATTTTGAGAACTACAGTGTTACTGATAGAATGAAGTCAAGCAGAAAGAAATAAAAAGTCTATGAGAGTCAGTAGCTCTTTTCAATGTAATAGGAACTTGAAAATTTGCAGGTGTTCTAAGTAGCTGGTAAGCTCTGCATCCTGTAAGTATTACCAGAGGCCAGCTAGGAATACAGTTGCAAGCGCCAGTCACTTGGCTGAAAGGTTAAATCAATGAACAGAATTATCAGTGCCCTTTTCATTGTCTTATCAAGAAAAATACACAATACAGGCAGTTACTCTGTTGAATACAAAACCCAAAACATATTTTTAGGCATTTTGTGTTAGGCATCATCTGGACTAAATGTGATTTTAGGATTCCGTTAATACAGTACTTGGGGTTTTACAACTTCAGAATGATGGAAATCTAATCCACAGTTTAAGGTAAGGCAGGTGAGAGAGCTTTACTGTTTCAGAAGCAACATAATTTGTTTGGGTTGGTTATCCCTTAGCTGAATTTGTTCTTACTTTGAAAAATGCTACAGGTTCTACCACAAGTATATAGTATATATACCACTTTTATATATAGTATTAAATGTATAAACTTGATAACATGTTTCTTATACCATTACTTATTGTGACTTCAGGGGGTATTTAGATGTCTAGATCAAGACCTCCTCTCAGACTCAGTTTATGGTAAGTGTAGATTTCTGCAGCAATTTGGAGCACCTAAATTAGACTCATCTTTAATAAGCTCTGAAGAAATCTCTCTGTATCTGTTGCTTTTGTAAAGAAGCTTACAGTCTGTACTGATCCTGCTTAAGCATTTAGTGTGCTTAATGTTAGGTGATGTGAATACTCTTGTATGTTTTCTTGAAAGTGTGCTGCTTAACTGATCCAACATAGTAGATTAGGGTTTGATACCTGAAGACAAATTTGGAGTGTGAGTAGGCTAGAAAGGTATCTCTTCACCTCATTTGTAAAGGTTGTCCCGTAATAAGCCCTTCTTTAAAGCACACTGTGATTTCGTGTGTCACAACTATTTGGGGATTTTATATGACCATAAAGTAAATGTCATTACAACCGTGATTTGGCAAATTGTTTTTAAAATAAATCAATACAAGGATATAGTAATAAAAAAAGGTGAAAAACACAGAACAAAAAGGGAGAAAACAATATTTTTTCCCTGTTTGAAAAGCAAAGTATTCATACTTACAGAAAGCTTAAAATGTTTTAAAAACAAGTCAGGTTTTAATACCACTGAAGAAGAATGGCACCAGGAGCAATTGGACATTTGAGCCAGAATAAAAGACAGAATGGAAACTTGCAAGTGTGGAGAACACACTGATGGGGTTGGTTAAGTAACCAATTGCTGGGTATCATCATGTCAAGCAAAACCCATGTCAAGCAAAACCCAGGCAGGCAAAATCAGGCAGTGTTCCAATCTAATCTGTCAGCCTATGAATTGGTTCTTTGCAGGCATCATGCAGTATAATTAAAGTTTAGGAAGAATGTTTCAATCTGTGTCTCTTTAAATAGTGATAATTCTAATTTGGGAAGGTGCTTGCTTAACCCTCAAATTTGAATGCATGCATCTTTTCCAGAAAACAGTAAGGCCAATTAAAACCCAAAACCTCAAAACTAAAAAAAACCAACCAAATCCCAAACAATATTTTTTTTTAAGTTTGCATGAACATCCATATATATGCATGACAGATTCAAACTGATTGTGTCAAATGATGATAGCATTGCTACTAGTACTGGGAAAAAGTAGAGCTTTGTTCTGTCTACCTGACTTGTAAATTGCTCAGTCCTTGGTAATGCCAGGGACACTTCTGTTGTTACTATAGGAAGAAATTAAATTTCCTGAAGTATTTTGATGTCAGAAGGCCTAACTTCTCTGAACTTCATTACCTCTAAAAATTTGCCACATGTGTTTTGCACACAGTACCTCAAGCAGAAACCCTTGCTGTGTGCATGTTCATGTTGAGTGCTGGGAGGATATTGTCATAAACACGGTGCTGAAGGACTGCCCATGCTTCCTCTTCAGTGTTTCACCTATACTGGGCATGGTAAGGCACATGACAGTTTAAAATCAAATATAGATTGAGTCCTATTAAAGCGTAACAGAACACTGTTCACATTGATACTTTTTAGCTCTTTGAATATGTGATTGGCTCAGCAGAATCAGACTAGGCTATTGAAGCAAATTCAGTCTCCTTCCCCCTGGATGTTGTTACCCTGGCAAAGTCCATGTGGGCCACATCCTTTCAAGTATTTGCAATGAGTAGCTGATAGGTTTTATGCGCTGCCAATCTTAGGGAATAAAATATGTTATGAACCCTCTCATACCTGCCAACTCCCATTCAGTTTTGTGGGCACAAGGGTTCCCAAAAGTTTGTATGTTTGATCACATTTCCATCCAAACTGTTGTAAGGGCCACCTGCCCTTTATGGCAAATATAGTGCAGGGGAATTGGAGCAACTGGCTCCCAAGGAATGCATTTAGTTTATGGAGTTTTTAGTAAAGGTTAGCAGCTGGAAATAAAGAAGAAAACAACCAGAGCAATTTTACCCTTTGGTGAAATATGAAGAAATGTATAGATTACATGGTCTTGGCTTACCTTGCAAGAGAACCTCTGACCATTTCCCAGCGGTGTAATTTCTTTGAATATTCTGTTCTGCATACACAGGTGAAAAACAGGAAAGCAGAGATCCTGTGCTCATGTCTATCCAGGGATTTTGTGATGAGTAGAAAAAGTTCTTGCCTTTAGAGAAGTTCAGGGCCAAGACTGGAGTACCCAAGTGGAAGTAGTGCTGTTAGGCAGGCAAAAGCAAGAGTGAGATGTGCCCAGGGTCGCTCAGCCCGCCCTGCTTCCACCACCACGTGTGCTAGCAGCAGTGGCCTCTGTTGGACTGAGCTGACCAGAGTTTTGTTACCCACTTGAAACTGCTGCTGGAGCCAGACCTGTTTCTGGGCTGGGAACCTGTCCTGGAAGATGGACTATTTTTAACAGGAAACTTCATTAAATGTT
This sequence comes from Dicaeum eximium, assembly GCA_013396995.1. Classification (NCBI taxonomy): domain Eukaryota; kingdom Metazoa; phylum Chordata; class Aves; order Passeriformes; family Dicaeidae; genus Dicaeum; species Dicaeum eximium. Next base: position 45,128 of record VWZP01001133.1, read on the forward strand.
AAAAACTAAGATTTTTTTAACCAAGTGGGTCTACAGGACCCTTTTCTTTTAAGAAATTGTTCTGGTTAATTAATTATTTGGTTTTCAGCAAGGATTTCCAAAGAAAGTTCTTTCAGGCTCAGTTGGAGATTGAGGGATATACTTAGCCTTAAATGTGAAAAAACTTCTACTGAATTATTGATTGATAACTGTTACTGAGATTTTAACCTAAGATAGGCTCATGAAAAGGCTGTGTCCAGACTCCAAAGAAGCCTGTATTTGTAGAATATTTTAATATTAATTAAACAAATAAAAGTAACCATTAGGTTTTAACATCAATCAATATTAAATGAAAGGTGTATTAATAATGTATCTTCTGTAGTTACTTTTTATTTCATTTAATACATGAGGATTGTGTATGTAGTTTAAATGTGTTTGCAGTGACCTGAAATGATACCTGCTAGAGATGCTCACTTGAGTTTGTGGGTTCCTGTGGTGGTGGTTTAAGTCAGACTGTTATGTTCATCAGTGTGGTAGGAGGACATGAAGAAAAAAAGGTTGTTTTGTAAAGACTTGTAAAATCAGTTGTGAGTGACAAAACTGATTTGGAGTGGGAGGACTCAAGGAAATGAGACTGGAAGAGAGGAGCATTTCTTCCTTTCAATTAAGGCACCAGGAGCAATTTTCTAAAACCCAGCCAACCAAGAAACAAAAAATGTCATACTAACTCCCACATTTCCATAAGGGAAGGTATGCCTTACAAGCCCATGTAAATTTATTTATATTTGTATACTGATTTTTTGCAGTTCTATGAGTAGATAGAAACATACTCTAGAGATTCTGATCAGTCAGTTATGATATAAAGATTACTGAATTTATAGTTTATTCTCCTTTTATTTATCTAGATTTATATTTTTATTATGTTGACTAATTGTCAGTGTAATTTTGTACAAGTGATTTGATAGCCATGTTCCTCATTTTCTTGACTGATTTTAAATTAGAAAAATATTATTTCTCACTTTTACAAGCCATTCAGTGTTAAATACTTTAAGGAATGTAACAGATTTAAATCTTATGGCTATAGTGGTCATACATATACCTTGTTATAGCTGTACTCCACAGGAAAATATGAGAATATTTTGATGTTTCCTCTATTTCTGAATTGGAAAACAGGTACTGCGTTATCAGAGTAATGAAAATTGACATAATACTTACTTTTATGTGTTAGGCATCTGTACTTAATGTCTTTGCTTGACTGTCTCAGAAAAGCAGAATTTGCTGCATAAATCATAGGGAGATTTCTGTAGTGTTGATGGTACATCTCGAATTTTTGTTCAGCCCTGTGTTTGCTTAATAAAGATATGTTTATGCATGCACTTCTCTCTGTATAGATGCATCTATTAATACAATTTAAATGTGTATCAAAATATGTATTTACAAGTAACATGCTGTAACAATAGAAGTATTTAAATGTAATTAACCTATTATTCCTGTCCATGAAAATATAATAAATTGTTCAGCAAGTACCAAGTAGAATTAATTTTCAAATTTCTATGCTCTTTGCATTTTAAGAAACATTTTTCGAGTTCCTTTTTAGGTTCTTTCATGGTTTAGAATTGTAGTTCAGTTCTTATAGCTTTGTTGTCTAGCTTTCCTTGTTCTTGGGTCTCACTTTTATGTAAGAAAGCAACTGTGTCAGTTTAGGTTCACTGAGCCTTAGCCTTTATTAAATATTGTCATTACCAAGGAAGAGCTTTCCCACCAATGTTTGAAATACAGGTTAAAACTTTCCTGCTTCTCTTGTATGATGCATTTAACTCTCCAAAGGAGAAGATACTTAGGTGCAGATTGTATTTTTTTCTGCATCATAATCCAAAATTAGATTCAGTAAAATAGGCTGTAAGTAGCTTTCGTATTTCTGATTTAATTTGCTTTTCTCTGAACAGATTTTACTTTTTGTTTGTTTTAGGGTTTTTTTTTTGTTGTTTTTTTTTTTTTCTTCTGGCATATTCTAGGTCTTTGGAGTACAGCTGGAGCTTGTATATTGGAGGTTTTTCACTGAAGCCCTTCATAGCTAACTTGTGGTAGACTCATAACTTGAGGATTGATGTTTCCTGCCTCTGGAGGGTGACTGAAGCCTGAGAGAATTTATTTCGTTTGCTATCTGCTGGAGAAAACTGGTTTTATTCCCTAGCATTCAATTCTACGTTTTTAACAGAGAATCCATGTTAAGGGGTCAGTCTTTGGACTGATCTCAAGTGACCTGTTCAAGTGCAGTAGTTTATTCCACGTTTGTTTTTAAGTGTAGAGGAAACCTCTAGGGAAACACTGGTTGGTGATTGTAACTCAAATGAAAATGGCCGATCAGAAGGTCTTGCTTATTGTTACTAGGTCTGACTTGTTAAAAGAGAAAGTGCCTTGTAAACACTGATTTAATCTGGCAGCACAAGTACTAAAGTCCAATTAAAAATAATTCTATTACTGACAGATGAAGCACAAGGTAACATTAAAGTTTTTCACATGCCTGTTGCATTCCTTAGATTGACTCTGAGTAGCTATTTGCAATCACTTGGTGAATCATTATCCTGACCTATTCACAATACTTGCAAGGTTCACAGTCATAGCCGTGGTAGATATCATGAGACCGTGATGAAGCTTTTTGAGTTAAAATGATAGATACACATATTTTGTTAACCTTCTGTTTCAGATTTAAATCTCCTCACTTAGTATTCACTAGGCATGCTCAGAGCTGTAACAGAGACATCCGTATATGTTCTCTCCTATACTAATATTAAATAAATATTTGCAAAGTCACTCCTACATTGGTAAACTTCTTGTATGAGCTCCCTTCTGGTCTTTTGGCAGTGTTACAGCAGCTATTCATCACTCTGTTTAGGATTTCCATTTTTATTCTACTGACATGTATTAACATTGTGTTATGGTTTTAGGTGTTGACAGTGTTTCTAAATTTATATGTTCCTGTTTTCTTTGCGATATCTGGAGTTGTAGAAACACCACATTAATGTACAGTGATTGCCTAGCAAGTAGTCAGGGTGAACATTTATAGAGTTAGCCATTAAATTTGCATAATTTAATAATTTAAGTATTTGGGTTGTTGCTACCAAACTATGCATTCATAAATTACTTTTCGTAAGTGTTATTTTTAATCCTTTAATAATTTAAATATTTGTATTAAATAATGCCTCTATTTAAGTATATTTTTATTTTTATTGATTCAGTCATTTTAGTGCTTGTGGTGCATATGGTGTCTAGGCTGACTTTATATCATAGCCAGCTATGTTTTGATGATCAAATTTGGTTAAATATTATCAGGTAGAAATGCTTTCACTGAAAATGCCATTTTCAAACGTTCGAAAATTGAAATATTATTTGAAAACTACAGCAAAACTGGTTTTGCAATCCCCAGAATCTGTGAGAACATTATATTCTGTAAGAGAAAAAATCTCTAAAGGTTTTCAGTATGACTATGATAATATCTGTAAGATATGTAGTCTATAAATCTGTAGATTTTTTTAAAATAGAAATTACATGGTCTGTAAATCGAAACAGTTTCAAAATTATTTTTCTGTGTTTTTTTGCTGCTTCGTCTTTGAAATATTTTGTTTGTTTTTTAATACTAGCTATTTATCGAGTCTTTTAGCCCTTGATCTAACCTCACTGTTGGGTGTGTTTGCAAGAGTTGCAGAGTTCAGTGATATCAACAGGAATGACACATATACATTGCTAAATTGTTTGGAGACAAGTTTTATGTATCTTGTATGTGTTTTGTAAAGTGCCAGTAACATGGCTGTAGTGCATGGCCTGTACTCATACATATTATTGCAATGTAAATAAATAAAAATGGATAAGAATTGTGTTTGTTTTCACTCTGATTATTTTTTTCTTAATTATTAGTCATATGAATAAATCCCCTGATAATAATTTTTTTGAAAGTCTGGAGATCTGGGGATTTTTTTTTGCAAGTAATCTCAGAAAAAAAAATCAGAATTTAGAAAAAAACAACCAAAAATATATTTTTCTTTCTTGAAAGATAAATAAAGCACATCATGGGTTAGGGTCTAAAAAGAAAGAAAGGGCCTCAGGCCCCCAATTTTGTAGGGTACATCAGTATTTCAGAAATTGCAGGAGTTTTAAACTGTCATGGGAGAAATTATCTAACTAGTGTAACACCTCTGATACCAAAATTTGAGTTTCTGATGAAGCTTTGTGAAACAGCAGCACAAAAGCTATTATAGAATAGGCATGTTGCTGCCTAGGTGTTATCAGCACATCAACAATCAATTACAGTCATCCACTGAGGTCAGAAGCACATGAGTACTTTGTAGTTCGAAGTGGAATGTTTCCTGGGGATGAGTCGGTTTCATGAGTAATGATTCTGCTAATGGGATGGAACAGCACTATTGCAGAGAGAATACTTTTAGGCATTAATCATTAGCCTCTTACACATACTGTGCTACAATACTCTGTAGTAAAAACAGTCTATTTGCAGTGACACACTGGATTGAAATGTTACTGTATTCTTTTGATTGAACTGAATGTTCAAATACGTGTTCTAAACATCAGAAATAACTGTTTTTTTTGGTGCAAAACACATAAACAAGATCTCACTTTTAGCAGGTTTAAATGTTCTATTCTGCAGCATTTTAGAGGGAACCAGTTCTCCTTCCAACACAGTAGTCAACTGGGTAGTAGTCTTTTCAATAGTAGATTTATTTCAAGAGTACAAAGTCATTTATAATTATAAAGGCCATTTAGTGTAAGCAAGAGAGATCTTAGTATTTCTTATGCAGATTAATTGATGTGAAAACAAGGTGCAAAGCTAATGAGAAAAAACAGATGCGGAAATTGTTGAAAACAACTACAATTGAAAAGAATACTGAAGAAAACCCATGTTATTTAGTTACTGTAATATCAAATTTATCTTAAGAAATAATTCCAAAGATCAGTGGAGATTCAGTGAATTAAACCTACAGCAGGAAATACATATTTCGAAACATAAATACCCTATGTAATTTGCAAATTCATGAGGTAGGGGTGCACATAGCACTTCATTTTATAGACTGGTAACAAGAAGGTCTGTATGGAAATACACTGCCAATATTGCACAAATTAGATCTGCTGTGTAAATAATTTTCATTAAGTGTTAGTGGAGTTTCTGGTCAAAGAGCCTTAAGAGCAACATAACAGGGTAGGGAGGGGTCTGTGGTGAAGAAAAACATCCTACAAAGTCACTTGCCTGAAGCTAGCTTTAAACCAAATCTCAGGTTTTCTCACTGAACATGCAGAAAGTCTTTATATACAGCCTTTTAGTACTGTGAACTTGTTTGAGGGAAAAAAAAATTGTTCAAGATAGTTAGATTGTGGAACTGAGTAAAACCAAATATTGATGCACACTTTTCAGAGAGAAACAATATTAAAGAACAAAAGCGCACGTCTTGGAAACCACAATAAAAACTTTTACAGATTATTTGATAAATACAGAAAAGATTATTCAAACATAATTGCTAATAAGTGATTAATTAGTGGAGTGTGTACAGCCAATGCATATGTACACTTCAGAAAAGCACCCTGATAGACAGATGTTGATGTACTAATCACTTAATGTTGGTAAGTGATGATTAGAAAATTTGGAAGTGGGACTTCACTACTAGGATTTGTCTGTCAACTGTGAGGTGCCAGGTCCTGCACTTGGGTCACAATAATCCCATTCAGCACTATAGGACTGGGGCAGAGTGGCTGGAAAGCTGCCCAGCAGAAATGGACCTGGGGATGCTGGTCAACAGCAGCTGAAGGCGAGCCAGCTGTGCCCAGGTGGCCACAAATGCAAATGGCATCCTGGCCTGTATCAGCAATAGTGTGGCCAGCAGGACAAGGGCAGTGATTGTCCCCCTGACCTTGGCACTGGTGGGGTCACACCTTGAATCCTGTTTGCATTTCTGGGCCCCTCACTACGAGGAAGATGTTGAGGGGCTGGAGCATGTCCAGGGAAGGGCGACAGAGCTGGGGAAGGGTCTGGAGCACAAATCCGATGAACAGCGCCTGGGGGAGTTGGGATTGTTTAGCCTGGAGAAAAGGAGGCTCAGGGGTGACCTTATCACTCTCTGCAACTTCATGAAAGGAAGGTGTAGCTAGGTGAGGGTTGGTTTTCTGAGTAACAAGTGATAGGACAAGATGAAATGGTCTCAAGTTGCACCAGAGGAGTTTAGGTATTAGGAAAGCTTTCTACACCAAAAGGTTTGTGAAGCATTGGAACAGGCTGCCCAGGGAAGTGGAATCGCCATCCATGGATGTATTCAGAAGGCATGTGGATATGGAACTTGGAGATCTGATTTAATGATGAACACAATGCTGTTAGATTTATAGTTGGACTCCATGATCTTTGAGGTCTTTCCTAACCTGAAAGATTCTATGATTCTAATTGTTGCTGGGTTTCACAGAGCTAAGTGTTGATTCTGTGATAGGAGATGCAAAAAGTAGGACAATCATACTTTTCAGGAACTCATACGAGCAACTCTTACTTCAGGTAGGAAAATATTGTCTGTACAGTGCTATGATTTTTTTTACTATGTAATGAGTTTCATAGACATGTAATAGAAAAAAGCTTTAATGGAACTATACTAGAACATATCAAAGAATAATTTAAAAGAGCTATTGAGCAGGAAAAAAAGAGTGAAGAACTTGAAGATTTGTTCTTTTTTTATCCATTACTGAGGTATTGTCTTAAAAAAATCCAAAACGAAATATATTTAAAGTGTTATTAATTTGCATTCAACATACAAATATATAAAAATAGCTACTATACATCTATCAAGGTATTGCAGCAATATTTACTAAAAATATGTAGTTCTTCCTGTCTGTCAGTTTAAGTGATCATTGCTATAAAATAAAAAATCACTTTTAAGACATGCATTCAACACAATACCCATCCAATTTTGAGAAGCTACATGAGATACACTTGCACATTTTGGAAGAGTTTATGGTTTCTCCTAGCAAAGTTTGATAATGTTTAATAAATTTGTCTTTTAAATGAAAATGGCATTTCTGTGTGGCAAACTTTATATTCAATTCTATTTGATGTTTTAAAATAGTTTTGATTTTCCTGTGTATTTTCCCTTGTGGTAGTTAACAGCTAATTCATTTGCTCAGCTGTGAATTTCTCTCATGATTTGTTTTCAACCAGGTCTGCCTTGCACATCTCACTAATACATGCATTAAAAAATGTACTCTGAGTTGCAAGTGTAAACTGCACGTAAAAGACTTTTCAATTACTTTGCAAACAAATTCAGTTTCTGTAAATATGTTTACCAAGCTGTACTGAAGTGTGCTGAGAACTGCCTATTCTGAGTTGTTATAACTGGGATACTGCTATAACAGCTGAAAATTTGGGATTTTTTTTCTGAAATTGGCAGATTGCAGTAAGTCATTGCTTTGTCAGGTACAGTATTGTGTTTATGAAAGTTGTCAGTGCCATAGGCTTGACGTACAGTTGCAAAATGTTAAAGTTTATGTGACTTTAACACATAAGTGTTCAAGTCACACTTGTGGAAAGTTCAGCTTTCATAATCAAGTGTCATTCTTAAAATAGTTGTTTGGTGTTTAAACTTCTTTTTTTTTAATTTAGCTAATTTTTATTTAGAATTACAGAACTATGTCACTATATTTGCATTTTAAAAAAATAGTTTGTACAGGGATGATTATGCGTGAGTTTTAAATTGGTTAATGCCTCACAAAAAGTTGTTTTTGTGTGTACTTTGTAATATCATAGGACATTTCTGAGAATAATTGCTTTTTTCTGCTTCTTTCTTGCCTATTTCCAAGTGGGCAAATTTTACTCTTTTGAGTAATTTGAGAATTATACAAATCCTGTAATAACTTTTACTCTGGATCAGTGTTGAAAGGTTTAATACAAAGTGCCCATACGAGGTAGTACAGTAGAGATGCTATTTAATGGCTCTTATGCTGTGAATGATTTCAGATTCTGTGATGTCTGTCTGTAAAATAAGAGGGCAGGAGCGGGATGAGGATCTAGTTGTGGTTCCTCAACTTTGCCTGGAGTCCTCATATTGTCCTTGATGAGCACTGACAGATGGGAATGGCTGGCTCTGTACTCCACCATATCCCTTAGGCTACATCTCCCCCTTGTTTTCTTCTGTATTTCTGATCCCTCATTCTCCTCTTGTGCATACTGGAAGCTATTCACTGTTCAAGGTCTGAGAGGAGATACTGAAACTTCAGTTGCTGGTTCTGTGCTTGGTAGGGCTTCTCCTTGCAGGTCTGTCCCCAGCACAAATGAAACAGAGCATGCAGGGGACAGCTGCTGCGACTGATCAAAGCAATGTGGTGAAACATGCCAGTGCCAAGTTAGGGAGGCATGATGAGTTGTTCAGGAAACTTGGACACAGTGGGAAGTCCCTTAGAGAAAATGTGGTTTTTACTTCAGTGCCAAATGTAGAGTTTCTGTAAGTATATATGTGTTTACCCTACATGCATTACTATTTTATATAGTCTAACTGATTTGTGGCATCTAACTGTTCAAAGGAGTGGAAAACAGACTTTTGTGGAATGTAGGTAGAATTAAAAAGGGCTAAGGAGTATGACAGCTTTCTTGGAGTAATTTTTGTAAGGAAAAATCATGCATCATAAAATTCAGTATTTTAGCTGTATGGAATAATGAAAAAAGTCTAGGTGGGAAGACAGCTCTGAATATCGTATTGTCCAACTTTCTGTTGAAAGCAGGGCTTAAGATTAGTCTATCAACAGCCCTGTCAAGATGAGTCTTGAATTTTTCCAGTGAGGCAGGTTGCACCACTTGTCTGGCAGCCTGATTCCAATGTTCGCTTGTTGAGGAATCCTGTGAGCAGCTGCGGTGAGAGCTGCAGGTTGAGCTCGGGGTGTTGAGAGCCCCAGGTGAGAGGCCATGAAGTGCCAGTCCTTTGCAGAACAAAGGGCACAGAGACCCAGCCAGGGGTTTGGGTACTCAGGGAACACGGCAGGAGCTGATGGCTCCAAACTTTGGTGTGCTTACACTGTGAGATTATAAAAGCCCAGGGTTTCCTTTGTTGAGGGTCCCTGCTCAGAGGCGCCCAGCTTGAGCTGTTACTTTGTTATTGTATTGTTAAAGTATTTTAAGCATCCATACAACTGAAACTCTGCTATGGAAAACCTTGTCCGAATGCTTGAGTGTGGAGTGTGTAGAGAGCCAAGCAGGGCACCTGTCAGGTCACTGGAGGTGCCCAGTGTGAAGGGGCCTTGATCCCAGCCCAGGTGGTCTGAGTGTGACTGCCAGTGTCTCCTGGATGGCTGGACAGGAAGGTTTCCATAAGACAGCGATCCTCCCAGAGTGGGGTTTATTTTTAAATTCATATTATTATTATATGAGGTTGGTGCTTCCACTGTTGTTGTTTCTGCCTGTTGCTTCTGGTCGTGTCATTGTTTCTTCTTATGTATAGTGTACTTCCATCTGCACTATCAACTGCCTTTTAAGTATTAGAAGCTGTCTCTTCTGTAGGCTGAATAAGCCAAAATATTTTAACTATGTTTATTATGTCACGTTCTTCAATGCTTTACTCATCTTGGAGACCTTCCACTTTTGTGGAGAACATTTGGTGACCCCTGTTTTTTTCATTGTTGCTCTTGAACTGGAGTTACCAAAGTAATGCCAATGGAACATATTGAAATTGTGGACTACTAAATGCTGAAGAAAAGCTGGGGAATCAAATAGGATATAACAGGGGAAAGGAGAATTAACTTACAATGTGCTATTAACAATACTTAAGAATGTGGACTTTTTGTGTGTTGTGTCTTTGTGTTTTGGACACAGTGCCTGACCACCATCCCCTCTCAGATGATGTGCAAATTATTGTGGTTTTTTTCTATGCTTTTTAAGGAATCTCGTTAGGAGGGGCTTTTCTCAGCATGTCATGAAACCTGTGTTAGCAGATCATTCCTACACAGGATAGTGATCTTTCTGTTCTTAAAACTGTGTGATAGTCATGGTGTTTTATTAAACCAGCAATCATGCAATTCAAACAAGCATGGTCCCATGTCACCAGAATCTGTTATTAATTATACAGATGCTGCCTGAGCAACCTTGAAGGACAGTGCACTGGAAGTCTAGTCCTTTCTGATGTTCTTAGAGAACTCTGTCCTTGGAGTTCTTGATAAGATGTGAATTCATGCTCCTTCAGAGAAATGAAATGCAATGTCTTTTGACCAGGACAGAAGGCAGTATTTATAAACAAGTTTGCCTAATATGATGTGGAAGAAGGTGCTTCCAGCTCATAGTCTTTAGTAATGAGTTATTTGTCAGAGGGAAAGAAATACAATAAAATAGTCAGAATATTTTTGTTAGCAACCCACTAATAAAAGTAATTGTGGTGGCTTGTATCATATAGAAATCAATGTCTCTGTATTGTCTAATTTCTTTTTTGCTTGAAATGCTCTCAATGTCTTTGTCAGCTCCACTGCCCATTTATTATTTGTGGGTAATTCTTAAGAAAAAGCCCAACACTTGTCTGTCAAACAATGTCTTTGGTCTGTGTAATATTCGTTGTTCGTTGGACATGACAGATAGTAGGTGAACATCTCTTGGTTAAAAACAAAATAAAAAGCACAATCGCTTTTTACAAGCAGGGAAGTCAACAGAAGAGAAGAACTGAAATAATAAATGAACAGTCAGTTCCAATTTTTCAGTCTTCTCTACATTAGTGTAGTACTGTGTTCTAAGTGAAAACTATAACACACTAGCTCTTTTTCGTTGCCCCTCTTCCTCAATATCTAGAGAGTACTTGGTTTCTTAATTGGTTCATTTTCTTTGTTTAAAATCCTAGGGGAAAAACAACTGAGATACATCTGCATTATGAGACTTAAGGTCCAGGTACCAACCTTTCTGGAACAGAAGGCCTGTGTTCCTTGTCCAGTGCAGGGAACTTTGCAAAGCTTGGCTTCCAGAAACACACATCTTTAGAGTAAGCAAATTCAGCAGTATTTTCCTCTTCTCTTTTCATATGAGTAAGAAAAATGCTGGGAGTATTTTCAAGGCTACCTCTAAATCTATCATAATATAGCAGAATGTTCAATCATTAATTATATTCTCTATTAAAAATGCTTGTTTGTTTGTTTAGATAAGTCTGCCTATCATCACGATACAATACTGTATGGGGGGGGAAAAAACCCCAAACAGATCTTATGTCACCTATAATTGAAAATTCCCCAAACAGTAAGAGATATGCTGAACAGTAGCTTAGTTCTTGGAAAGGATCAGACATTAAAGTAGAGGATAGGAATAATCCCTGGTCCTTCAGGCTGGAGGAGAAGCAGTTGGCAGGTTATTTTTGCTATGCCTCCTAGTCCGAAAATATACTGTCCTAGAAAATTACTTGAAAACTTAGATGTACACATAAACCCACCAGGATTTCATTGTTCCCAAGTCTAAATTGCTATACCTAGGATGGTACCCATCTCTCATACATTGGGATACACCCCTGTGTGTTAATACCTAGCTGAGTGCTGGGACAAGTTCCAGCTTTGTGCTGTGTTTTCCTCATGTGTAATGATTCCCTTTGAAGACTTCTATGCATAAAGCAGGGAAGGAGCTGAAAGGTGTAATGCATGTACCAGGGTTACTTAGTGCTCTGTAAAGTGCTTCTGCACCACAGTTTATGTGTACATAGTATTTGTAGTCCATCTTTTATGGTATAATAAGATTGTTGTGGAACATACAGAGAATGTGTGGGATCCCAAAGAGCTAGGGACATTTGAAATTCACTTGTGCTCTTGGCAAGATCACAACGGCAGTGAATCTAATCTATGGATTCCAAAAGGGAAGGTGTTTATTATGGGCAGGAGAGAAATAATCTAACAAGATTTAGGATTAGAAGCAGTCCCACTGTGAAAAACCTAGACAATGTTCCAGATAAACTTCTGGAGCATTTTCATCCCCTACTGTTGTCAGGCAGGTCAGTGGAGCTAAGATGAATGAGGTGTTTGTGTAGTGAGCTTTTGTTGGTCCCACTGTTCTGAATAGACATGCAGTTAGATTTTCTGCAGTCTGAATGAGGGGCAGCAGTATCTTTTATCCATACCTTTTGATGGGCATTTGGGTCTGTGCTTTATTCTGGTTTTTACTTTAACCACAGGCTGGATCCCACAGTGCAGTTTTATGCCTCTAAAGCAAGATCTGGCTCTTCGGTTGCCCAGAAGTAAAGATGTACCCTTACCAAAAGCTCCATCTTTGAAAGAGATGGATAGTTGAAAATAAAGTTATTTCTGGTCTGTTAAATTAACTTAATATTTTTCCTCTGTGGCATCTCTTACTTATTATTACCACAAGTATTTCAAACCAGCAATCTTTGAGGTCACCATTCGGTAGAAAGTTAAAGCAGAACTTTGCTTATTGTATAGCAAGGAAAAGTGCCAGAAACTGACTGGAATATCTAGGTTTCCATACTATAAATACTGAGTATGATGATTTTAATGCCTTTCTAGTTAGCTGTTAATTCTTGAGAACTGAAAAAAATGGCAGTCAAAATAGGTACACCTGCCTTATTTGGAACTGTCTGCAGTTACTTCTGAACTCTGTTTCTGTAGCTAAGTCTATATGATCTGTTTGGATTTCAGTGATGGATGTAGATTTCTGGTTTAGACACAGGGAAGGCTGTTATTGCATTGCTTTCAGACTCAGTGATGATAACTTCACCCCATGTTGCTTTTCCAATTATTTTTCTGTAATACTTGGGTTGCACAGTGAGTCTATTCTATGAAGTTTGGGAAATCAACCCACAACATTTTCAGAATTTATCTGTTTTGCTTTCTGACAATCCACAGTAATCTTGTGGATAGCTATGATTGCTGTCTGTGGTGTGTAGCAGGGTCTTGCTGAGTATAATGTACAAGGGCTTTTTTTTTCTTTTTACATGAGTTTTGAAAGTATATAGGAGAAAAGAAAGAGTAATGGAGATCAATTATATGTATTAAAAAACAAAACAAAACCGAAACCCAAACCAGAGATTGCTTTATAATGTCAATGTATTTTATAATGGTCTACAGGTGGTATCTTGAATAAAGATATATAATTTTGAGAGACCTGCTATCTCACTGTGCTTGATACAGATGCATTCATCTTTTTCTATGTATTTAGGGGAAAAAAATAGTAACGCTTTCCCAGAAATAGTGTTTCTAAATCAAATCAAACTTTCTGGAAGTAATATGTAATAATTCACTCTTACACAGACACAATCAGGCATTGAAATGCATACACTGGGTAAAATAATTCAGAGTCACAGGCTCTGTCTCAAAACCATTGAATAATCTATAAAGCTACACATCTCCCTGTTTCTTAAACCATCCTCTTTACCTCATCTCAAACAAAGCAAGAAAGATTCACTTTATATTTGTATTTTAAATACAAAGATAACTGATTGTTATGTGCTTCCATATATTTTAATGGGGAAGTATTGCAATATTTAAAAAAAGTCTTTGTTTTTGTCCGTATTCAGAAGAGATGAAGAGACATTTTGTAGACAGTACCTTCATTCTGTTGAAGTGACAGTTTCTCAATTACAGTTATTTTGAAAAAAACAAAACCAAAAAAACCCCAACCAAAAACCAAACGACCCAGAAAACAAGGAAAAGATTTCACATGGTTTCATAACCTACTAAAAGAGAAAATAAAATGCAACTCATGCACTTAAAAACTAAAGGAATAAACAGCCACAGTTCTTAGTAGCTATATACACCATAGGCCTATCTGGTACATACACGATCACATTCCTAATTAATTGCTCCCTGAATATAGTTGATCATTTTTGTCTCAAGAATATTAGTGCTAAGGTTCCATTTAAAAAAACGTTCTGTCCCTGGTGGCAGCTAATCACATATAATAAACTGGAAAATGCAGCAAAGTCACTAATAGACTTCTATGGCATGAAATATCCAAAGGTAAAAATACCAAATAGAAACCTTAACTTTGTAAGTTATTGACTTAAGCCCTTAGGCTTAAAGGATTTTTAGAGGGTTATGAGGATTTAGGGATCTCTGTGATTATGCCTTAATTTTATCTAATGTGGCTTTAATTTATGGTTTGGGAGTTTAATTATTAATTAAATTTAATCTTGGGAGTTAACACGAATGTATCTTTAATATAATTTTGTTGCTTTTTTCTACATTCCTTCCAATGTAACAATGCTCCTTTGGTGCTGGAATACCTGTTAGTTACTGATATAATTTAGCACTGATTCTATTATACAGTAGCTATAGCCATGAATCCCTAATTGATACCTTATTGCACTAAAAGACCTGACAAATTTAGTGAACTGTTTTCGTTTCTATATAGTAGTCTTGTGAGTGAGTAGTCTGATGGTGGTTTCGTTTACATTTTTTCAAGCAAGAAGCTATGTCATTTTTCTTCTTTTTATTTTTACGGATGTTGTAGTTTACAAGAGACCAGCGCTAAAGATCTGGTGGATTTATTCTAACAAAAGCTATCTACACAAGTGAGAAAAAATAATTAGAGTGTGTATACAATCCCATCGCATAGGATAGGCCTTAGAACAATATTGGTTTAAACTGGTCCATTACCTTCTGTGAGAAAGAACGGATAAAAACACCCTCGTGTCTCATTGTCTCTGCTTATGGTCAGGCTTGCTTTGGTGCTTTAATATTTCATTAGTTGCTTTCTTTTGGTAGTGTGTTGTTTTTAACTGTAAGGCATATGAGTTGTTCAGCCCCCTGAACACCTCGTGGGAAAGGAGGGCACAACTCAGTTGTTTGCTGTTACCATGATGTACTCAAACAAAGCGAGTTAAAGCACGTTGTGGCATAGAAATTACACAGCAGAAATAAATATTTAAGGAGCACAAGGCGTTTATGTCTGTGCTCTGGCTACCTTGTTATTCCTTTAGGCATCTTACTACTAAATCTAGCTGCCCTCAAGTTTTATAACCCAATTAATTTGGTAACCAGCTTAAAGTTATATGAACAGACACGCCGCATGTCACTGAGCATGAATGTTTTCAGTGGCCTTTGCCTAACTGCTCCTTAAGCAAATCAGGTTGTCCTGCAGGAATCTGAGATGTGTATCTCTTGTTTTTGGAGTTTTATCTGGAATATGTACTCCACAAGTTTGTTGTCATAGATCCCATACAGGCATCTCAGGAGGAAAGGAGTTGATCCTTTGCCTCTTGGTTGGAATTTTTTAGAGGTCAGGTGTTCTCACTCTGCCACTCTGTTGTGAGTGGCATTGTTCTTTAACTTTGTGCTTAACAAATGACTTCTTTGTGTGTAGTTGATTTCTCTTCTGTTCTAGGAAAAATGGGCTAAACTATCTGTTGTTCCATGCTGTCCAATAGTCATTCATTTCAAGGACATACAGAAAAAACTTCACCCCAAATCCATTTCTAGCAATGATCTGAGTTCTAGAAGTGACCCTGCTTACTGGTAGTGGCAGCTGCTGCCTGCATCTACCATCTGCCCTTTCCTGTAATCACCTGCTTATCATCCACTCAAGCATCATTTCTTCTTGAAAACAAGAGCTTGTTCTAGACTACCTGTTGGAACCATCTATTTCATTCTAGGCAGGAAAATAGTGCCGAGGAAAGGATAGAGGTTCCATGTTGAGGATGGCCAGGGCAGTGCAGTTTAGGCATAAAAATAAGCTTAGACAGCACTTGTCCTTAGTGTTATAGAAGAGGCAGATTCCCATATTTTCCAGCCAGACCAGTAAGAGATCTGGTGATGGCAGGGCAAGGCATTTTATCAAAATTTCACTGTTGCTTTTCTCTACTTTAGTAGTTTGGAGAAGGTTTAGGGTTTCTTATTTTTTGTTTGTTTTGTTGTTCTGCTTGGGTTTTTCTTGTTTCTTTTATCCTGAATCATTTGTGTTTTCTTGACTGTATCTGCCCATAGAAAATGAAGATTGTTTTTTATTGGTAGGGTCTGAGTGAGGCTGCAGAATCTCCATAAAATGTGGCAAAACATTATCTAATTACAGATCAATATGACCTCACTTACTAATGAAATTTTATGGAACAGAATTGTACTAAAACCTCATTATCCTTGGAGCTGATGTAAGTAATTGAATATCCTGATTCGTTTTTGTGAGGGTCATACACTGCATGTAGGAGAAACTGTCAGTCTGCTCTAGAAAGGAATACTTGTAATCTGAAATGTGCATAATGTGGTTTAACTAGACTTACATCAACTGCACTTAACATTTCTCATTCTGTGAACTGAAAAAGAATTAGGCTGCTCTTTTTAAATACAGGGTTTAAAAAAAATTCTACAAGGATATGGGCTTTTAATTAAGCTTTTAAAGGTTATTTATCAACATGTTTACTTTTATTTGTTATGACCTGGCTTCAAACAATTATTCTGCCTTGTCAAGTTTGTTGTCTGCCTTTGTAAACATCTTGAAATTATAAGTTATTTCAGTCCATCTTTAGAATGGACTCACATATGGCATGTCACTCAGGACAACAGGGATATTGTCAAAGGGAATTACACATTTATTAGTAAGGGAGATCTAGCTGTCTAGAAGGTACAGAAAATGCCCGTTAGTTTCCATTCTCTCAACAAGCAAGTTTTATAAAAGAACTGTTCCCCTTGAGGTAATTAAAGAGGTTTAAAAATGTTTGGAGAATAGCTCAAGAAAAGTTGTAGTCTTCAGAGTTTAACAACTACATTTGCTTCTTAGACTTTGGATTCTTAATCCATCATATTTTTAACCCAGGGAAGCGTTCCTGGCTGGTCAAGATTTTGTTTCAGCTGTTTTCCTATGTGCCTGGCATTGCTGACTCCCCTACGCCAAGAAGGATTGCAGGACTGTGTTATATTCATTCTCTTTCACATTCTCTACAGTCATTTATGGTAATGAAAGAAAAAAATAGGCTGTGAAATCCATGCCAAAACTGAAAATGCCCCAAGATTAATGTCTTGGCAGAAGGAGCTATCTTTTAGTTGGTCTACAGAAATGAAGAGAAAAATAGGGCAAGGAAGGCAAGAGAGCAGTGCTACTGCGGAAGGAGCTGCTGGTCAGACTAAAGGGAAGGAAGCCAATGCATAGGCAGTGTAAACTAGGACTAGTAACTTGGGGAGAGTTTAGAGATGAAGTTCAATTTTGTAGGAATAAGGTGAGGAAGGCCAAGGCAAAGCCAGAATTGAACCAGGATACAGGTTCAGGAAAAAGGGATGAAAAAATTCACAAGGGCTTCTACAGGTATGTCAACCAGTCAAAGAAGGTGTACCCCCAATAAACAATGCTGGAAAAGTGGTAACAATGAAATGAGAAGTCTGAGGTACCCAACAACTTTTTTGCCTCAGTCTTCAATGGCAATGTCTCTTTCCAGACTTCTTGAGTGGATGGGACAGCAGGATGGGGACTTGGGGAACAAAGTCCCTTTCACTGTAAATAAAAATCAGGTTCATAACTACTTGAGGAACCTGAATATGCAGAATCTAAGGGACCCAATGAGCTGTATCACAGAACGCTAGGGAAATCGGCTGATACAAGTTGCCAAGCCACTCTCCATGATATTTGAGCAGTCATGACAGTCAGGTGAAGTCCCAGGTGACTGGAAAAAGGGCAGTATTGTAGCCATCTTCAAGAAGGGTAGAAAGGAGGGCCCTAGGAGCTACCAACGTGGGTCACTGAATCCAGCTCTGTAGACGCCAACATAGGAAGGACATGGACCTGTTGGAGCAAGTCCAGAAAAGGCCACCAATATGGTCAGAGGGATGGAGAATCTCTCCCGTGAAGACAGGCTGAGAAAATTGAGATTGTTTAGCTTGGAAAAGAGAAGACTTTGAAGTGACTAATTTCAGCCTTCCAGCATCTGAAGGAGGCCTACAAGAAAGGTGGAGAGAGACTGTTTACAAGGGCATGTCGTGACAGGAAAAGAAGTGTGTTTAGATTGGGTATTAGTAAAAAATTCTTCTCTGTGAGGGTGTTGAAGCAGTGCAACAGGTTGTCCAGAGAAGTTATGGAACATTTCCCATCCCTGGAAGTGTTCAAGGCCAGGCTGCATGAGGCTCTGAGCAACGTGGTCTAGTGGGAGATGTCCTTTCCCATTGTGGGGAGGTTGGAACTAGATTATCTCTAAGGTCTCTTCCAACCCAAGCCATTCTATGGGTTTGTGATTCTTGTGTCTACCTTGCTTTTGTCTCATCTTCCATATGTGCCTGAAGTTTTTTAGACCATTGGTACTGTCCAAATTCCTTTTTCATTTTAAAATACTTAACCACTTGCATGTCACAATTTTCAGCACTCCTTTTCATTCTTTTTCTCTGTTTCATTCACCATATTATGTCAAAAGGTTGTTTTTGATAAGTGCTAAGCAAACACTGAAGAAAAGATTATACTGTGACTGTCTTTTGCAAGCAATGTGGTAAATCCTGTTTATAGTAGCTATGTTTGTGTTCCATGCCATCAATTAGTATAAAAACTGCCAAACTCATTTTTGCTTTAGAAATATTAATCCTATTTCTGGGATTTTGCCTCTGTCTCTGGGTTTATATAAAGGTGACACAGAGCTAGTAAAATGCCTGCTGCTCACTTCCTACTGGGTTATCCTTACCTCTAAGCAATGGTGAGTTGTTCAGAATACAGGAGCATGAAGACGTATCTTGAAGGCTCTCATTTCTCATTGCAAAATGAGAGATACTTTCACTACCTCAGTTCAATTTTCTCTTGGCTTAATTTTCAGCTTTTGCAGGCTTTCTTTAATGCACTTGTGCTGCCAGTTTCATAGCTGTTTAATATTTCAGTTTATATCAGTATGAAAAAGTGGAATTTATCCTTTCATTATTCAGCATTTGTAAATATGATTATATGCTTTGTTTCCATAAGGAGGAAAAAACTATGTGCTGAAACTGTCATTTTGGTGGTAACAGAAATGTACAGGTCTTACTGCATCAGTGAAAGACGATTCTGTACACACTTTTTGTGTGTACAGAATTGTTTAAAATGTGCATATGAATGAATGAAATTTTGTTGGTGTGTGTGCAAACTGTATTATTTCACAGTCCAGTTTGTTTTCAATTCAATTAAGTAATACTTTGTTTGCTGATAACACTGTCGGGTGCAACTGATCATTCCATTCTGATGATGGATTCCAAGGATAAAATGCTCTGTGATTTCTGAGCTGAAAACAGTAAACACTGTTGTGCTGTCCCAAGATTGTCCACACAATGGAAGTTCTTCTGATATCAAACTTTTGCTTCATCACCCTTTATTGTCTGTGTTTTTCAGAACTGTGTTTCAAAATACAACTTCAGGGATATTTCTCTGTCCAAGGGCTCCCATTCGCCTTCATAGGAATTGTGCAAATTCAGTGTTCTTAGGGCAGTGATGGATTTTTAGTGTTCAGATCCTTCATAATAAATGAGTATTGCTGAACGTACACCTCTGCTATTAATAGATTTCCTGGTAAATTAAACATTTTATCTGTTTTACAGATTATATTAGGTGGAAAAATTCATTGATTCCTTAAGTTTATGTTTATAGGAGAGAATAGTTTATAAAAATATTTTTAGAATAGGTGTTATAGACAGAAATCCTGGTACAGCTATTAATAGGAGGGTGGGTTTTTAAATTGAATTTCAAGGGTGAAATATGCCTTTCTAAGTATTTGGGAAGTTTCTGAAACAAGTCTTTTCTCAGTTGTATAGTTTCTGGCAACCTGCACTATAAATTAAGGATGAAAATATATTTTTATCCATTTGGTTAAACAGAAATTCTGCTTGGTTTACTTAAGGTATCTGTTGTGGTAATAGACCAACTTCCATAATGTAGACAGTGTATGTGAAGTCTGTCTCATAAATTGTATTATGGGGAGAAAAAGGAAGAGAGGGAAGAAATGGAGATATTAAGTGCACATACTGAGACCTGTGCACAGTCTGAGAGGCTTTATATCATGATAGAATATAAGCAAACCTTTTGTATTAATGTTTTTCTCCTTATTTTTATAAAGTTCCTGATATACATGTAGCATTACCTTTGTATCATTAAACCAGTTTTTTTAGTCAGATTAATAGTGCTTTTGCATCATAATTGATTCTGTCAGGAAAATGTTTTCACAACACTTGCCAGCATATAAACAATAGCCATAGAAATCTGAATATTTAAGAAAAGTTTCATTTTAATTAATTTATGTATTTATTCAGTTTCTGTTCTTTTACTTGCTATTTTTGTTTTTGTTTGTTTGTTTGTTTTTTTCAGTAAGATCCGAATCTATCTTTGTGCACTTGCTGCCTCCTCACTGGTGGGGAAAGCAGTAGAAAAGACCTTGAGGCTGTTCAAGGGCTTCTCAGCAGTAACAAAAACATCTCTGTGTTAGCAACACTGTTTTCAGCGCAAATCCAAAGCATAGCCCCATAGTAGCCACTGGGTAGAGAATTAACTCTATCCCAGCCTAAATCATTACAGATTGGAAATCCCAAGACCTGCAGCATTCTGGATAAGCTAAATCTGTGATCAGAATGTGATCCAGGATCTGTGAAAACGTAGATTTCACTGAAAAACCCTTCATTTTTGTTGGCTTTAGTGAAAATGTTGGGCACACTACACTTGCTAGTCTGAAACTGGAATAGATGTCAGATATGAAACACAAACAGCTATTCAATCTGTAAAGGGCTGATTTATGGTATGCAGTTTGTCCTTAAGGGAAGAATGTCTACTGCTACTTAAGTGTCCGTAGATCAGTGTAAAGTAGAGTTCCTGCATTTAAAAAATAAAAATTATTATTAGGAATTTCCCTGTTAAATAGACATTATTTTTTTATATACCGTATCTATACAACATAGTTAGTGATACTTTATTCAGACATTTTTAAGAACAGCAAGGATCACCATTGGGTATTTTGTTTTGCTTCACCCTCACAGTTGACAGCATTTTTAGCCAAGAATTCCTGTGTCAAACAAGTAATGGCAGATCAGTAAGGAGTGCTCCTTCTGAGAGGACACCAAATCTTGCTTCCAAGACTTAGAATGAAGACTATTGCATTCTTGATAAGACGATCGTTTCAGAGTTCAACATATATAGACTAATTTGAATCTGTTTTTTTTATTTTAATCTGTTTGGCTTCTGTGGACAGACACTGGATGTTAAAACTTTATTGTTTATCAGATAATGATTATTTTACAGTTAGGAAGTGAATTAATCTCAATTACACAGTCACTAGATGCACCTTATCTGCCTTCAGTTGGATCTGCATTGCACTGAGAAAGGGAGATAAAAATTGCTATCCATATATCACAGTTCTATAGTTTGCATGTTGTGACCTTAAAATGTGCAATCACGTTGTGTGGGTGCTGTTCAGGAACAGCTGTTTGTGACCAATTCAATTTCTTTAAGTGAGATAGATTACAGAAACAGCTGGCTATTGCATTATTAGAGATTAAGTCTTAAAGACACTGCAATTAAAATAATTATGTTATTGTTTCTTTCTGGCTGCAGAAATGCTTCTGGGGCTATGGAGATTAGTCTTGTTCACAGTGACTCTATATTTAGAAATGACTGACTTGTTTAAATGGTGAAAGAAAAATATACAACTTCCGTATAGCTGTTGTAATAGAACCATTACTTGAAATAATTTTTTCTTCTTTGCTTCCTATTTGACTGAGAAGGCCCACCACCCTTGGAGCACCTTTAAAAGTCTATACTCTGGGCAGGTGTAGAGCCATTGAGAACTGCAATTTAGGAAGCTTTGACTCTTCTCTGCTTCCACTAAAGTGAATTAAATGCTGTACAGAATTTTTTGGATTATATAATGAGGTTGTCAGTGCTATCCTCACCATCCCATTAAGTTTAATTGATGTCAGACCTCAGGTACTTTCACTAACAGTCATAAGGAAACTTATGTTAAAGCTTACATAATCACTCAGCCACCATCCTCTTCTGTGCTACCCATGGGGATTGAGTCATCCCCCCAAAATAACCCTGCAGAGATCATGTCTCTTGCATCCTTGGAATTCTTTGGGACAGCTGTGTTGTTTGATTTTTGAGTTTAAGTGAAAATATTAGATACACACCTCTCAATATGGATAGAGGCGGTTTTCATTACAGGGCCAGGCAATTTACATTTCCCTTCAGAGCTTTATCTTCAGCTCTACCTCTTGTTTTATTTTTGGTACAGCCCAAGACAGTCTGTAGTGTGCTTTGGAGGGAGAAGGTGCAGGAAGAGTATTTTCACTCCGGTTCCAGATAGTGAATAAATTATTTGATTGTTCCCTGGAGAGCAAAGCGGCGTGGCCTGCCAGTGAGCTTCAGGTTGCCCGCAGGACCTTGGGAGTGAGACCAGATGGGCTGGGAACCTGCCCAAGCCCTGGCTCCCGTGCGCTGGCTGCTCCCGCCAGCCTGCCTGCTGCGCCCCGCGCTCCTGTCAAAGGCGCGTGAGGATCGCGCTCCAAGGCCGGCCCCTAAGGCAAGCCGGCCTTTGAGCTTATTTCTAACAGGCTAACTGGGCCCTTGGGTCTTCTGGCCATTCTTAGCACTTTCTGGAACAGTGAGGGAGAGATAAATGGAGGTGAAAGCTGCTGCTTCTCTGGACTGGTAGGAGAGGCTGCTTCTAAAGCCCTTGTCAGTCACAAGTGATGCTGCAAAGTGCTACAATGTCATGATTTCCTGTCATTCTGAATTCTTAGGGGTCTTATTACATAGTCTGGAGGGGAAACAGGAAATAATGAGGACAAAAAAAAAATGTAATCTTGCCATTTAAAGAGATGGCAAAGGCTTTTTGAATAACCATCATGATTTTTCAGATGCAAAACGTCAGCCTTCATTGTGTCTGTGTTACCAGGCACACTTCAGCTTGACTGTTTAAACTGGAGGGTGTTTGTTTGTTTGTAGCTCTGAACTGTGGCAGAAATACGGCAGAAATACTATTTAGCTAGTGCAGCTGTAATTCCTCATTTGAAGAAAGTAAAATCACAAGGAATGAAAGATACTTTACTGACTGGAACTATTTTCCCTTGCCGTGCTAAAAGTCAGTCTTCTACCAAGGCCCTTCTAAGTTGGTACAATGATGAATGTTCAGAGAGAGTGGGAAGCATTACCTTCTCCAGAGCAGAGACATGAGCATGGATGGTGGGCTGAAGATGTGTGTCTGCGTAGTCTGGCTATGCCTGTCTGGCTGTCCAGGTATTTCCTTCCCACAGCAAACAAACTTTTGAAGATGGTTGTATTGGGTCTGGCTGGGGTGTTCATTTTCCCACAGCAGCCCTCACAGTGCTGTGCTTTGTATTGGTCCCTAGAAAGGTGTTGATAACACCCAGTGTTTTGGCTATGGCTGAACAGCATGGCACAGCATCAGTGATGTGTCTCAACATTCCCTGCCCATATCAAGGGGCTGAGGGTGGGCAAGATCCTGGGAGGGGACACAACCAGGCCAGCTGACCCCAAATTAACCAAAGGGATATTCCATACCATATGACATCAGCTCAGATATAAAAGCTAAGAGAGGGAAGATAGATAGGGGAATTCACAATGTTTGCCTTCTGAAGCAGCCGCTCTGTGTGTGAAAGCCCCACTTCCCAGGAAGTGTCTGAACATTGCATGCTGATGGGAAGTAGAAAATAAACTTTTTTTTCCCTCTTGGCTTATATGCACACAAAATTTTGCTCTCGCTTTAGTAAACTGCTTTATCACAAACTATGAGTTGTTTTCCATGTTATTTTCTCTCTCCTGTCCAGCTAGGAAGGGGAGTGGTAGACCAGCTTGGAGGGCCTCTGGTGTCCAACCAAGGTCAACCCCCCCAGAACACTGTATGCAAAATAGATAATGCAACAACTTAAATAACTGACACCAAGTCAGATGATTGAACACCCAAATTTCAGAAAGTGCAGTCAAAAAAGAGCAGAGGCAGTATTTAATAATGGAGCCAAAGCACATGGGAAATAAATGCTGGTTCCACGAGTCACAACAAAATTTCATGGGAATGCAGTAGTAGAGTTATTCTTAAAATTCTGCTGCTATTTCTGAAGATAGGGAGCAGTTTTGCTCCAATTAGGCTAAAATGAAGTAGATGCCTAAGAGGGTATGGTGAAAACTGTGGATATGTTCTGTAATTATCCAAGGATAGTCATATTTAATAATTATTGGGGTAAACAGTGGAAAATATTTGAAGTGCTCCTGTGCAAGAAGCCACATAACATATGGCAGTCATCACCAAGGCACAGTTGAATGACTGTAGGAGGACTGTGAACGACACATTTTGTGTCCTTCTAGGATAACATATTTTCTTTATACATATTCAGTTCTTTGGCTTTTTATGGGACTTGGAGCCTGAAAATCAAGTGAGGAGTGAGCAGTGAAAAGCCTTAGAGGCAGAAGGGTGCAGCTATATCATTTGCTATGAAGTGTTCTAAGGCTTGTTAGCCCTGACATGGAGTGTAGCACATCTGTGCTGTACAGTGGGCTCATAGGGAGAAACCTTAGTGTTAATGCAGGCCTCAACTGATATATATGTGTGCTACAATGCAGAAAAAGGTAGACTGAACATGACATTGCCCTGCTGTGATCAAAGACCTTATAAATTTGTTGTGTATCTTTTCCATTGTATTATATAGCATGCAGAAGCGGTCTGTAAGAATGTAAGGAATTTGGAACTATTCAGGATCCTTGAAGGAGCTTGGGTGTCCTCCTAATAACCTATGTAAACTAGATGTTCATTGCTTCAGTATTATTGCATTTATTGCGCTGAGATTTGTCCTCACTGATTTTTTTTTAAGCTAGTAAGTGTGCGAATGGCTTACATTGGTTACAGAATGGTTACAGAATGGTTACAGAATGGCTTTGAGTATAAACAGAAAATCTGCAATATTTATACTAAGACTGGTGTTAAATATAACGGGGCTTTATGTTGTCTCTCCACCAGTTGATCTCCTTCAGCAATGCATTCAGTGAATTTATAGTTGTCTGTCTTTCACTGTTTACCCATCTCACCCACTCATGCACCTCTGTGAACCTGCTTCAAATCCCAACCTGCCGTGGGCTCATTCCCTCTCCAGGCAGGCACTGGCTCCTGCCGAGGTGATGTGTGTGCTGAACAGCCCACTGACCCTGGCAGTGACCTCAGTGGTGATGCATTGTCTCTGTGAGCAGCATCTCCTGCTTGGATTTCTGATCCTGAATAAACCAAAGCTCAGATACAAATTTAGGCATCCCTTTAGGCACCAAAAACTCTTTCAACAAAAATTTTCATTTTGTCTCATATGTAGATAGCTTTTAAGAAGAGATTTTTTTAGTGCTGTTTTTAGTGCTCTCTGTTTCCTCAGAGAGCATAGATGCAGGGATCTGAGGAAAATCTCTTTTTGATTATTTGGTAGTCTTTTGTGACACAGTTTAAAAATGGGAATCATATAATCTGCTCAAAAGAGACGAAAACATGAATGAAAACGCAAGGGAGCAGCACTTCACCTACCTTAAAAGTGTGAATAGTCCTCTCTTGTTGGGTTCACCTCATTATAGACTGAGTTTATATTCTTTTTGATTTATGTTGGTTACTTTGGAAATAGACCTTTATGCATTGCCTTCCTTTTTGTCAGAAGTCTTTCCTCCACCAGGTAAAACTTGAATTCTATTTTTCTTAAATGCTGACAGGATAGGAAGTAGTTCATACTCGGGTGAGCCATTTTGCTCTTTATCCATGATATCATGGTGTTCTTGCAAACCTGAAATACTATTTTAGAGCCTGCTTATAATAAAGGAAGGAGTGCTCAGAGCTCTTCCTGCAGTGACCTGTTTCCTTTGGCAAACCTAATTTAAAAAGTCTGTGAACACCTTGTCTTGAGAGGCTCTCTCCTCTTTCAAAAGCACGTGTTAATCAAGATGTGATGCTACTCAGTTTTTGGCAGAACTCTTTAGATATTCCTGGTGTTGAAAGGGTTTTTCTGCTTTAATAATGCAGGTTTTGAAGTTTTTTCTCATCTCAGTTAGATGGAAAGTCAGACATAATTTTTTTAACCAACTGGTTGGTTAGAATAAAGAAAAAACATTTTGTTTTCAACCTTTAAACTGTTGTATAAACAGAAAAAGCCAAATTTATGTTTTCAAGTTAAAATATTCCTGTTTTGTTTTCACTCTTTAAACAGAACATTTTAACAAAACTGTTCCCATTCCCTTGAAATATAAATGTTAATTGTAGCAGCCAGAACAATGGATTCTCAAGAAGAGTTTTACTTTAGACTGTCTGATTTAAGTTAGGGTAGTCTGTGCTGAGAATTTCTGGTGGTGGGGTACTAAGCAAGGCGTAAGTAATTCTAGGTCACCAGGTTTGGCACTGTGGCACTTTCAGAGAAGCCTTCTCGAGATGTGCCTCTGGAACCACAGCCATGTAATTACTTATTCCTTGCTTAGGAAGAATGCTTAGGATACAAGGCAAGGAATTAATGATAGTTGAACTCTTGCGTATTGGACAGCTAGAAAACTTGTTTCATGTTGTTCACTTGTTTTCCATGTTGTTCCTCTTTGTATAGATTAATGGAGATTAGGGCCAAGTAAAAATAAACAAAGGAAACCCAAAAGACTTTAAAAAGTCACTTCTAGTAATTATGACTAAGCATTATCTGCATCCTACAGAGAATTTAACAATACAAATACAGAAGTAAATGCTATTAAAATCTTTCGGTTGTAGCATTTAGTAACCATAGTAATGATCAGAGTATGAATTCCCTCATCATCATAGTACACTACAGTGGCAATAGCACAATAGTAGATGTTGGCAGCTGCTGTTCAAACACACAGAAGATAAGCAGGGGGCTGGTGAAGGTCAGTTATTCTATAGCTAATAACATTGCCAAGTCACCAGGCTTTGTGCTACAATTCATGAGATATGACAGTGATTTCAGAGAAGTCTTTTCAGTCTCCTCAAGACATGTTTCTGGAGCCATAGCACAATAGATACAGAAGGAGCATCTGTCCAAGAGGGAGGCAGTAGGTTGCCATAGTGAATGTAAATGCTGAACTGGTGTTTATCCACAACTGAACTGTTTTGATGTTTTTACTCACTATAGAAATTCTATATGTCTTTCCATAAACATTTCCAACATGATTGTTCTTTGTCTTCGTATTAAATCAGATTTTAAAGACTCTCTAGTCTGTGGGTTTTGACCATTCTTGTGTATTGGGATGAATTATTTGTGTATTTTTTTTCCACTGACTGAGCTGTGTAGTTTCCAGCGCAGTTAATGATGCAGATCTTTAGCCCTGATAGAAAAGAACATGGAACAGCTGTCACCACAGAGCTGGGTCTGTGCTCCCTGCTTCCTGCCAAGACCAGAAGAACCAAACTGCTGAGTTTATGCCTGTTACCCATGACCCAGATGAGGTTAAAAGTGCTGCCAGTGACTGTGCTAGTAGCAGGGACCTGAGGTGACAAAAGAGTTGTCATAGAAACTCCAAGGGATGAAAATTCTAACTTTGTTTTTCACACTCAAATTTAAATTTCTGATCAGGCTTCCTGGTTAGATTTGACCTTTGGAACAACCTGTGTCTCTCTCTTTTACTGTACAGGGGAGCTATAGCTGTAGGTTCTTTCATATCTCCTGTAATTTTGTTTCACTTTTGAGTTGTGGGTAACCTGATGAGTGCTGCTGTCAAGGTTCCCTGGAAATGTCACAAACAAAAAGAAAGGGAAATATCTTGGCTAGTGACTGGTGCCTGCATATCCTGCCTTCCTACCTTTTCATCGCCCTTGTGTCTCATTGTCTGTTGGGTTTTAAGTAAAAATTTTTCTGAAAACCAAGTACTTGACTAGGAAAAGAGTAAGACAACACATTTTTTTCCATAGTTTTGTAAATTTATCATGACTGTTGCTTTTCTGATGTGAAGTTTTGGGGTTTAAAGGAGAGAGAGCATTACTACAAGAGAAACAGAAATGCTATTTCAGTTCTGAAATACTTGGTGTGATTCAGCTTAAGTTGTTCTCACAGCCTCATATCCATCTGCATGGAAACTGATAAGCATTCAAATTAAACACAAATACAGATTCTAGTCTTTAATATCCTTCCTTGAGTCTCTCATCTGTTTTCAGTGGTTCTGTGTCAAGGGGTGTATTTTTTTTGTTCTTGTTTTCTTGTTGGTTTTTTGATTTTTAATAAAATATTTAGCCTTCTTTGTTCTTTATTTCAAGAACAAATCTAAATAATTTCATCTTGAGGCACTTGTCTGACAAGGCATTCATGTCCCACTTTTTACTGGGCTGTTTTAAAATCTTACCTCCAAAGAATCCAAGTATTTACTACAGTTAGACTTTCTTTGTTTTATTCTGGTGTGGTCCTGGAGGCTTTCTGGCTTTGAGGGATTTGTCAAGGTTAAATAAAGGAAGAGTAATTTTCAGGCGTTATGTTGCACTATTTCTGAAGACATTGTGTGGATGTTTTTGTTTGTCAGCTTTGTAACTGCTTTTAAAATCTCTCTTCACATTTGTCCTGAGCAGGTATATTAAAAGGCTGAGATAAACCGCATTACAATGAAATATTGTCAAGATGGAATATTGGAAGCAAGAATAAATTAAAAGAAAAATCTCAATGTGTCTTGGGATAATGTTCACCTTGTAAAATTTTGCTTCTTTTTTGTCACTTTAAACTGATTGAATGTGGTAGTTACAAAAGCTCCCTTAAAGTTTCAAGCCTGGTGAAATCATTTGAGAGTGCTAGCTTGAATAATTTGGTTATGAAAGTGAATGGCTATCTACAGATGGACAAAAAGATTTTGTGATGCAGATGTTATTCTTTCACTGCCTTTCACTGTTGTCTCTGCTGTATTTCAAGGGTACAGATGATAAAGAAATTTTGTTCTTTACTGGATATCTCTGGGCTGTCTTCAGTCTTTTGGGGAAATGGAAATCTCTGCTTTCAGTAAAGGGATGTTTGATGCTGCGAATGCGGGTGGTGAATGCCAAGTGGGAGTCTAAAATTACTAATGGGAATCTTCTGTGAATTACCAGTATTGATGTAGATAACATAGGCATGAGCTAAATCACATATCCTTAAAACTGTCACTTGACATAGATTCTCAGATGAAATGTGCACATAACTGCATAAAATGCCTGGAAAGGAAAGACTTTACTAGGATGCAGAAAGAAAACTACAGTGGAGGTAGAGGTGGTAGAATGAATTAACTCACCTCAATGCTTTACATCTGCAGGCTCTTCTTAGAAACAGCTGCAAAATAGAAGTATCAAAACCTAATATTGTAGATGGTACTGTAGAGCTGAAACCTGGAAATCATTTAGTCTCAAATTTTGAATTCTTCTCTGTCAATCCAAAGCAACAAAATATTCTGAGTTAGCAGCCTCAGCTGAGGATCTGCATATAGCAAGCTGCCTCACAAGCCTTTATTTTCTCTTGATCCCACTAAAGCTGAAAATGGAATGAAAACAGCTGTAATTTTGTATTTAAGCTTTTAATTTGTAGTCCCAAGGTGCAAAGGAAGACAAGAATTAAGAAAAAAGGAAGGTATTGGGATTGCCCAGGAGATTTGTTTGAGTTTTGGGATTTACTGATTCATAGATACAAACAGTTGTAATTGTCAGCTGTGTCAACTGATGTTTTTAATATCTATTTTGAGGACTCTAAATTAACACTTCGCATTTTTCACATGAGCGGCTTTGTAAATAAACATTTTTGTCCATATTTTGTTGAGCAGCGTCAACACTTTGAAAAGCTTTTTGAGGCTACTTGAGCCTCACAGTCCAGGTTAAAAATATTTGTTTGGTTTTTTCCCTCCTCTGTGTAAAGGTTATTTTGCCAACATTTTGCAGTTAGGTGAGTCCATTGCCTTTTCCTTTAAGATAAACTAACCTGAAGAATCTCTGTTTTATTCATAGATTTTATCCCCAGTTCTTAATCAAAATATTTTCTCTGTCTCACCAATATCCAGTTTGTTTCAAAACAGATATCAAAGTCTGAGTACAGATAAAGGTTCTTTCCATTTTTCAAACCTGATTTTTGTTGGAGTGTGGGTAAAACTGTTATCAAGGTCATCATAAGTACAACTTTTGCATTTCTCCTAAACTTTATGGATTTCTTCTTGGAATAGCTTTCCTATGATTATATATTCAGTTTTGATAGAAAATTGGCAGTTTGTGGAAGTTTCCTTTTGTAGGCCATCTTTTCAGTGTTTATAGGAACGTAAAATGTGTCACAAATCAGTGTGTATAATATTTCAATCTTGTCAAAAGATATAAAATTTAAAATATAATTTCATTTGTTTTTGAGAAACTGTTTAATGTCATGAATTTCTGGCATGCCTAGAATTCTTCCTTGAATTTTTTCATTGCAATTAGCTTGTGTTTCTGGCTAACACTGGAAAAATAAATGAGTCAGATGAGTGTGCTTGTGGTGATGAGTCAAGATTACTGTCTGGAAAGCAGGCTCAAGAGAGCAGGAGGATACTGGTGATTTCAAAATGGTTATTAATGTGTTAATGAGTGAAACTCACAACTCATTTCATATAAATGAAGAAAGATCTGTCAGATAGTAATGTATTTTTGGTTTTATGCCACTTGGGCAGAATTGGACATATGAGTCTCTTTATGTCATATGTGCTCTTTATACGAAAAATATTCTTTTAAGATATTTCATTCTTTAGAGAATGAAAACTAAAAATTGGGGCAAAAAACATTACATGCTGCTATAAATGATTGATTTCTTGGTCTTGACAATCCAGAAGTGATCATTTGTCAATTTCTATGACGCAAAGTGCAAAAGTAGCTGAATTTGGAAGTTACATTTTAATATAGCTGTCATTTTGTATGGCACTCAGGTCCCTCTAAATAGGTATCATTCCTTTTGGTACTAAATGGAAGATTCCAGTAAATTCTGTGTTTACAAGGTTATCCTGATGAAAAAGAAATACATTAATATATACATGTGAACATGGGAGTGGATACAGTTCTGAGCTTCTATGTAACGTGCATAACAGTCTATTCTTTAATATATAAATAAGAATGCAGATGAATTTTTGGTGTTTTTTTCTCAAAACTATGAAAAATACAGTTTCAAAATTCAAGATTGCATGAATGCATAGCTCAACTCTTGTATTTATACAGGGTCTACAATTAAGCTGCACACGCTGAATTTCACTTTGCAACAGTTAATTTCTTCACTGAAGACTGATGCATGTAAATGTGAGGAGTATTTTCCACTTCCTAAATGTAGTATCAGGAAAACAAATTCTCTTTTTTTAGAAACATAGTTTATAGAGACACATATATTTTTCTGTGTTTGTAAAACTCAATATGAAAATATTTCCTGGCATCTGACATCTGCATATGTTATGATAGTATAAGTAGAAGTGGTTTTCCTTTTACTTACTTGATTGGAGGTCTGGAATCTTCCTGTTTAGAGGTACTCAAAACTTCACTCAAGGAGGCTTTGAGCAAATTAGTTTATGTTGAAGTTGGTCTGACATGATAGCTGTCCCAGCTTTGAGTAATGGTTTACTAATCCTTCAGACTCTCCTTTCCAACCTTTGTATGACTGCTGAAAAAAGAAAAAATGGGGAAAAAGAAAAATAAAAAAAAAAGGCTTATAAAAAGCTTGAAGGGTTGCTCTTTGTTTACATTCAAGAGATTTTAGCTTCCTTCATGCCCTTTTTTTTGCAAATATACAAATCCTTGGGTTTAAAATGTACTGCAAAGGAAAGTGAGCATTATTATTTCTAAGTCAGTTATTTTGTGATAGTTTTCTAAGAAAATAAATCTTGCCTTTGGTGACACTGGGCAAGCATAATCTCTTCGTAATGAATATTATTCTTGAAATAAAATCACTCTTGATTGCCATCTATGCAGCCGTCCAATACACCATTTAGAAACCTGTGTTGCACTGTCTCAGTGATGTATTCCTATTTCTGTGATTCTAGAAATAAAACTCTGAAAGAAGATGGTTTGTCCAGGTAATATAGGAAGGCTCTGAAAAACTGTAAATTTTACCTCAATAAAATTTTCTTTGCGGTGAATTAGAAGTCAAACATGCTGCACAGGAACATAGAATGCATTGAAAATGTTTTCTGATATTTTTGAGGTTAGAACAAACATGTAATGCACTCTCAACTTTTAGCTGAGACTGTTTAAGACATGTTTGGAGTTCAGCATTGCAGTATCTGTGGGCAGGCAGTGGGAGACATGCAACAAGATTTTATTCTTTAAAAGCCACAGGGGAGCAAAAAGGTGCCTTGATAGATGCAGCTTAACAAAAAGAGAGGGGCAGTGAAGCCAGAACTCCTTTGTTGAAGTACGAAGTGAAGGAAGCACAATCTGTGGGAAAATGTCATCTGAGTGTTTATTTGAGTTGCCAGACTTTGTGTATTTTAAATCTGGGTCCTGGATAATTAAACAGGTCGAAGTTTCTCTTCTGTGTCGCTTGAAGTAGATAAATGAGTCTCTGATGCGAGAAACTAAGTGCCCTGAGAGATGGGAGACACGGAGGCAGAGATCCTGCAGAGGGTAATCTTCAGAGAAGCCTGCTGGAAGATGCTGTGATGACAAAGGAAGACAGCAGATATATGGGAGGTATTCTGTTGAAGTGGAAAGCTTAGTTAGTAGATGCAGAAACTCATTTTTCTGCAGGTTGAGTTGGAGACATGGAGACATACAAATAGTGTCCCAGATTCAAGCTCACTTGAACTGTCAGCAAAGGTCAACATGCACACAACTGTGATGCTGCTAGCGATGCATCTCTGAAACTGATTCCAGCTGATGGGGAGAGGTGGACTGAAGAGGTAGGAGTGTTCTTATAAGGTTATGTCTCAGCACCATGAGTTGCTCAGATCCTGCATACCAGTACTACCCAGATAGCACAAGATAGAAAGGAATGAAATTTGAGTAAAAAGGGCAAAATAACGGTATTGACAAGTTCCAGTTAAATAGGTCATGTAGGATGACACATATCTCAAACCAAGTGTAATGTGCTGACATATGACCTTTGGTCAGGGGAAATTGTGACGAGAAATCTCAGACCATTTCCTATTTCATATGATGAAAGGAAAGAAATTGCAAGCTACATTTAGGTAAAATAAATGGTTGGCACAAAGTCTGATAAGATTGAAGCCACATTCTCTTCATAAGTGTGCCTATAAGGCTATGATACAAGGTAATTGTCTGTGCACATTGTACTGTTATTAAGAAAGGTCTCTGTTAGTGAAAACTTAAAAGCTTCTGATTCAGCATTTCACTTTCCCCTTAGGAATTCACTTATATTACTATATTAATGATAGAAAAGAATAATTAGTGGAAACGTCTTTGTGAACACGTAAAAATAAAGAACTAGAGAGTCCATTTGTTACTGTGTGTATACTTCTTGATGAAGATATATATGCTCAAGTTATTACTTTTACAAGACAAATCCCTAAAATTCAAGAAAAGCAGTGATGCAACACAGATAAAGTGCATAAATATAATGGAATTGCCAACACTATATTCAGGAGATATTGTCCTTAATATAAAACTCTATTAATTCGGTAAATGAATAGAGGGTTGTACTTGCTTCGTTGAGCAGGAGGCAAAATTACAGAAAAAAGTAATCGTGAAACTGGGTCAATGAAGCCTTATGAAGATTAAAAATTAACAATAGAGCTGAATTTAAAAGAGCCTTAGTTTCAGATTCTTATATTTACATCTTAATTTCTGCTTCAGCTCCTCATTTCTGACTACCTGACAGCAGGGAGTTGAGAATGTGTGTTGGAGACAGGATTTCTGAAATAACTTAGAGGTCCATGAAAACTTGGGAGATCATGATTAAAAAAAAAAAATCAAAAACCTGACTCTTGAGACAACTGAAACTTTACTAGTGTTTTTTTTTCCTAACTGTTAATCATAGTGGACTAAATCACGGAGTCAGAATCATGCAGATTAGAAAAGACCTTTAAGGTCATTGAGTCCAACTATGGATGTAACACTGCCAGGTCCACCACTAAACCATGTCCCTAACTGCCATATCTGCACATGTCTAAAATGCCTTTAGGGATGGTGACTCAACCACTTCCTGGGCAGCCTCTTCCAATGCTTACCAACCCTTTTGGTGAAGAAATCCCATTTAAACCTTTCCCTGGTGCAACTGAAATCTCTGTTGAAACTGAAGGCTGGAATGGGAGAAGTAACTGGAAGATATTTAAGCAGTGAAGGTAATTAGGAGGGAAATTACAGAAACAGCAAGGCCAGTGAGTTACCTGCTGCTTTCTGTGCAGTCATATTTGGTGCCAGAGCATGGCTGACTACACGTTAGTCCAGCACATCAGTCTCATCTTCCTAATTCTGTTCACTAATATTTAGAAACCCAGATACAGGCAGATAAACGTGAGGCAAGAAAAACTCCCAGGGGGTAGGGAAAGGGGGTGTTTCCGTAAAGGAGACCCAAGAGGCTGTTCCTGCCATCAGTCAGAGCACTCTGCAGGAGTCTCTGCCTGAGGGTGCCTGTGCAGAGCCAGTCAGGGCTGGGCAGCTCTGCCCTCTCCCAGCTGTCTCCACCAGCTGTGCTGTGTTGGGTCAGCTCTGAGCCACAGGCACTGAGCTTTTTTGGGGTACCTCTCTCAAGTACAGGTCTCTGTGTGTCTTACTGGGTTTGCTATTCAGCCCTTGGGTAGAAGCTATGTTTAAAAATATATCAAATAACTGGAGAGAAGCAGGGTTTAAACAAGACAGTTTTGGCACAAGAGAAGATTTATTGAAAACTTAGGAAGGAAAAAAAAGTGGGAGAGTGCAGTTCTGTAACGTTTTTTTAATGAGCAAAGGAACAAAAGACAGAGTTCAAAATACGTTTGTACAATAGTCTTGAGCACATGGTGTGACTCTTGGAGATGGTCAGGGCCAGAAGTTGGACTCAATGATCATTGTGCATCCCTTCCAACTCAGAATATTCTGTGATTCTGTGAAAAGGTCAAGCTTTTGAGGTGGTGCTTGGGATAATAAGAAGCTGGACTTGGTGTTACAGTGGCTCCCTTCCATCCCTGTGACCTTTGCAACCTACGTGTGAAGACACGCTGTGCACATGAATACTGGAGCAACTGGAGCTGATAAAATAAATCATTAGTATTACACTGCCTCTGTGGTGGCTGGAGAGAGTTTGTTCCAGAGGAGAGCCCAGCTGTGGGAGTGTATCTGTTCTTCTGCCCAGTTGTAGACCTGGAGGCACCTAAATGTGGAAAGGACAGGTAGCTTTTACTTGGAAATTTTTCTGTGCATAACTGATCTCAGAAGTGAGAGGCTTTTTAAAAGTCATCCAAATTTCAAAATCTTCTGATTGAAATAAAAGTTTATGATTTTGTAAACAATCAATCATATTTTGTTTGCCTAAATGCTAATTATTTTATCTGCAACCTAGCTGCCAGACAAGATGCTTGGTGGATTGTGGGTTTCATTGTTCCTTCTCCTCCAAGAGGAGGAGAAAAAAGTGCTGGTTTATCTGGAGGAAGATGTTGCAGGCATTGGAACTGCTATGTGAAGAGTTTGTGGGAGCAGTGCTAAAGAAGAGAAAATATGAAATAAAGGTCCTTTTCTAGAATGTTTTCCTGCTTTAGAGAAGAAGATTGTAGGCAGTGCCTGGTTGGTTTTCTATTAACAGAGCTATGCTTTAGCTTCTCTTATTTTTCTGTGCCTATTGTCCTGCACAACAATACCCATTTTTCAGTTTAATGAGCACTAAAACTCCTGCCAGTTTTGTTTAAAAGAAAGAAAATCTTGAAAATATATTTCTTCTAAGGAGTGCAGATTCCATGTGAGTCACTTTATATTGACAAACTTTTCTCTTTGAGTGTGGATGGGTAAATGTTTTATGCACTTAGTGCTCCATTATTTTAGTATAAGTTTCTACTTCAGTTTTTGAAGTTCTCTTTCTCTTTTGTTTTTCCCCTTGCTAGATGGAAGATATGTACATACGTACCTTTGTAATATAAATATTTGGACTTACAGTACCACTGTACTTCCAGATAACATATAGTCATAAATGCATATTACACGTTACAATTTTCAAGAAAAAAAAAGTGGATTTTGAGAATGTTATGGTGTTTCTTTTAGACAAAGACAATAGCTCTCCTCAACCTGATTCCATAATGGTGTTATGGTAATCTGATCATCAGACTGCCAAGGGAAAAGAGTCTTAGAGAACCATGTTACGTGGGAGCTAATGAGTGAGAAACTTCAGGGGATTGAGTTGCTTTTACAATTACAGGTAATTACAATGAATGAATTAATTACAATTAATTAGCTACATAATTGGGATTCATGGACATGACAGTAATACGGTTATTTGTAAAACAAGCACACAAGGCAGTCTTCTCCCCAAATCCATGTTAAAATCTGGAAATTATTTAGTTGGTATTATTAAGATTATACCCAGGCTTAATTTCTACTTTTTATCTCCAGTGTCCTGAAAGTATTAGAGGCTTTTTGATACACTGTGATCTCCCACACTGTAAGATTAGAAAAAGCCACCATGCTCATTTTGTATTTATGTAAAGCCACAGATGCTCATAATTAGCTGGATATTTCCTTGTTTCTAGAAATTCTTTGATGAAGTTAGGTGAACTGAACAGGGCTCAGTTACAAAGGAGTTGAATGTGGTGTATCTTACTGAATTCACTGGGAGATTTCATAGGAGGGGATTCACACCTTAATTCATTAAGATTTTATTAATTCTTTCAGAATACCAGGAAATTAAAATAACAGCAGGGATAGCTTTGGGTGGAGTGACTTGGACAATTAAAGGTGAGAGGTGTCAAGAAAACTTTATGTTCTATATATGATTTATTCATGGTTTATCTTCTTAAATACAATTAGAAAGTAGCAAGTGTTTTCTAAATGTGCCTTCTTAGACTGTAGTATTTACAATTCACACCATTCTCCTTAGGTATCCGTGGGGAACTGTGCTGTTATTGCAGTGTAGTACAGAATTCTATTGTGGCTTTACAATGCTAAAACTGATTCTTACCAGACTAATTCTGGAGTTTCCAATTACAATATCAATAGCATTTAAAGCCTGTTGCTACTGCTGAGTAGTTACCCGAAGCTAATAACTAAATACCAAGTGTGAGTTTCAGCATACTGAATTTACCATTGATCCTATTAAAAGGGTATAAAAATTTACTAAAAAATTAAATACAGTGTTGACTAATTAACTTTTTGAACAATTTCCTATCTCGTGCTGCTAAAGACTATCCAAAGGTCTTTTAACAGTAGTTTTAACTGGTTTATTAGTGAGAACCATTTATTCCCTTGATTTTCTTTGTCATTGAATGAGAGAATTGTTTGGTTTGGAAGAGACCTTTAAAGACCATCTAGTCTTTCTGCCATGGGCAGGGGCCACTCTCCACTAGACCAGGTTGCTCAAAGCCCTGTTCAAAGTGGCCCTCAGCCTTGCCCAGGGACCTGGCAAGCCTCACCCTCCTCACAGCGTGTGGCAACTGCTGCTGCTGCTGCCATTGGCTTCCTGCTGCTTCTCAAACTAATGCTTTTCTCTGCTAACTGTATTGAACAGCTAGAAGTTTATAATAAGACCCAGCTAAAAGAATGTAACTTCTGAAGTCAGCAATAATATGACATTGTTATTAATAACAACTCATTCCCAAAGGTGTTCCTGCTCCTTTTCTAACAAAGATAGAAAACTTTCAAAAATATGTTTATTTCCAGATTTATCAGCCAAATCTTTGTCATAACTGTATATTACTCTCATTTGTTTATAAGAAGAAAAATAAAAATTATGAATCTTTGTGGGAAAGAAAAATTGACTGTAAATAATAGTGTCTTTTCTAATGAAGGACACCAGGTATTTTCTGCTTCTACATTTGCTGGTACTCGTCCTCATATATAATATTAATTTCAAGAGGGAAATAATTTTATTTAGGATATTTTAACATGTTGTTTATCAAAGAATTTATTTCTCTCTTTTATTGTAAAAATTAAATAAAAAGGATGTTAAAAAACCACCACTTTCTCGTGAGTCTGAAACTCTAATATAATGTTGCCAAGTGTTGGCTGAGGGTTTTTAATATTTTATACTTTTTTTTTGTTTGTTTCTTCCATTAAGACAAGCTCCCTAGAATGAGATGAAATGTGTTAAATGCTGCAAGTGGAGATCATGCATCTATTCTACGCATCCTATTCTGTATAGGACCCCAAAAAAGTGAAATTTTTGTGTTTACATCTATACCGACTACCCTATGATATGCCACAAGAAACTCATTTCAAAACTCAGTTATTTTATCTTGCCTCTGGGAGTTTGGATTGTGGTCCACCATGCTCATTAATTTCTGGTGCTTTTATGGTTCCTTCAGCCCAGTGGAGCTTAGTGGTTGAGCAGTGCTTTATGAAATAGTGTTTTTGTTGTTTCAAAGCCAAACTTCTGATTTGTATTAAAAAAAATAATAGGCAGGGTAGTAAAAACAGACTATGAAAATAAGGCTGTTTCTTGAGCTATGATACTATTCTTTGGATAAAAATATTTTTCAGCATTTATATTTAATGCTCTGAAACAAAAAAAAAAGAAAAAAACCTTGGAACCTAAATCTAAGCAAGTGTCTCACAACTGAAGTAATGGCATCTGTTCAACACAGGTTTAGACTTTAAATTATGGATTTCTCTTTTTTTCTTGTTTAGATTTGCCCCTGTAGAGAAAATTGCTGCAACTTCAGCCAGCTGTTATTCCAGAAATGGATAAATCATGTCCTTCCCATTTGTTGAGCAAATGTCAGATTTACAGAGATCTGGGCTCATTTCATGGTGTATGTAAATCTGCGAAGAACTATTTTGACTTCTACTACCAAATAAATATTTTTTATTAACATAAATGAAAAATTTTTTGTTCATACAACAATTCTTTGGCAATTCTATTGGTTGTATACTTATCCTAAGTTATAGTTCCCAGGTGTTGCCTTACTGGAAAGAGATAAAAAGGGTTTGGCTGCAGATCACATAGGAGGTTTGTGTTGCGGTAGGAAATGGAAAGCAAATCTCTGGACTGAAGCTCTCTGTGCTGTGCAGTAACCCTTTCTGTGTAAGAATGAAGGATGCCAGACAGGATCTAGTGCCTAGAGGCAAAGCAGATTATTTGATGTGTTAAAAAACACCAGTTCTAGAAAACGAGACATGGAATTTACTTCTGCAAAGATTATCTCAGGTATTTTTCCCCCTATTGTTAGTCTCTTAGTTTACCTTCTGGCATCAAGTAATATCTACTGAAGATTTTATCCCAAGATGTCAATAGTACTTGTCTCATGTTTTAAAGATAAACCAACTTCAATCCCTGAATATATTTGTCATGTTAATTTTTTGAGCCATGTAAAATTGGTAAATTTTGTTCCAAGTATTTTTTCAAATGATTTAGTCAAAATGTAGGAAGACATAAATTCTCTTTTTCCTTCAAAGACCATTTTCTTATCTTGTAATTCTAAGATGATGTTTGAATAGGATTATTTAAAAGGAAAATTAGACTGATACAGTCTTTCAGATGTTAATCCTATGAAAGCTACTGCCTTTGAAGTTTTTCTTGAGTGAAATATCACCTCTTCCTAGTACATTATTTGTTTTAAAAGAGAAGTAGATTCACATCAAGCATTCTAAAGGTGAACTTCTTTGTTATTTTTAACTGCCAGGTTTTTCTGGGTCTTTTTCCATACTACAAGAGTTTCCAGCCTTAAGGCAAGATGGGGACAGATGCCTTTGAATGAGTAAGTAGGAACGGGGACTTAAATGTTCCTGTATGATCCTGCCAAGCGTGTAACCTTGTGCAGTTAGATAAGTCTGGGGGCCTTGAGGAAACAGGAGTATATGGTAAATGTTAAGCTGATGCTGTGGCTCCAAAATGTTGGGCACCTAGGCCAGGTGCCCAAAGGAGGGGGAGCTGTGGGGTGCTGTAGGGCTTTGCAGAGGGAGCCCCATGCGCACAATGTGGGTTGGGGGATCCTGCCTGAAGTAGGCACCACTGCACCTGGGGTTTTAGCAGGGTGTGTGGGAAAGCTTCACAGCTGAAGATCTTCTCACTTAGCAGGTAATGCTGAGAGACAGTCTGACAAGATCTTGCTTCTGTGATCAACAGGCGCTTGCTCCTGTGAAGCTGAGGCGCAGCAGGAGATGCTCTGTTCAGGGCTGCAGCAGAGAGTGAGGCACTTTGCTTGTTCCATGACAGGTGTGTTTTTCCTTGTAAGAGGCAGCAGTTGGGAGAGCCTAATGAGCTGGGAGCTCAGCTCGAGATTGTGTGAATCAAGTTTGTTGCAGTGGCAGATGTTGTTTCTGCAAGCAGCAGACATGATTGCTGTCGGAATGGCCTTAAGATGTGACAAGTGTTATCTGCCTGGAAATTTGTCATGCTTGACCCCAAGCAAAGGCAGACTAAAGCTTGTCAAATAGGGATAGCCTACAGATGTGTTGGCTGCTTATCATCCAGAATCACAGAGAGTTTTTTATTAAAAACAGAGAAGAAGACAAAGAACTGCAGAGAAGCAGTTCAGTCGTTTTGAATCTGAAATGCTCAGTAAGGCTTAATTGTCTCTAGTTGTAATAAACCTGCGGAATAAATGGGATTTTTAGGAATAAAATTGCATGTTTATTTTCAGGAAAGGGATTTTATTAGTTGTTAGGTGTTGAAAAAGGAAAAAAGAAACAAATTCATTGAAATTCACCTGGCTGTTAAGTTTTGCATAGTCCTTTTTTAGAGTTTCCTAAGAACTCTTATGTTTCAACGTACTATTTTTTGCTTGGGAAACCCCCACATACCTAAAGTTAGCTGCAGTTAGTTTAATAAGGGAAGCTTCCTATCTTCCAGGTGGTGCTGAAGATTCTGGCCACATATTTGAAAAAGATGGTTGAGATGTGGTGCACCTGTTTCTGGTTACGTACCCATGCCTTGAGGAAAAAAAAGTAATGTAAGAGATAAGTACATCCAAGAGAATATGGAGTTCCTGTTATTCCTTCTAACTCACACAAGTAAGTTTAGTTTAGAAGATCAGAAGTGACACACCATTTTTTAAACTACTGTGACACTTGACAAGTTTTTGTGGACAGTGGGATGCTTAGTCCTGGTCAGTTGTTAGTGTGGTGCCTGTGGTCCTGAACTCTCAGTAGTCACAAAGTCAAGTAAGCTCTATTTCTTTTAATAAAAAAAAAACCAAAAAAACTAAAACCCAAACAAAACAAACTAACAAACAAAAACCAAAACAAAAGGACAGAAGAGTGGTAAGGGAGACGTTAATCAAAAAGCTTGAGGAGCCTGCACAATACACAGAAGAGTGATGTATTTTGAATCTGGTAAAATGGTATTGCTCCTTCATTTCTTCTCTTTAACCTGTAATTGCCAAACTAAGATGAAGAGCATGTTTTCAGGCAGGGAGTAGATGCTGTGTTTTCAAGGCAGACTGCTCTGCTTCTTCAAGCCGTGTCACCATTTTATATTTTTGTGTTACCTTAAAATATTATTTTAAAGTTTCCAGAAGTTCTAATGAAGGAAATAGGTTCCATGACAAGAGTCAGTTAGGGCTATAAGGTTATTCTCTGTGTTTCTGATTTTTTTCCCTGTTTTCAGTCTTAGTATTGATCTTCAGTGGCAGTATCAGAACTTCTACTTGGCTACTTCAGTTCATTTGCCTTCTAGACAGAATTTTTCTTCTGGATGTGTTTCATCTTTGTATCACATACATTATTTGCACAAGATGTCTTTACTCCTATAGGTCTGAGGAAGAAAAGTGGCAGTCTCTTGTAAGTAGGATAGCAAATCACAGCATTGTTTCTGAAGTATTTATATCTGGCTGTCATGAAATGGATATAGAAAAGTATTACCTATCAGTATTTACTTCCATTGTAAGTGTTTATTGGTAGAGGGAGACTGACTTCCCATTGGAAAATTAAAGCTTGAAAAAAAATATAAAACTGGAAGCTAGATAATAATAGAAATGCTTGAGGTCTCTGAGCTGTCCAACATATTAAACCATACTTGGTGATCTCTGTCACTTCTAAAGTAACAAATATGTTGAAGAAATTTGGCTTGCACTGAATAAAACAATATAATATAGGGTTATACTAGATAGAGATCTGAATGCCTTCCAAAATTGATGTCAAAATGTGAAGAATCCTTGGTTGTACAGATAATTCCATATCATTTTACATATTCATCTGCATATATATATATGTGCACACACACACACACGTGTGTATCATTCTGGTAGACATCAAGAAGATGAAAGGTGATGATAGAGTATCAGTGACTTTGCTGTCCACTGCCCAGATGAGCAGTAACTCCTGAGCGATAGTTAAAAAATCTCCCAAAATTAAATTAGATAACTATTTAAAGGCCTATTTTTAAAAATTTACAAACTACTGGAAAATACATGAAAGACATGAGTCAGTAGAGATAGGAGTGAGCTACATATTGAAGCTGACATCTTATGTTACTACTATCTTTATATGTGAAGGAAAGGAAATATGTTTTTCTTCATATGCCACCATGGGACTAACTATATCAGCTGTCCAGTGATCACACTGCTAGAGAAACAAGATAATTATTTCATTATGATTGTCATAGCTAACAGCAAGTAGACTGCAATGCACAAAACCTAAAAAGAACTTCTTCAGGTGTAATAATAATTAAATAAATATCAGTCTCCGCAGTTTAATGATGGTTGAATCTCGAAAGACTCATAGGACAAGTTTTGCTTTGTTGTTTGGAGTTGGTTTAAAACATTGTTAATTTGTTCTTGAGCTTCTCTGAACTTAGCTAAATACATAAAACTAGTATGTATTTCACACACACATATATGTATTGGATGAAAATAGTACAGTTTCTGATGAAACA
This sequence comes from Dicaeum eximium, assembly GCA_013396995.1. NCBI lineage: Eukaryota > Metazoa > Chordata > Aves > Passeriformes > Dicaeidae > Dicaeum > Dicaeum eximium. Next base: position 87,893 of record VWZP01001133.1, read on the forward strand.
GAGAATGGAAAAAAAGGACTTATAGACAGTGTGTGAGGAAAGATCTGGGCAGGGAAGAAGACACCACTTATGGAATACATTTACCTATAATTATGCCAGCCATAGAGGTAGTAATGCATTGCTGTATCACAAAATAAGAGGGTATCTAATGAGTCTGTGTGGAAAAGAACCACCCAGGAGAAATTTTCTCTATTTCTGAATTGAGAGCTCTAGGAAGTACAGTGTATTGGAATTGCCTGTGAAGTTTACTACAGCATCTTGTTTTATATAACAAAAAGGTAATTTTTGCATGTCTATTTGTTTAATATATCACAAGAATCTCTGAGAGAGAGATGTGGAAGTCTCCCATTGTGCATTCAGCCTTAGACAGAACCATGAAGTTAAATCATTATGCTGTATTAAATGCCACAGTCTCAAGTAATTTCTCAATGCATTTGTAAGTTATGAGACTGGAGTGTGTAATGAAACAACTGTCTAAGAGAATGAAAAGTTGTAAGATATGTTTTTTGTTGTAAAGACTTCTTGCAATGAACCTTCTTTAAAACTATTCTCTAATGGTAACTCTTAACATAAAACACAACAAAAAATTAATACCTGGTTGAGCTTAGAAAAAATAAAGATTGTCTCCCCAGGAAGAGAACAGCAAAAGACTCATGTGTAGTAAGATTGATACAGTGAGTCAAGGCCAGACTATTGGCTGATCCGTGCTAATGTCTCTTGGGCACTGTCCCTAGATTTCAGTGTGGCACTGAAATACACTTAACCACTGTGATTTCCTTCTGCAAGCCTCACTTGAGATGCTATAATTGTTTAAAGAACATTGCTAACCAAAAAGACAAGAGTCTCAGGGACTGATGTCTTAGAAAAACAGTGTTTTAGAGCAAATTGAAACTTCTTGACAAGAGCTCTAGGCTTTCTATTTCTGAGATACGCAAAGTCTGTAAACAACTTACATATGCCACTTGCTTGGTGCCAGATGCTTGCAGCCAGGTTGGTTAAGTCTTAAGAAGCTGAAGGGAAGAAAATGTATCCTGATTTTAATTTTTTTTTGTCTATTTGTTTTTTTCATGGATTGTTATTTTTCTCAGTGCCATGGGAAGGCTGAAAAAAGGATTGGTTCATATGAAGGTTATTAAAAAATGCAGTATGATCCATTAGACCTTATTTCCTTTTCCTTTTTTTTTTTTTTTTCCATAATGAGGTGGCAAATTCTGAAAAGAAAACTATAGTCTGCCTTATAAATCAGGGAAAGAGTCTATTATGATGAGTGTGGTAGGCTTTGAAAAACAAATATATAAATTTGTATTTTGTTTTCCACAGCATAGTGGTAGGGCACAACCTGATGATGGTACTGATTCTCAGAATATGATCTGCAACATTAACTCATAATTACCTTTTGAAAAACCTTGCATTTTTTCCTGAAATGGTATAACCAGTGTATCCTGTGACTTCTCAGTGTTGCTTTCCTGTGTTCACTTGTACTAACCAACCAATCTCTGTTACAGACTACATGGAAAGTGCATGGAAAGTGCACTTGTAGAGCACGTATTCCATAGTTTTGTATGGCAATACCTGACATCAAATCAGCATGAAATACACTTATTTCCTTGCAGCCTATTAACTTTTAGTTTTAGTAATTCACTTTGATGTAAGAAATATTAGTGAGCAGGAGTAAAGTTTAGAAGAGTTATTGGTAAATAAACAGCTTTTAGCCTGAAATCCAGACTGTGCTTTGTATTTGCATCTGTATAAAGAAATAAGCAACTTTTCTTCTTTCTGTGCCTTGACAGCCTTGTAAGCCATCTGTGAAATCTGCTGGAAGATCGCTTAGACATGTCTTTCTTTGCATCAGTCCTGAAGACAGTCACTTCTAAAAAGTGGTTGTCGTTAAAGACCATTTATGTAATACAACTCAGATTACTAATGTGCATTTGAAATACGAATGCGTCTCACGCAACATAGATCTAATTAAGCTCCTATCAAAATTAAGCCTTGCATAAGCTAATTAGACATTTTTAATGTGGTGAGACTATATGTTTAACAACTTCAAAAGTTATGACTGAATGGTACTCTTGCAAAGGGGAAAATATAAACAAAACTTGTAATTTGGGAGCAGGGGTCTTGGGGTGTGTGCAGGAGATCTTTCTGAAGTGAAATGTTACAATGGCATCACAATGTTTTAAAGTCCAAATTCTTATATATCTTTTTTCCTTCTAGCATCTGCTTGGTCTGACAGCTCTGTAAAGGACTGTGATGAATGGGGATCTGATGTATGGTATTGCATCAGTTCTGAGTTATGATACTGTTTATTTATGGGAGAAAAAGCACACTAATTCTCATACTTTTGAACCCTGTCATACTTGGAACATTTCTGCTCTGTTTGCTTTATCTAAAAATATTTTTTTAGTGCAAAACCAAAATATTATCCTTGTTTTACGTGCAGGGTTGTAGTACCAAGTGTACTGATATGGATATAAACTGGTGAATCCACCTGTTGAATCAGATCTTACTCTCACCTCCATTTCCCTTTTTCTTGACTGATTAATCATGTCCTTTGCTCACACAGTGATAGGCATTGTTTCAGAAACAGTTAAGAATGATAGATTGAAAGGCAAAAATTTGAAGTCATAAAATTTTCTTCCTGATTAGAATTGTATGTTTCAGCTTTCATGGGTTTAGCACATAATTCCAGTAAATATGAAAGTCAAATATGTATTTAGTGTCTTATGAGTCAATAAGGAGTAAGACATTTTGTAAAGAAAGGCGTAATGCTGTTGGAGAGTTGTTGGTGATCCCACACCCCATTTCCCTCTGCTTTGCCTGAGTAGACCTGTCATTGTCTGCTTTCAGGATTTGCCTTCATTCTTATGACAGAAGATTAGCTTAGTAATGAAGAGTTACATTATTGTGGCTTTATTTTTAGGTCTTAGTGGACTAGAGGGTTTTAGGAAGTGTTTTGTGGCGATCTAGTGTGTCAGTAGTGATGGAGTAATGCAGGTAGGGCTTAGGGGTGCCCCTGTGTGTGCATGAAAACTGTCAAATGTGTGCCATTCACATAGCTTTATCATGGGGAAATGGAACAGTTTTATTTAGTAAAACTAAAAAATAAGTAAGGGTATTAATAACTTCAAGCAGCTATTCCTATTTTATTTTTTTTAATTGAATGGAATGTCTTCTCTCAGGCTGTCCTCCCAGATTTGGCATACCAAGGGCATGCAGAAGGCATGGTTGGTCCCACCTGTGTCTCTGTGCCATTTCTTAGGAAGTTCCCCTTGCTTGAGGACAAAGGGACAAGGTTCATCAAGTACAGAATTGCTGTAATTGATGAGGGCTACAGAGAGAGCCAAGACCAGCATTGGAAGTCAAGGAACATGTAAAGCTTCACCTTTAACTTAGAAGTAATTAATTGGGAAAATTGCCAGACTGTCTCATATAGTTTGGTTTTGACTGGTTGTTGTATAATTGGAGTTACTGTTCTTGTGTTCATTCAAGACTTTCTCAGATCCTTGTGCTGGTTAACTTAGAGTGAGTCTCCAGTCTTTATTTAAAACACCTTAAAATGGCATGAAATTTTTGCAGATATTTTCACCTGTGACGATTAAAAAAAAATTCTTACAGGTTAGGAATAATAAAAAAATCTATTGGAAGCACCCTTTGTGAAAAAAAAAAAAAAAAGCCTTTGAAGTGATTAACTGTATTCATTCTTTTCAAAAGTATTGTTACCCATTCCAAACTATGAATATTCATGATTCATTTATTTTTTTCATAAGTTATTTGCCATGAATTTTAATATTAGAGAAAGTCATGATATGAATTAATTCCTTGCCACTGTCACTATTTCTTTTCATTGTTTTTGCAAATTGCAGATTGTGATTTTTCAAAAAAGTCATGGCAGTAAAACCAATGAAGACAAGGAGTTTGATTACTCATACAATGAAGCTTGATACATTTACAGAGAAGATTATGTGCTGAGGCTGCTTGCAGTTGCTGGAATTTATACTCAGTAGCTGAAGTGAGATCTTTCAGCCTTATATCCTATAACCTGGTCTAGCCAATGCTCAGTCCCAGACACCAAACTGCTTGAAAGCCAGACTGCTTGTATATGTGATAAATAATAACATTGGTTTGGGGTGATGATTCTTTTCTTTTTAATCCTTCCTGAACAGGGTAAATACATAGTAGGCTACAGTAAAATTTTAGTGGTGATAAACTTTGTCAAGTACCTGGCTTTGTTGCCTCTGTCATTGCTAAGTACCATTCTGTAATTCAGAAGGCTCCCTCCCCTAAATTTCATGGTCAGCCTTTGTTATAATTTTATTTTCATTTTCATCTACTGTTTGTGCCACAGTCTGCTGTCATGAATCCCATTTAAAAAAACCAAAAACCAACAAAACAACAAAAATCCCAAACAAAATCCCTGGGTTGCGAAAAGAATCCCCAGATCCCAGGGACTTTTTGGGGTTTGGTAAAATACTGTGTGTTGTGTGAAGATATAAAGCATATATGGATGCTTGACCCTCTTGGACCAAATAGATTTTCCAAAGTTGGTTGAGGTTGAGAGATGCTTAAATTAAACGATCAAGACTTCCAATGTCAATCTTCTGTTCCTAAATTTAAGATCTGAAAAACTTCATCTTGGGTGGGATGTCTAGTTGTCCATATGGAACAGGATGTTATTTTCAATGTATTGCCCTCAGGAACTGTTTTAACCAGCCTACATTTTGCAGTGTTGTCACTTAAATAAGAAATTAGGAGCACGAATCAAAAAGTTTCTTAGGTTTCTGGGTACTGGATACAAGTGATCTTGGATACATTATATTCCTACACATAGAAAGAAGAACTTAATTTAAGGTTGTTGCTAGGTAGTATAAGGTACTGTGTTTTATAAAAAAAACCTCTGCTGCTTGAAACAATTGTTTTTGGAAGAGAAAATACCATCCATCAGGCTTCATCAGACACTCAAGAGTATCAAGATATAAAATAAGGTGCTCAGAACTGTTGTGACATTTTTGTAAGACTGGTTTTAATTCATAGTTTCTGAACATTTCTTCAGCAATAGTAATAATAATAATAATACTTCAAGATTTATACTCCTTCTAATCATTCTGTCACTACATTGAGTATCTGAAAAAAATAAATTTTGCCCTCCATTTCTTTCAAAAGTAGTAAATCCAAATGTGAAACTAGGTTATCAACATATACAAATTTTATTATTAGGCTTGTTAAAATTGCTGCCTTCTATAAAAGAACTATGGAAAAAACCCCAACTAGCACTCAGGACTTCGGTGGTTGTCAGATTTATATTTTTCATGGTTTTTTGCATTCATATGCAATCTCAGCTTGCTTTGCTTTCAGTTACCTGGAGGTAGGACCTCCCTAATCTTGGATTCCGGTAGCTATTGGATAAATTTCAAGTGCTATATTTCACTTGTTGTTACAATCGAAGGAAAAGGATTTTCCTAACATTAAGAGCAAGAGTTGAAAAACTCAGCCTTGCTTCTCTTTATGCCGATATTATTAAGGTTTGCCGTGCTTCTAGTGTACGTCTGTAGAGGTGTATTCTGGTAGCTGATAGGAAAAGGAACTTTTTTCTTTGTACTTTATTGCCATCTACCACAATTGGGTAAGTAAAAGCTTGAACTTGATTTCCAGTTAGAAAAGAAGAAGGAAAAGGAGTGCAGTTATAGATGTACGTTTACATCCCAATTAACTAATCCTGTGTGAGGAACTCTAACTTGTAATGCTAACCAAGGAAGTATAATTATTTGAAACTTATTTTTTGTGTTGTACATCACCATTAATAATATGTAAAATGCAAGCATCTTTCCCTCTTTTCAAGAGACTGTGGCCTGCTTTTTAGAGGTAAGATAGCAACAAGAGAGAGAAAATAAACTAACAGCTTGCTTTCTTCACTGCCAGCCTCTAGGTTGTGAAGTCTACCACAGATTTTCCAACTGCTGTTCTTTGGTCTCGAGTGTTTTATTCCTGTAATAGGCTACACTGGTTATTTTGGTCACCCACCTACCTAAGGGACCGGGTAGGTCCTTGCTGTGGGGTTGTTGGCAGTGCCAGAGGTCACAGACATGTAGAAGACAAGGCTCCTCTGGATTCATCACCTGCTGTCCTGTTGTCAGGGTCTGCCTCTACTGACCCCTGTGGTCCTTTCTCAGACCTCTTGTTTTTTTCTAATGAGAAGAGTCTTTCTCCTTCACACATAGGCTTTAGGGCAGGCTCTTCTTTTTTTTTTTTTAATATATATTTTAACATGACTCATGACTGTTGAATCCAGCTGAACTGTGTTTAAAACGCATTTCATTGTGATAATAAGAATGGACAATAGAGAGGTGAACCTGTGAGGTAAGCTTTTATCTAGAAATTTCTTGCATTAAAATGTCTGCTAACTTAGAAAAATGGAGAACATAAAGGTACAGACTTTTAAATTCTGTATGTAATGGGACTTTTATGCCTGCTGCAAGTAAGGCTTGTTGCTGAAATTCTGTCATATATCCAAATGAAAAAGTAAAGTTAAACCTTTGTTTCAAGAATGGACCTTAGAAAGCAGTGTGGTTTCAGTCTCCTAGAATATTTAAATTTAACTGCTCTTACTTGAAAAATTTCATGTTATTTTCCCAAATTGCTGCGTATTTTGTGCCACTTCAGGCAGTATCTCCTTTTCCAGATTTTCAAGTTTAACGTTATTTTCAGTATGTTTAGTTAATGCTGGGAAGACATTGTCACTTGGAATCCAGTTGTCATACAAAGGTAGGACAAAAAGGCTTAGTTCTTTAAGTCAGTGGGCAAAAGAAGAATTTATGACCTATGGTCTGTGAGATATTGCCTGTTTCACATTTAAGCAGCCTGAAGATTTCAGTTAATTTCATTATTAATGCAAATGTGTATTTTTGTTAGACCAGCAAGTACTGTTGCAAGAAATAGCATGCTTTGAGACTCATGGTCTTTCTCTTTAAATACAGCAAATATTTAGCAAAAACATGTTAAAAACAATGGTTGTTATTTTAGTCTAACTATGTTAGTAGTTGGATAGCTTAGGGGAAATGGCTTCTGTGATCTAGAGATGTATTAGCTGGAGATGGAGGTAACTGCCTTTGACTCACTGGGACAGAAATAGAAACAGAATTCAGTAGGGTCAGCAGGGAGATACGACATGGAAGTCCATTTTTCTGTAGAATCACTGTGAAGACTTTTGTCAACAGCAAAAATAGCACACTGAAAACCCTAGCAGAAAACAAAACAAGGCTACCATAGCCTTCCATCTTATGGTAGAATATGGGTGGGTAAATCATTAAACAGTAACGTTTCTAGGAAAGATAAGCATACTGTCAAATAAAATGTCCTAGTTCCATTTATTATGTATTTCATATAAATTTAGTGTACTGAATATTTTCCTTCACAAAAGGGGACTTACTAGTTGTGAATTATTTTTGAAAGCTATTTTCTTTACCTGCCATGTAACTCATTCCATGGAAAACTATCAAACATTCAGAGGATGTAGATTAGATTAATACAGACTACTGAACTGACTGATGATGAACCTGCACATAAGCATAAAAAAAATCTTTCTCTATCTCCATTCACTCTTCTTTGTATTATATCACATGCATATACTTCTGGAATAGATGATACCTGAATTTCTTAATAAAGTACCTAGAGAGAGCAATCCAATTTCGTAATATTCTTGCAGAATTTGGTAGCAGCTAGAAATTATTTGATCATCTATTATAGCTAAGTTTATGGTGCCAAAATTACTGTTTCCTATATTTGTGGGTGAAAAGATAGATCCTAAGCCAACTGCTAATATGTTCAACTCTTACTACAATAGAAAGCGATGTCAACTACAAACAACATATGCCTTCAGGATATCATTGCTTTCTGTAGGCTAATGTTTGTTTTTCAAATGATGCTTTTTGCTTTATTAATAGCATATCAAAATTATTGTGGTCCTTTGATTTCAGTAAATAACATGGAGTGTAAAACAGGTGTGAGCAAAAGTTAGAAAAGAACTCAATCCAGGTTGAAATTAGTTCACACAAGTACTGGCATAAAATGCAACTTTCAGGTTTTTAAATGTTTTAAGTTGGCTTAATTATTTTAATATCAAAATATTTATATTAGTTGCCTTATATTGCCATATAGCAATTACTTTAAAATCGAATCATTACAAAATCTTTAAATGCAAGTATGTCATTACCAAAAGGTCATTGCAGTTCCCAACCTCAGAAGAATTAAGTTTCTAGCTTATATTTCAGATTTTTTAACAAATTACTTTTATGATGAGAGCAATGTAGTATATCCCAGGTTGTCCAAGGGGCTATTGCTTTGTACTTTAGAAGATGATGGACTTGCAGGCTATGTATAATAGCAAACAGGGCTAGAGTTTAGTTGTTGGCATTGTTTCCTAAGGTGCTTTGGCTTATACAACTAACACTTTCTCAAACAGTATTTAGGGACAAATTAGGACCTAACACAGGTCACTGGCATTCTGATAACTAATGTAGATAAGGCTTCTCTGTTCCGAGATAGAAGGGATTTTTGCATGCACACCAAAGCACTTGCTCTCAGTGGCACAGAACAGGCTTGGCACATTTAATTTACCAGAGTTCATGTAACTGCAGAGTCCTCAACTGAAGTGCTCCCAGAATCACTGCAGGGTTTAGATGAGGTTGAAAATTGCAATGAATGTAGAATTTCAGCGTATCATGTTAAACAAAAATTGAAATTATCATTGCTTGAATTACTTCTTTTTTTCTGTCATAATCATAAAGCAGAGAATTTCAGAGAACTTCACCTAGCTTCAAAAACCTAAGTTTAATTGGTGGTACTCTGCAGCAGATGAGCCATTATGGGAGTTTATTTTCTATTTTTAAGAATTTTCATTGTTTTGTAAGTCCGAGCATTATAAAGATTGCTTGCATTTATAGAGAAGGGTTTATTCCATGTCAAATGAATCTGAGAGTTGGTAGGAAGAAAGAATAAGGAACAGTACATTAAAGCCATGGAGAGGAGGAAAAAAAAAGAAAGATTAATTGAAACAGAATTGCCTGAGGATCCTGCTTTGTGGCTTTTCTGTGCCCAGAAAAGTCTTAATCATTATAAATTCAGTGTTGTTTTTCGTCCTTATCATTACTGCAAACAAAGTGCTGTTTGACATGAAGCTTTAAATGTAAAGAATGTGGAGACTTCCTAGCATTTGATGTATCTTAGCCAGGCTGCCTCTTTTCATGCCAGCTTTGGATTTGGACCATTGGTTTGATTTTTCTACCCCATAATACTGACTGACTGAAATGTCTTTCAAATCACAGTAGATTGTTTCCATAAAGGAATATTACCTAAGCTCTGCAACTTTCAATAATACTTTTTCAACAGTGTCTTCAGGGAAGTGAGAGTTGGAAACTGTTGATATTTCATAATTCCATTAATTCTTTTGGAATAAACTAATATTCAAATCAAAATAAGCAGTAAAGTTGCAAGAGGAACATAAAAATCCCGTGAATATAATAAACCAACATTATTTTTGCACCTCTTGCTGTTCCCTGGCAAGATTGCAGAGTTAAAACCATCATCAATTGCAGTTCACAATTCACAGAGTAGGATTCAGTGGAGTTAGGATTTAACCCAGTGACAAAATTCCCATTGACCTTATACACAGGATAGCTAAGCAGAGAGATGAGCTACTCTCCTCTAAAGAACACCACGAGATTTTGTCTTCTAACCTTCTCACCTGAGCCTGTGCTAGGAGAGATTTCCAGTGAGTATAAGAGCTGGCTTAAAGAGGAGAGGGGAGCTCAGGTCTGTGGTTTTGCATGGTCTCGTCTGTCAGGGCTAAATGGGTTTGTGCGCCTTCACCCGCAGTCCTCATCCAGTGGTACTAGAAAATTGTTATCTCAGCCACACCAACCAGCAATATTGACAGAAAACCCGACTTCTGAAATTAATTTTGTGTAATGTACTTATATTCTTCCAACATAATACAGGATTTAAGTTGATTTCACTTGTTCAATCCATTCAGTAAAGAATTTTTAAGAAGAAATGGATTTGGTTTTGGTTTTTTTGGGTTGTTCTCTCCTCTTCCCCACCCTCAAAAACCTGATTTGATAGTCTATATTTATCACAAACTAGCTGCTTAAGTGTAGAGACAGAGGTGCTTAAAATAAAGAACATCTTGAACTGCTAAATATTTGTTTGTGCTGAATTGGATTGAATGTAAGCTCCAAACAGTAATTAAAGTTGTTTAGTGAATTAATGATTACTTGTGAAGGGAAGTAAGTTAATCATTGAGGAATTCAGCTCTATTCTATTCCAGAGTGCCAAAATGAGGGAAAAAAAATTCAGAACAATTACTAGCAGAATTTTTTTGTAGTGAAATGTTTGGAAGCCATCCATGAACTGCGTTAAATTTCTCACATCTATGAACTCCTTTTAATTTAAAAAAAAAAAAAAAGAAGTATCTTTAATTAAAATTAGAAAAAAAGTGGTTGCATAAACATGGGAAACTTGAATATCAAGTTCTAGACAATATAAATACTGTCTCTAAATTGAGACTAAAGTCTACGCTGCAAATGTACTTATATTCTGTTTATGAGGCCTGGTCGATTTAAAAAAGGTTATAATGACATATGCTAGAAGTCAGAGAAAGAAGCTACAATAAAAATCTTACCAATTATACTTTTCCTTTTCTTCCTCTCCATACATTGGAAAATCTTTTTTGTTTGTCCTTCTCTGTTCACACAAACCAAGCATAAAGTGTGAGTGGAAGCAAACAAGCAAACCAGTGCATAGATGTGAGTGGAGATATTATGAAGAAGCATTTCAACTTTTTTATCTTTAACTTCATATGTGCTAGATCTGGATTCTATCCAGTTTCATTCAGGAAAGAAAAAAAGAAAGTGCTTCAAAATGTTTTAGTAGAGGAGAGAAGCAACCTAGGTTTTTTTCTCAACATCTTAACTTTAAGCTGCCTTAAAAATAATCTTCTAGTAGTAAGACATACAAGAATAAAGAAATAAACAAGCACTGTAAAGAAAGGAAATGCTATTTTCTAGCTTTATTTATTGTGATTTAGATGCCTAAGCTTTTTTAACTGTGTTAATACGTGTGAAGGTATAACTTAAATGTGTTTCTCTTGTGTTGCCAGAATTTTAACTCGGTTAGCACCTTGTGCACGGTAGAAATCTCAGGGTCTGAGATAGCAAATAAAGAGTTTAGGCACTGAAGGCATTTGATACCACAGCAGAAGCACTTTGAATGAGTTCCCTGATGAACAATTCACAGAGTGAAGATTGAGATGCAAAGGCCTACTGGTTCAGGGCTTTACCAATATTGGAATGTTTCATCATATGCCATGCATTGCATCGCGTGTGAAAAGACAAGGCTAAAACATTAATCTCACAAACCTGTGTACTTAAAATCAAGCATTTGAGGAATTCAGTTGAACTTTGGAAAACTAAAATGTTCCTAAAGCCAAGCATGAAAACAGTGGAAGAGGAAAACAGACTGATAATCTGAAGGAATTAATAAATATTATACACTAGCTATTAGATTGTAATTATGTAATAGTTTCATAAGTGTGTTTCACTGCATGAAGCTTGAGCAATCGGTGCTGTTTTCTGAAAGTTTCCTGATTGTGCTGAAATTCTATAAGCAAAATAATGTGATAGCATAAATTAAGATGTAATAAATGGTTTGGCCTTTTTGTTTGCCATTTATAAATGTCTGGTTTGCATCTGACTTGAGAATCACAAATGATACCTCAGGGCACAAAAGGAATTAATGGAATTAAAACTTGCTTGTGTTGTGGAATCTTGCTGTCATATTTCTTGTGTCAGTTCTGCTTACTGCTGGGTGCTGTGTGGTTTTCCTCAGCAGGTGGAAAAGAGTCTTGCCCTACAAGTGACACTGTTAATAAGCAGATGAGGTTTTAGGTAGAACATTGGTGTACTGAAGGTTTAGAAATTCAGATGATCAGCCATGCCAGCTTTGAAGCTGTCACAATGAAAGAAGTGGCATTATTTTGCGAAACAGGACGAATTAGAATTTCGATATAATTTTCCTGCTGTTGAGAAAGTTAGACAAGTAGAAGAAGCATTTAAGCCAATACAACTAATGTCTGATCTAAGCTACACAGCTGTCATTTATGGACAAGTGGAGCTTAGTTGTTCAGTGCAACAGCGTAGGACCATTTGATTCTTGTGGATTTTCAGAGTTTATTTATCCGAGCAAAATCTCAGTTTACAAAGTCCAGAATTAGATCTTGGCTACTATAAAAGACAAAATATAAAGATCTAAATGAATAATGGACACTGTATCTCTGTAAAACAGAGAAAAAGGAGAAGAATGAGGTTTATGACTGCTGATGTTTCATGCAGAAAGGGAACGACTTGAAAGTTGAAGTCCTGGGCTAGAGGTGTCCTTATGTATTCTAAAAAGTCATCAGAAACTCTTCAGGAAAAACACCACAAGTCAAAATTGTGTAGAATGTTTTGATTCAGAAGTGGGCCGAGAATCTCCTGATGTTTTCATCTTGTAGTTGCTGTTTATTTTCTTCTGGTAGTGCCTGCCCAGCTTCTGCAGGTGAAAATATGTGGTTTATCTTACTTCCATGTAAAACAGAGCATTTGGATTCCAGAACATTGATTGATTTCCATGTTTAACTCCTGTCAGCTCTGTGTTCTGCTTGGGATTGTGAGAAGTTCTGTGGCTTCAGCACATGGACTTCCATCATGTACTTAATAATGCTCTTCTTGGTCACTGCTCAGCTGTCATCAGAATCAGTGTATGCAACTCGCTTTTTGTGCTGCAGTCAGAATTTCTTCTCCTAAGCTTTCTGCTATTCCGAAATTGTAATCCCTCTGGACATTTTTTGAAGTGTAAGTCTAATTCATCTGCTGGAGAGTTGTCTCTTGACTTTACAATTTGTAGTGGACAGCTGCATTTTTGAGGTTCAGTGAAAACGTGTCACATTGGCTCATCTTAATCTCAATTTGAGTTTCATTTGGTTTGAGGTCCTGTGTCTTTCAGAGGAAAAAAACATCATCAGTGTCTACAGCACTGAAGCTGGGAATGTGGAATTAACTCCTTGTAAAGTGGCTGTTTAATGCCTGTGATAATTTCAAAGTTAATCTTAGTTTTACAATGAAATAGCATAGGAATTTTGAGCCTAATCTTTAGAATTTAAGGAAAATCATGTATTTCCAGTCTAGATTATGAGAATGATCATTGATATCAAAATTTTGAAGGTTGCTTGTCAAGTACTACAGAAAACAATTGAACTTCGGAAGTTCAAAGAATTTTAAGATTCTGCAGTTTTATTACATGTGAAATGAATTTTCTGATTGTCGAAATATTAAAAAAAATACTTCTTTTCTGAAATACCAGCACCTGTGTGATCTTGACTATGCTACTTGTAGAAATTTATAAGATAAATCCGTCAAGTAATGGCAGGATTGGTTCTGATGACTTGATTAAATTAAGTTTAAAACAGTCTTGTCACTTAAATGTTGTCAGGTTTAACAGTGAAGTTGATGAGACTATCTGAACTATATCTAGAAACTTTTCTGGACCCATAGAATTCAATGGCATTACTTAAATCAATCTAGCAAGAGTTCAGAATTTAATTTTAGAGTTAGAATTAAATAAATGTAGATAAATCCTGTAATCAGATTGTGCTTTCTTCACTTCATTTGGAGTTCAAGTATTGTCAATCACGTTTTAATTTCTGATTTGTTTGTATGACATATGTGTATCTGCAGGTACCTCTAACAGGTATTTCTTGTTTCTTTGACTCATGTCCCTTTGTCTCTTGTCCCAGTTAACCATATTCCGTTCACCAGGGATATCCATTGGCATATTTTTCTTCTTTAAATTTCTTGTGAGTTTATAACAATGTGCACTCCAAAGTTTTACACAAAATAATTTACTCCTTTAAAATGTTCATGGACATTAGTTGTAATGAGAATGTGAAGCATTACATCCTGTAAGATTGTCAAATTCAAAATCCATACTGGCAATACTGGTCTTTTAACAGGCTACTTGTACTTAATGGAAAAAGAAATGCTGACATGAAGGAAACAGAGAATGATACAAATTAAAACTGGAAAAAATGTTGCTTTGTGACAGATGGAGATAAAAATAATGTGTACAATTCAAAGCCGAAATAAATAAATAAGAGAAGGTAACCTGTGAACAACTGCTTAATCAGTCTGTGCTACTGAAAGCTCTTCTGTAGTTCTAATTTTTTTTTTTGTTCTTTTGTGTACTTTTTCATATCACATCTGCATGTTTAGAACATTATCTTTTGTGCTATGAATCATTTTTTGGTAGGTTCAAAAATTGCATGTTATGTTAGATGCTGTCATAATCTAGATGATACATATTAGTTGCATCTTTTTTTTTTAAACACAGTTAAAAATTGACAAATGGAGTTAGAACCTCTACACAATTTTTAAGTAAATTAGTTTATTAATCTGGAAAATATTTTTGTGTTTCATGAATCAAAACTCAAATTATGGGATAATGCTTTAAAATTTCAGAAATTGTATACATTTCTGCCTAGTTCAGAACACAGTAAAATGTGGTAGACATTGTTAAAACTCATCTTAAGTAGTTTTTGAAAAAATCCCTCACAATGTTACTGAGATGTTGAGAGATACTAAATTATACTCTAATTCTGTGCAGTAGTGTTCCCCAAGTGCTTCTTTTTGCAATATGTTATTGTTTCATGTTTTTAATTTGATTTTGCATTGCTTCTTTGTATGCTGTCCTCATTTGCCTTGATACTTTATTCTTTTTTTTCTGTGTTTGCTTTTCATTCTTCTCTACAAAGCAAACAGCATGGAATTTGGTAAACAAACTGGAGAAAAATGAATACTCTGAACATTTGTCTTGAATTATTGGAAAGCATGCAATTATATTGTTATTTATTTGCTTATTAAGAACTGAACAGAGAAGAGCCACATGTTCTCATATTTCTGATCAGCCCCAGCTTGTGCACCAGCTTATATGCAGCAGGAAATAATTCACAACTTCTGTGGCCTTTTCTTCTTTCCCCCTATTTCAGTAGCTTAATTTTTTATGTCACTTTATGTTCATGTCATGGCAAGTTTCCCCCAGCAGCTTGAATACATATGTGGCAGATAAGGTTGTGTTAAACAACGTGATCCTTACTTGTGGCTATTTGGATCAGACAGAAGGTCTAACTTTCATTGGGATACTGAACCTCTCAGCTTTCTGGGATCCTTTGGATCACTTGAAAATGATAAAGCCAAAATTTATGTTGTCAAGGTAGGAAATGTTATGTCATAACTTCCACTGCTGAACATGAAATATTTCTGAAATACTTTTCAAACCCTTCCGAGACTTAGCTTTCATAAAAAAATAGGAAAGGAAAAAAACCAAAACAAAGCAAAAAACTGCAAAATAAACAAAATAAAACAAACCTAAAAAAGCAGCATCTTCAAGTACTTAAGGATTAGGAGAAATAAGTGCCATGACTAAATTATGCCATTACATTAAGGTTAGTGTCTTTTTCCAGAATACTTTACTCATTAATATAATAATAGGCCACAAGCCAAAGTGAAAAAATACGGTTGATTTCTGTCCTGCTCCAAATATATTTCACTTATGAAAATCTTCCCTTATATGAATATTCAAAATACATATGAATAGCTGCATATACACAGAGCTATCTATATATAGACATATACACATATACATACATACACATATACACAGATCTATCTATATATATATACACCACACACAGAACAATTGTTGTACAGCCATTTAGTAATTAACAGTCATTCCTGTAAGATTTTAGAGTTAATTCTGTACATGCTGTACAATGGTACAACAGTGCACATTGTCTAATGCATCTTAACTGGCATTGGTCTCAGTCATACCCAGAAGATGTTGTCAAAGAGGGTTCGATTGTTCCTAAAAGATGTATCTGAGCTAGGTGGGATGAATCACTTTTGGAGATGCAGATGCTTTTCTCTGAACCAGGGGAGCTTTCTCTGAAAGGGAAGCTAAGGCTAGATGTTCACCTGTTTGGTGTTGAATCATACATGGTAAATTCCACCATAAAAGCCCTGCATCAATTGTCTTGCCATGGTTCTGCTGACTGTCTTCTGATTAAAGACTGGTTGTACATTTGTCTGTTTTGATCACTGTAGTATAAAAATATCACCCCATCTTCCAAGGAGGAAGCGTGACTGGTTTGTTAAGCGAGAGAGTTTGTTAAGGAGAGGCAGCGGTGTCACAGAAATGACTGAAATCTTGAGAAGGGAACCTGCTGGTGAAGAGTAAAACAGCTGAGATGGCAGTTGGGTATTTTGTTTGTCTGATTGAAAGAAAAGAGTGGAAGCTCATGGAGATGGCAGACCACTGTCAGTAGTGAACTGCTCTGAAAGTGGAGAAGAGACATTTTCTAACTTGCTTGTCATGATTCCCTTGACTAGAAAGAACTTGTCATCAAAGAAAATGTTTAAAAACTTTGAACATTTCTCTGTTACTGTTTTAGTCAAGTACGATATTCTGTGGTAGAGGGATTTTGTGGTAGAAAAGGATCATTTTACTCCTTCAAACTGTCAATTAAGAACCTTTCGCTATAGCTATGAGTGATGGGGAGAATTTGAAACAATCTTCAGTATTTTAAAATATTTTTGGATGAGTAAAGATACTATTATTTTTTTTAAATTATTTGGTAATTATTTTAATTACTTGATGTGGATAAAAGGTGTGTTAAATATAAGAGAATCATTCAGGGATGTCGATAGTAGCTGTTCCTTGAAAAGAATGTCAAACTTTCATAATTTAGCAGTTTGCTTAACTTGTTTAAGTTAATCACCTTCTTTAAGTCTTATCTGAGCATATTTTTTTAATATTTCCATTTACTGAAGTTATTCTAAAAATCTGAAAACACTTAGTGTACTTTATTTATCTCACACTAGGCTTTTTAATCTGCAGTAAATCAAGTATCCTTCTGACTCTGATGTAGATTATGATGCAAATCTACCCTCCTTGCTGTTGATTCTATTGCATTTGCATTTATTCCTTCTGGGAGCCACACATTCTGTACTACCTATCAAGTAATGCATATGGTTGTATTTTCATCTGAGTTAATAATCCATTCCAAACAACTTGTTTTTCGTTTCAACTTTAATGGGCTAGTTATCTCTGCTTTACAGCCATGGTCAAGATAATTACTTTGAGTCCCTGCCACAAAGAGAAAAAAGCCAGTGCACTGAGGTGACCATGGTTATGCTCGTGTATAAAGGGAGAGCCTGGGCTTTTCTGACTTATTTGCTGACTTTGTGGTGTTCAACCATGTTTCAGTGTATTGCTGTTAGAAGGAAAGGTTTCCTCCATGTCTTTCTCACTGATGTACCCATTCAGACAAGAAACAATTCAGCATTCATTTTCTTTCACCTTTAAGCACTATGTAGGAAATTACAGAACCTTTTCTTAGGCAGATCCATCCATTGTGGTAAACCCGTTAATTGTGGTACAATAGAGCAAGAATGCTAATCCAGAGAAAATGAAAGAGGATAGCAAAGCATTGGGGCCTGGATTAGTCCTCTCTAATGCTAAAAGTTTGAGAGTGGTGTGTCTGCTGACTACTCTGGGCTTCCCTGAAAAAGAAGGAGACAGAGCATCCTCCGTGGCACTTGAGATTTGGATGGGCTTGACTGTGCTGCAGAAATTCCTGTCTCTTCACCAAATGTAAAGGGAGCAGAAGGCAACATTCCTGTTATCCCGTATGGCTGTGCGCCCACTAGGTTTTTCTTGTGTAACTCTTGCAAGCAGAATTCACAGCAAAACATAATTTTAGTGACCTTCAATCCAGTCTGTTTCCAAAACATTATCTGCTATTCCTTTTCTGTAAATAATACATCTGTGGCTTAGGGCTCCTATGTCAAGATAGCACTAATCATCAATTGCTTTATGATAAAAGTTATTAGTGCTATTACGTCAGTGGTGAAAGAGACAACGTGATGCGAATCTATCTTACGGCAGCCAAAATAATTACAAAGACAAGCACTACTGTGTTCCTGAGGATCAATAGTCTACTGGAATAGTCTGTATTCCTAACAACAAAGTATTCTTTAAAATCCAGTCTTCCATTCAAAAAGCCCAAAGGAAAAAAAGTGACAATTTGAATAACTTGCTTGAACATCCATACTACACATTTAGCATAATGAGTCAGTTGTGGTCATTCTGTGTTAGTAATGAAATCTGAAATACCACAGAAAATAGTCATCTGCACTCAACTGGTTAGTCATGCACAGAGTTATAATCCTTGTTAACATATCTCTACCCTATGCTTACTATAGATTTGTATTAACCCGATTTTACTGTTTGCTTTAATTACTTCAAAGGCATTGATGTAAAATCGTTAAGAAATAGTGTAAAATAAGCCTTCAAGATAATAAAAATTTATTTTCTCTTTCTCTTAGCAAGCACCTTACTGGATGAGGGAATTCCTGCTCACAAAAGTAAATTAGGTGCTTTCTGTCTCTGGAGATCCAGAAGAATTCATTAGTTGTACAACTAGTCTGTGACAGAATCATGTTAACCTTGGGCACTAGACCAGAACTATCTTGAAGGAAAATGCAACATATGGGAAGACAGAAGAAAGTGTGTGCTGTGGGAGGTTCTTTTTATGAAATATGGAGTCTCTGTGAAAGCTGCCCAGAAAATTAGGAAAATGGAATTGATCCAAACACAAATAGATTAATAGACACACTTCAACTAGCAACAGAGTTGACAGACAAATTAGTATGTAGTTGTTACAATGAAAGATTCAGCACCCAATTTCCATCTTGTATATTGTAACTGGCATATAGTTGTTTGAAAAATTGCTTCATGAAATTAAATTGGACTGTACAGATCTTGTATCTAGTTTAAATTCATTTAGATGGCCACGTGGATCCAAGTGAAAGGTCAGTGCATGCTTCATTTTCTGCTTAACCCGGAAAAGTGACGCCTCTTGTGTGCTGTATTCCTTTATTTGTACATCTGTTCCCTAGGTATTTCTCTGATATCCCACATATTCTGTAGCTAGCTACCTGTTAATTTTTGTTTAAAATAGATTTAAAATACTGTCAGTTTAAAATTCTATGACAATTATATAGCAACCTCTTCTGAAATGTCAAAGGCAAAATCTTGTTTCTCTTGAGCTGGTAGTAGACTGCTAGTAAATTGAATGGGCACGTGTAGATAGAGTTGCCATGTGTTCATATGGCCCTGAGTATGGGGTGGTAGGAAACTGTTACTCCTTTGAAGTAACTGACTGAAATGCATGCTGAAATACTGGTTTTGAAAGTTAAGGAACAAGAGGAGAATTTTTTAGATGGAGTATCTTCACTGTGAGGAAGACTTCATTCATTGTATGAGGAGTGTTTGAGTTGGTGTGCATGAAAATCTTTTGCCCTAGAGCATGTAGATAAAAAATATTTTTGTCAAATCAAACTAGGTTTCAGACCTAGCATTGAAGGAGTAATAAAAGTACTAAGAAAAGTGTGAAATATGAAACCAGTATAATTTATAACAGAATATCACAAATCAAACTGACAAAGTGGTACTTGTTAGCAAAAATGTTCATGTATCAGGAGCTTCTTCTGTTGTGAAGTAGAATGCAGTGGGATGAGTTCTAAGATACAAGGTATTATTTTCTCCACGTACCTCTGGCTATGTTTCCTCAGAAATCTCTTGTGGGCCAAGCCTGAATGGGATAGAGTTAATTTTCTTCACAGCAGTTGGTATGGTGCTGTATTTTAGATTTATGACCAAAATGGTACTGATAGCACACTGATGTTTTGGCTATTGCTGAACAGCATCAAGGCCTTCTCTCTTATTCTGTCTCCACAGTGAATAGATTTAGGGGGGGGGCAAGAACTGAGAAGGCACAGCACCAGTCAATGACCCAAACTAACCAGTGAGATATTTCCTGTCATAGTGTCATGCTCAGCAAGAGAAAGAGGAAAAAAGGGGTTTAGTCCATCTTAGGACAGGCTGTCAATTTGTCCATGTCCATGTCAATGATTGGCTTTGTGTGACTTGTTTTTTTTTTTGTTGCTCTCTTAAACTTCTGTTTTGCTTATTAAACAGTTTTTATCTTGATCCCCAAGTTTTCTTGCTTTACTCTTCCTTTCCTCTTGCTTCATCCCACTGTGGGTGGAAGAGAGCAAGGCTGTGTGGTTGTTTGGCTGCTTTCTGGGCTTAACACACAACAGATTGCTAGTCTAATAATTCACTTGCCTCTCTCCTATCCCACATGCTATTAAGACCTAGGAGCTGTAGGGTTCAAACGTGCTAAATGATCTGCATGATACTCATTACAAGTTGGGAAAGTGTATGTCGTATTTCTTACTCAGATTATGTGTTATGCATCACTCAGTTTTACTCTTTAGCCAGAAGAATTCTCAGATTTTAAAAAGCACTATGCTTTTCTTTTCAAAGCAACCTTAGTAAATATGCCAATATTAGAGGATTTTATGACTGAAAACTGTTAGAATTGGTCGGTTTTGTTTGCTGGAATATGCAGTGGCTGGAGCTTGGGATGTTCAGAGCATAGAAAACAGATTCCTGGCAAAATGGGGCAAGAAGGTCCCCAAAGGGTAGAGGACCTTTCTGTGCATTTCCTGCAACAGCCAACAAGACTCTGAGCTGTGTGTGCAGCAGTTCCTTTCTGGGAGACAGTAGGGGGATGTCAGTGCATCAATAAGTGTGTTTGTTGATTTTCTCTGTAAGAGAAACCCATTTTGCTAAGCACAGTCTGTGTGCTCTGTGTTCAGAGGTAAATGATGTGTGTGTTGAAGGATCTGTTTCCATGCATTTACCACCAGCAGTTACTTACTGCAAGACCTGGCAGAGGCCAAGTTACTTTGATCAATTAATAGTCCTTGGAGTAAAACCCAGAAGACTGAATTAAGTTCAGGATCCTATTAAAAAAAAAGGAATAGGCAAAGGCTTGGGAAGAGGTCTGATGAAGTCAGAAGAGGAACTTGCAAGACATGACTTGAAAATGGCTATTGACAGTCTGTGTGACATCTGGAGCAACTATTGTCTTCTGTTCTAGAGGAAGTTAGGTAAACTGGTGAGAGCTTCCAACATTTACATTTTTATGAAATTTCAAGTAATAGAGACAACAAAAGGTTTGAGCCATTTCCCTATGGGAACTGACAGTTGTATTTAAAACTCATTTTGTATTCCTGCTTTAAGAGACCACCTGTAGAACAATATTGCTGGTGGGGAAAGGTGTTTGGCCCTTTTTGGGTCCACCTGCCATCATATCAACAAATAGGTATGTGGCTGATTGTGTAATCTTTATGTTATTTGAGTCAAAGCTTTGTCTGAAAACTTTAGCTTTACTGTAAATATTATGGAGTTCCATATTGTTAACGAAGTCTACATGTTAGTTCCTTTTCCTTTTCCTTTTCCTTTTCCTTTTCCTTTTCGTTCCTTCCCTCAGTGGTGACTTTCGAGCATGCTGTTATTTTGCTTATTTCTAAAATATGCAGTGGATAATAAGAGAGGCTTACATGTGCACAAAATCAATCTCCTGACTGCTGTTTCAGAAACATTAAAGCAGTATACTATTTTATATATATTTGTTTAAAATTGTATTAAAGAGCAGAATTTTCTATATCTTTAACTACCTGCAGTTAACTACAAAAATTACTTAGTAAGAATTCTCATTATCTTCAGAAATCTTCTGGAGGCGAAGTTAAATTTTATCAGCTGTACCTCTTTACTGTTTGTGACAACTCAACACAGGTTTTCCTTTGAAAGTAAGGAAAGAACATTTTAATATATTTCATCAGCAGATTACTAATTTTAGTGGACTACCTACTAATTGAAAGTATTTTATAATAGTTTTGTTAGTAGTAGTTCTGTTAAGGCAAGGTGGCAGATGTAGGTTAATCCCTGAGTACAGGTTTAGTTTATATACTGCTTGCGGTAATGTTCCTTTCCTAAATGTCTTTTTCCTCTTCTGCATTTCCTTTCAGTACCCAACAAACAGACTTTGTGTTTTTACAATACAATGTTTCTTTGACTACATAGTTGTCTTGGCCATCCAGGCATTTTTAAAGTAAAGAAAAAAAGAAAAACAAACAAACAAACAAACAAACAAACAAACAAAAAACCCCCAACCAAACAAACAAAAAAACCACCACCAACAAAAAAAAACCTGAAAAAGCCCTTGCTTTTCCTGGGATTTTCTGGCTTTTCACATTTGTGTGTGCTGGAACTCAAAATATTGTGAGATTAAGAAACAGAATAAGAAAATCAAATCAGTGAAAACTGGATACTTTTTTTTTTCCCTCCTGGCCTTTTTCTTATAGAAATGCTAAATGCCTCAAAAAGTGATTGGTTCCTGTGTGTATGTCAAAATCTTATAGGGCCAGAAGGAGTAAAATGGAAATAACACAATTTTACATTAATACTATTACACTAAGTTATGAAACTTCAGGATTTTCTTTTATTTTAAGAATCCTTGGATTTCAAGAACCTGAGGGTAGTTCAGATTTTGGATATCTTCTTCTGTGTCTGTCAGAATTACTCTTCAGACTTTATCAAGGATGCTGTCTTTGAAGAAATTTTTCGTGTGAAAGCATTTGTTAATTATTTGCTTAATGGTACTATAAATTGCATCTTAGACTACTCTCAATGAAAATAGGTTGTGAGTTAGCATTATCTCTTCCCTGAGGTCTTCAGGGTGATTATGCTTTTCCTTTCCTTATATGATTAGAATAATGAAGTTTATATCATGGACAGGTTTCTGGCTGGTAAGACATGAGCAGCATGTATCATACATTCCTTTGTGTTCTGCCTTGGTTTGTGGTCAGGCCACTTCTGTTTTATCCTTTCTGAGAAATAGGCATGTGTTTTCTCAGAACTGAGATAAAGACCCAGTCCAAACTGGGTAGGTAGATACAGACATAAGTGATACAGGAGGAAAAAAAAAAAGCTTTGAAGATGAAATTTGTAAAACCTTCTGGTGTGTGACAGATGTGGGATGTACACCCATCCTTCTCTGCTAGTTTTCTATTGTACACAAAGAGAAATGTTTAGATATCTCAAAAGTCCTTAGAAGCAGAAAACAGGGTACTTCTAATAAGTAAAACTGGATTTCATGTAAATATTAATAACACATGAGACATGCAGTGGAGCTTATTAGTCCTTAGAAGCTTAGCCAAACAGATGGGTTCTCTGTTTATTATAAAAGGATACAAGTGGTATAAAACTCAGCTGATTTATTGAGAAAAACATTAATACACTAGACCTGAAATTTCACCACATCAGGAGCTCTGTCAAGGTTTCATTACTTTCATTTATTAGAAATGAGTTTAAACATCAGTGTAGCTTACTTTCACCATTTACTTACTTGTAATAAACAAACCATGTTAAACCATGAGACCATTAGAGCCCTGAACTGTTGAACATCCAATTAGAGGGATCATTTTTAGTATTCTAGAAAGATTTGGGGGAATTTATTTTGATGAGAAACATAAAGCTTCTGAAGTGTGGTAAGGACAAAACATTTTCTTGGTCTAAATCTAATTAGTAATTGTGTAGATTTGATTCCAAGTACTTTTTTCTCCTTTCTTCCTTCCTTTCTTCCTTGATTAGATCCTGCCTCCATATCAGTAACATTTCAAGAATACTTATTTTCGTGACTGTAGCAACTATATTGAGATTCACATATGTGAAAGTAGTTTCATGTCTTGTAGTTAAAAGAGTTATAAAGACCCATGGACCTTGAAGTGCTGTCATAGTTTTAACTGAGGATTACTGCCCAATTCAGAATATGTTGCTATGACTGAGGAACAAGAAGAAGTTCGCTTTATTTTTCAGTCGTCATACAATTGGTTTGTGGGAACATGAAGAGCATTTTGCCCTACTTTTTGGATCCCACTGCTCTAAATAATTTTAGATGGTAAATACATCCATCATTACACTGTTGGAACTGAACAGAACTATTTTAAAATTTCATTTCCTAATAAAGAAATCTCTTTTGGCTGCTGTGGAGGACTTATTTAGCCACTTACTTTGTTTTGTTTTATTTACCAAAAAGATAATGTCAATGTACACAATTGAGTATTTTGAATGAAGAATCACATGAAAAATATTTAACAACTATTAACTGAATTATCACTGGATCAAAAGCATATTTTGAAAATTTTGAACCAGACTTGCTTGACTCTGAAAATTGCTGAAATTCCTGCCTAAGGAAGTAAAAAAAATCACTGATGATTGAATATTTGTTACTTTTTTTTCTACAATTTTTGAGCAAAATTCTACACTTGAGAACTTAGACAATTCATTTTAATTAGACACACCTGGTTTTTATCCTATGTGCACCCATTCTAAAGGTTTGATTTATTTTATTGCAAGGTTTTGTAATTTATTATGATTTACTTAATATGTATTTAATATGCATTATGATTTATTAGTATTTTTCCAGCACTGCGTTTACTATGACACCAGTTAAAATAATTAATTAAAAGTTTTTCCTTTGATAGAAAACTGCAGCACTTTGCATTGTTGCTGTTGCTGTGGCAGTGGGAAGAGCACTGTTTTCTGTCATGCAAATAAGCTCTTCAAACAGCTTTCATTTTTCTCTGAAGGCTTTATGCCCATTCCTATTAGTAGAAGTGCCTTATTTATTCTATCACTGTGTTAATATAATAGTATATTCATCTAAATGGGGGAGCTTAGTGCATGTTTTGATTCATCATGACTCCTATTCAGTTGGCATCTGAATGAGTTTGAAATTACTGAGTCCATAGGATTAAAAGGTTTATTAATATTACCAATATTACAATTTTTAGAGTATCTGTTGTGTGTAGATACTTTAAGGTCAGTAATTTATTCAGGAGAATTCAGAAACCAACCGACCCTTGCTTAAGTCTGTTGGTGATACTCTAAAATATTTCTAGCAGAGGTTACAGGTAGGCATCTGCTCTTTGTGCTCAGTTTGTACAGTTCACATTTTTCAAACATATATTGAGTTTTCAATTATTTTCCTTTGTAGAGCAGAGAAAGGGTCTCTGCAGCGCTTCCTTTTACTGCCTTTTTTAATGGATATTCTCCTGTTATGTCTTTACACTTCAATTTAATTAATATTTGGCTGTTATGCAATAGCACACCCATTTACTGATAGATTGGGTTTGTTAGCAGTGTCTTAGAGCTTAGGAATAGAATAATAGAACAAAAGAATGGTTTGGGTTAGAAGGGATCTTTAAAGACCATCTAATTCAGGCCCCCTCCCATGGGCAGGAACACCTTCTCTTAGACCAGGTTCCTCAAAGCCCCATCCATCACTGTGGCTTCATGATATAAATGTGGTGAACAATCTTTTCGAATTTTGCACTTTAAATTTGATGCCCAGACAGATTCTTTCCTCCTCGGCCTTTACTTTCATCTCTTTTCTGTTACCAATAGTTTTCATCTTTATGATCCCTTAATCTATACATTTTTCACTTCCTTTCTTGCTCTTTCCTTCCTTCACTTTGCAATTTTTATCCTTTTGATATATTAGGGATTTATATTTCCTATATTCTTTAATTTTTTTCTTTTTTCCAAATAAGCATATTATCCCTGGCCTTCACCTAATTAGAAAAAAATATTTAATTTAATATTTAATTTAATATTTAATAAAAAAAATTAAGTGAAGGAATTTTTTTTTCCTTTTTCTGATAGCAACGTAAGTTCATTCTTTCTCTTTGCCTTAGTGTTTGTTTTGGTTTTTTTGTGTTTGTGTAAATGAAGGGTTCCTCCTTCAGTCATGTTCTACGATATCTGCAATCAGGCTTCCCTGTATTTTGCTCTTTAACATGCATTCTTTCTGTTAAAAATTGATTTCTCTGTTCTTTCCTTATACCTTTTCTGCTGTCTCAGGTATCTTTGTTTGAATACATGACTCTCATTCCTCACTTGCTTTCTCCCTTCCTGAATTATCAAATCTACTCTTCTTTCTTGTCTGTATTCCTCCTCCTTTTTTTTTTCCTTAAATACTTTTTTTCCAAATACTTTCTCTTTTTACTAAGAGAATTGGTCTCTTCACATCTATCCATCCCCTCTTTCCTCTATGCTCATCTACCGATTCTGTTTCAGTGTACCGGTCTAACAAAAATACCATTATTGACAGTTACATTCTTCTAACCACATCAGTTCTCTCTTTAAATCTTTTTGTGTTCTGTCTTTTACCTTCAGAGTTAGGTTTCTTCTCTATCCCTTCCAAACCTTGCTGTGCCTCATGCTCCAAATATCTCCTAATTACATGGTGCTTCGGTCTTGTTTTAGCTCCCTGTGTTACCCTAAGGTTTGGTCTCCATCAATTCTGTCTTTCATAACAATGCCCCATTTCCCCTCCACTATGGGTTTTCCTGTTTTCTGAGCACCTGACTTCATCCTCAGAAAAACAGGTCTCCTTCAATCCCACTGAATCATGGAATACCATCTAACTTGTCTTCCCAGTAAGAGCCTCATGCTTTCTTTACTGAAGCTATATGCCCTCCTGTGAAATGTGCTGTGAGAGAGCTGATTGTAAAAGGCCATGTAAAAATGCAGTGTTGTATAAAGGGTGATGAATATTACTATGAATTAATATTATTTCAGACAAATTTAGAAATCCTTCTAAGATACTTACGCTTTGTGCTTTTCATCTCGCTGTTTTTGACTCTCACCTTGTAATGTACTTTCTGCTTCACTAAAAGTATGATAATGAGGCATGCATAATTGAAATGGAAACCTCTTCAGAACCCCTTCTGATTGAATCTGTTGAGAATCATAATCACGCACTCCTGAAGTTACAGAAAACTAGTGTATTGATGTGCTCTGTGTGAGTTGCTTACCCAGCTGACATGCTGTCCTTTGAATTAATCTAGTTTCAAAAAAAGTATCAGGGGTACACTAATGGGCTGTAAAAGAAACCGATAATCTTGTGTTTGCACGATGAAAGAGCTTCATAGATAAAGTAATTAAATGACAATGGAATGACAGTAGTAGCTACTGGATGCATCTTGTGCACAGAAATCTTTTCCAAAGGAGCAGAAAATCCACAAGAATAAGGAATCTTTAGGTTTAATACACCCACAAGTTTCTCTAAAGATGGATTTTTCCTTATTGTAAATAGTTATGTACTTTGATTGCATTTTGAAGGAATTAATTTCTAACTTTTGGGACAGTGTTTCATGACTCTAAAATTTTAAATTCTAATTGCAAATAATTTTTCTGACAATTTTTGTTTGGTAGGATTTTTTGAACAGATGATTTCTTTTCTCTTAATTATGGATATTACCAAGTTCTATAATATTTGCCTTTTTTTGGCTGAATATTTACATATGTAGATAATGGGAACTAGAAATATGTTTAAAATATTAATAAGAAAATCAGGGCCTAAAAAATTAAGAAATGGCAAACACTGAGATTCTGTGTGCAAAATCAATGCATTTTCTAATCCTTATTTGTGTGGATAAAACTTCTAATTTTATTATGAACTCTTGAAAGCCGAAGTGTCTCATTGGATCTGACATAAGATGTATTTGACCTTGTTGCTGTCTACCTGAAAAGAGGCTGTAGCCAGGTTTGGGGTGAGCTCTTCTCCTGGGTAGCAAGTGACAGGAGAAGAGAAAATGGCTTCAAGTTGTGCTAGGGAAGGTTTAGATTTGATATTAGGAGAATTTATTAACGGAAAGGGCTGTCAAGCATTGAAGCAGGCTGCCCAGGGAACTGGGTGAATCACCATCTCTGGAGGTATTTAAAATCCATGTAGATGTGGCACCTGGGGACATTGTTTAGTGGTAGATTTGGCAGTGGTGGGTTTATGCTTGGACTCGATGACTTAGAGGTCTTCCAACCCTAAATAATTCTACGATTCTATCATTCTGAGTCTCACAAATCTGTGTGCTGAGTATTTCTGCTGAAGTTAAGGCATACCCATTTCCTATGAAAATGCCTAAAGAAATAGTTCTGGTGTAAAACCCAATTTACTGATTGGTTCCCTGTGTTCCTGCATGTTATCATACATTATCTCAATTTCTAAGAAAGTGTTTTTAGCATGAGGGAAATAATTTTCTCAGTTTCACTTTTAGAAATAATTACATTTTTTATAGCTGAAATTTTCCAACATAAAAACCAAGGGAGAGCGAGCCAAAAAGACCCACTACATTTTCTGTCTGCAGTATTCTCTGTGTTAAAATGAGTGCAAGTGCTCTGCATTATAATTGTATTCTGGGTTAACTTGGATTTAATACAGATCCTTCTGTTATAGGCAGACTTTTAAGCTAAGGACTGCAGCTCTGGACATCATCCAACTTGTGCAGTTAATTAGGGCTGTAGACAGTGTGCTAAATTTTGAATCTCAGTTGTATCTGTAGTGAAGCTTCCCCTGTATCTGAAAGAGGTTTGGCTATTAGCAGAAGTCTGTTGACTGAGATTCTATCCAGGAAGCCTGAAATTACATCTGTGAGCTGAAGGATTAATTTAAAGAAATGGAAGTCTCTTGAGTCTTTCTCTCCAGCATAGCATTATATACTGTCTTTTTTTTCCCAGGAAAGTATTTTTCTTTTACTTCCCATCATTATAGACAGTCACATTAGTATCTTTTCCATATAGGGTCAGTCTTAAGACTGCCAGCTTTCCAGAAGCTACAGTTTTTCTGCTGTTCATTTGCTCTTTTGTAATGTTTATAATAGTTTTCTGGAGATTTAATTTTAAAGGTTGTAATCTTTATGACCTCGGGTAGCTATAAATAATCATAGAAAATACATGCCATACATCTTTCCAGTTCTGTTAGCTGTCTGTAATTTTTACACCACCACCTGTTGTAGGAGCTGTCTTCCCTTTCTGACTTCTCACACACTGTATTAACTTCCAAGTCAAACCATGGTGTGTTCTTAGCTGTCATGCTGTCTTTGAGCTTCCTTCAGTCTTCATGAGAGTTATAGTTTAAAAAGTCATGCCCCAGTAATAGATTGTTCAGTTACCTTTTTAAATTGACATAAATCTGGTTCTTTTTTTTGTCCAAGCATTTTTACATAAGTGGCATTATACTGTGTAATATCTAGTAGAATATTAAGGCATTTTTTAACCTTTGTAATAGAGGCTTATATAAAGGAATCTTAATTATGGAGAAAAAAGGTTCAGATGTGGAAAATGTAAATTCAGACGAAGAAAAATCATAAATAGCCATACAATACTGCCAGTGTGCCTTCTTAAGTGAATCTGATACAGAAAATGCAGAGTTTAAAAAGTATGTCTTTTAAAATAACTGTGAGAAACGTGTAAGATACTTGACTATTCCACTATCAGTACAAAGTTCTACTTGCTAAATGTTAAACGTTGTTGAGTTTTGTTATTCTCAATGCTCAATACTCAATATACTTAATTGGTAGTTCCCAATTACCTATACCAGCAAATTACTGTTTTTCCAGTGGAGGCAAAGGTTTGTTGGATTCTCTTTCAGCCTTGCAAATTTTCACCCACAGTGACTGCAGGACTGGTCTTGATTTCTATTGCTCTTTACTGTGTATTTAATAGTAGTTTTATTTTAGTTTTGATTATCTAAGTTTATGATAGAGACATTTTTTTAAGGAGAGATATAAGCCATGTTTTTAATTAAGAAACAACCTAAAAGGGCAGCAGATGACTATGGAGCAAATCAAGAATTCCCATTTCCCTCTCAAGTGTCCTACAATGGTGAGACTACTCTTATTTTTCAATTCCAGATTCTGATTAATTAATTAAAATTAATGGTTAGAAGGAAGAAGAAGAGTGAGAGCCATAATCACAGCAGAGAAGCAAAACTTAGGAAGATTAGTTGCAAGGCAAATGTGTCAAATTAAAGCAGTACATTTTGAGTGAAAGGACAAGCTGTGGGAAGTGAACAGACATATCTGATGGAGAATGCTGGGAAAGCCACAGGCTGAAATGTGAGCATTCAAATACTGAACAAGCTTATTAAGGATACAAATGTACGGATAAAGGCTAAAATAAGCATATGAATATGATGATTGATAAGAAAGAAAGATGACATATTTATTTTAACTGTTGGGGAGGTTTTATAGATTTCACTTCAGGAAGCCTTATGTAAATGGAGTAAAATGAGGAGAAAGGTTGGTAACTCTTGCCTTGAAAAAAAAAAAAGGTGGTTTGTAGAAAGTGAAAACATAAAACTCTCTATGTCCAGTATGTTTCTGCCCTGCTGTAACACATCTCATAAACTAAAGGCTTCCAATCTGTGTCTGTCTCCCTTATGAAGGCAAGAAACAAATGTGTGAGAAATGGATATATATAAAACTGTTAGGACATAGTGGCCAAGACAGAGGAATAAATATCATGCCTATAATTTTGGTTGTACAAATCTTTCATGGATTTTTCTGTACTAGGAAAACCAGAGCCGTACATTTTGTGACAAATTCTCAAGTTTTACTGCAAGTTTAGCCACGGTGATTTTTTCAACTCTTAATTGAGCTGCTGGATGCCAAAAGTAGAGTATAAGAAACTACAGTCCTCAGTGCTGTAGGACCTTGTCTTTATGCCAACATGAGCCTTTGTCACATTGGTCTGGAAAATGTGTGTGATCAGACAAAAAGGCTGTTGCTGCACTCTAGGGCTTAGGGGGGAAAGACCTGAGGGTAATGATTATTTCCTTACCATCCATCTTTAGTCTTAGGAATGATGAGTAAAATAAATAAAAACAATATACTGGAAACCTGCACTTTATAGTTGAGCTCAGGTGGATAAAAAGGGTTGGTCTGGTAAGTAACTGCTTGTCAGGCATGAGTCCTAATGTACCTATGCAGTGTCTTATTTATGGGGTTTTTGTTTGTTTTGTTAAGTTTTGGTTTGTTGGTTTCTTTTTTGGTTGGTTGATTGGTTCAGTCTTAAAGTTTGTTCTGTTTTGCTTCATTTTTTATTGGTTTCTGTTTTTTTGGTTTTTTTTTTTCTTTTTTTTACCTAATGGGTTAGAAAGGAGTTGTCTGAGTACTTAAACTTTGCAATTTTTGTGTCTAGAAAGAATTGTATCTATTGAATTAGTCGATGTTGTGTAGGCATATGGGATATAGAGAAGAATGCAAGTAAAAGTTGACCTTTGGGGTAGAGAAATAAAGAAGAAAATGAAAAAGTTTTGGGTTTTTATCAGTTGATTATACCGATCAAGTAAATAACAGCTATCCTGAGGTAAAAAATAATTTTTACTCTTACAAAAGACTACTGCCAATGCCTAGTTACTGATTCTTTCCATGTACTCTGATAGAGAAAATGGCAAACTAAATATCATATTACAAGATAATATGGTTTCCTTTGAATCAATGGATTTATTGAAGCCATTGAGGTTAAAGTTTTTTTAAGCAAAGCTTATAGAATCCTTTCTGAGCTATTTAAGCAGAAAATCATTCCATTGATATCTTGGTCCTTCCATGTTCCTCTGGGGTCTCATGCTTTGTTCCACTTTATATACTTAATGCTGCTGTCATTGTCTGCATTTCCCCTTTAGTTCATTCCTTTTGATGTGCCTCTTATGTGTTTAGGAGAAGTCTCTTCTTATGTACTAAATTTTCACCAAAAATCTTCTTGAAAACTCACAGCTTTTGGGCTTATGCTAAGCTCCTGAGGTGACTGGACTGAGCAAAAGAACCTTGAGTGCATAAGCTAGAAAATGCTTGGAGGACAACAGCTGCCATTCTCCAGCAGCTGCCCAACTGAAAAGAACACACAAACATAAAAATTTTCATAAAGCAGCAGCCTTGGAAGAAATTCAGGTTGCAAGGCAGGAGCCAAGTAAAGATATAGCACTGTAACAAGATAGTGAGTTGGAGGAAAATGAATCCCAGGATTAACAAGCTGCAGAATTTATGCTTAGTGAACTGTTAAAAACCAGTGAAGGAGGAAAATGAGAGCTATCAACAGCTGCAGAGTATGAGAAGCATAAGAAAATGAGAGGTGCAGGCAAATAGAATGGCTTAAACAATTACATTTTGGAGTGTAAAAGGTCGGAAACATTATTTTTCAATTTTTAATTAGACACACTCTGTTTTGAAAATTGAAATAAAGCAATCAAGAAAAGCTGTGAGAGTCTGGTGTCTTCTGAAAAGTCAGTTAAAGATTCCTGTGGCTAATGTGGAAATTTGAGATATTCTTTCCTAAAATGGTAGAAGAAAGACACTAAAAAGTTTACCAAGGTGACTGGCTTTATCATGATCCATATGTCTGTGGCAAGGGAAGACGTGTCATCCCAGATTCATTTGGAGTAAAGTAAAAATTATAGAAAACAAAATCATTTTCAAAGAGAGAAGTGAAAATGAGCTGCATTAGCAAATTGCGACCTACTGAATACTTCAGTGGGTTTTATAAATCTCATCAAGTGGTGCTTTCATACTTTTATTATAAGCAATTATAAGTATGCAATCTGTCATACTCTCGCTATACATTAATGGTTGGAGCAAGTGATTGTGAACATGCTCGTGGATACATTGTGTTTTGGTTCTATTTTTTGTATTCAAGTAATTTAATTAGCAAAAAGAGGTACGTTTTCTGGGGAAATTTAGTATGAGTGTGCTGTATTGATGAAAGCATTTTGAACTCACTAGATATCCTAATTAGTTTGAGTCTTATTTCTTTATTCAATCATGTCTTTAAAAATTTGAAAATTGTTACAGCAGTGCAGTAGTTATCACTTTCTCCATAAGTTAATTAACAAATGGAAGTTTGGAAGTGGTATTGGCAATACTTAGCTTGTTTTTTCTAACCTTGGTTTACCACAATACCGATCAGGGTTTCTAGACAGAAAGGTGTTCATATATGCTGGACAGTGAATATCATAAAATAAGGTGAGTTGGAAGAGATTCATCAGGATCATCAAGACCAGCTCTTGGCCCTGCACAGGACATCTCAAGCATGACACCCTGTCTCTGAAAGTGTTGTCCAAATGCATCTTGAGCTCAGACAGGCTAGTGCTGTGTTCACTTCCAAGGCTGTTGCCGTGCCCAGCCGCCATCTGAGTGAAAAACCTGTTCCTGATATCCAACGTAAGCCTCCCCTGACTAACTTCATGGCACTTCTTTGAGTTCTGTCAGTAGTTATGAGCGTGAAGAAATCAATACCTGCCCCTCCTCTTCCCTTCTCAAGGAAGTTGTAGACTGCAATGAGTTCTTCCTTCAATCTCCTCTTCTTCAGCCTAAACCCAGTGACCTCAGCCACTCCTCATATGGCTTCCCCCTCCAGACCCTCACCATCCTCATGGCCCTTGTTTGGATGTTCTCTAAGAGCTTTAATGTCTTTTTTGTATTGTGGTGCCCAAAACTGCCCCCAGCACTCGAGGTGAGGCTGCCCCAGTGCAGAGCAGAGCAGGACAATCCCCTCCCTTGCCTGGCTGGTGATACTGTCCCTGATGCCCCCAGGACAGGGTTGGCCCTCCTGGCTGCCAGGGCACTGCTGGCTCACATTCAACTTGCCATTGACCAGGGACCCCTGGTCCCTTTCTTCAGTGCTGCTCTTCAGCGTCTTCCTCCCCAGTCTACACAGCTAGGGTTACTCAGGTGCAGAATCCTGCACTTGTCCTTAATTTGTTGAGGTCTCTCTGCAGTGTCTGTCTGCCCTTGAGGGAGTTGACAGCTCCTCCCAATTTTGTATAGTCAGGGAACTTCCCTAGTTCAAGACCTGCATGCATGTGGTCAATGAAGATGTTGAAGATGCAGAACCCCACTAGTGACAGGTCACCAGTCTGATGCTATCCCATTCTCTATAACCCTTTAATTTTAAATATTTTGTTCTCCCTACACACAGACTGTACAGAAAACCCTGAGACTCTGAATTCAGTGTTATTACACACTTGTTAGGACCTTGCATGCAAGCCTTTGAGGGTGAGCAGCTTTCGCTGCTATTTGAACTAGCTGTTCAAAAATCCTAGAAAGCTGGCCTGAATATTCCAGCTTCCAGGAAGCAAAAAGAATATGCACAACAATTTTAAGTGGTTTACTGAAAACAGAAAGTGCTGCAAAGAATTAGTGACTTCAGGAGGATAAGCAGTAATCTGTGCTTCTCAAAAGCTTTATAAAACTTTGCAAGTTAATAGAGAAAATACAGAAATGGTGATGAGAGTGAGTGAATGAGTGTCATCTGTGAGGCAAGGCATAATAAATGTGTCTGGCAGCATATACTCGTAGGGCAAGCATTTTGAATTAGATTCGGGTAATGATGTGTAGTTGCTGATGAAATGAACATATCTATTGAAGAACCGTAGCCAAAATATAGAATACAATCTGTAAAAAGACTTATTATAAATCCACTGGTTTCAGATCTATAAAATGAAATTTTTACTGCAAATGTTGTACTTATTCATTAATATGTAGGTGGACACTTAAATTGTACTATGTAGCACTCATTTATACAGTTATTGGCACAATTTATACAGTAGTCCATTGAAATCTTTCATGATGCAGAAGTGTTGAGATAGTATCTGAGACCAAATTTGAGTGTCTGCTTTGAGCCTCAGATTGTTAAATTCTGCAAGATCAAACAAGACTCAAGAGTACCATAACAAAGCAAATTGTAATAATGAAGTCAGAAATTAACTTGAAGCATGAATAAAAATTAAAACACAAGAAATATAAAAATAAAACCAAACTAGTCAGGGTTGGATAAAGGAGAGGTTGAAATAGTACAAATCCAAGTCTGATTTAAATAGAACTATTGCAGTCGATACTGAAAAAAACTTTCGTAATTCTTTCTGCTTGTTAGAGTCTTTGCAAAAATAATTGCTGTGTCTAAATTAAAGTAATCAATCAAAGATTAATTATGTATCATCAGATAGTCTGCTGCTTGAAGTGTATGAATTTATTGTTCAGCATGGGTTTTTGCCAGAGCAACTTTCCTTTCTTGTATTAAAACATAAGTGAAAAGTTGAGGTTTGCTGATGGAAAATTCCTGAAATCTAATTACCTTTTATTTTTATGTCCCAGATGAGATGATTTTTGATTGTTTAGCTGTCCATACATTTGTAAGTATGAGAATTCAAATGTATTCTAGAATTTACCGGCTTGGCTTTGATTTTTATTTTTGTGTGTGGGAAGTTGAAGAAACAACACAACATGTAGTTGAGGGTTTGGATGGGGTTTTAAATTGTGTTTCAATCACTATAATTTGAATTTTCCTTCTGTTTGCCCAATCAGTCTGTTTGACTCCTTGCAGGTAAGTGGGAAAAATATGGATCACACTTCACCAGTAAGCTGCTCATTACTGGTTGTGTATTCTGCTGAATTTAAAGTCTTTTATTTATAAGGATGGCTAGCAACATCACTGGTGTTACGGAGGATTGACTTTGTCTCCAATTCCTCAGAAACTCTTCTTGCAAAGACTAATAATGTAACTTTATAACTACAAGTTATATCACAAAGCATTGGCAAAAGACTGCATTGTGTTGAAGCAAGCAGTCTCAGCTCCAACAATTTTGCATTTTTGAGGAATGGTTCTGAAATCATAACAGCATTCTCCTAGTTTTGTTAAGCTGTTTAAAATAAAAAACCCTGTGTGTTTGTCCATCAATATTGATTCAGCACAAATGTTCCATTTTGCTATCCTAGCCTTTATTTCTAAGAAAAAACAATGAATCCCTTGCTGAGAGAAGAGTGACTATTCTTTTCCATACTCTAAGCTTGAACTCACACGTACTCAAGAATTCATAAAATAAATTAAAAAAAACCCTATGTAGACATTCATGAGCATGTCTGCATGCATTCTTTTTGCCCCTCTTTCTTAAATAGTAAGATTGCTTCTGTTTTTCATTGTTTTTAACAAGGCAATGGGCTGGTTCTACCATATACTCTCTAATGTAACATTTACAGTTTTAATGAGAAGTATCTGTGCAAGTATCTTAGATAACTGTGAGAAAAATGCTTCATATTCTTCATACTGTCTCCCTTCAGCATATTCTAACCATCTAAACTGGCCTGGCACACATGATAAAGATTTTATGTATCTTTGAGCATGTTTCCCTTGTAGTATTAAGTAATGTTCAGGTTCTTCTTAGTAGGATAATTATTGGGTTTTTTTTGGAATTAGTGTATTAGCAATATTAATGAGCTGCTATTGAGTACCACTAAAAGAGTGTCATTATATCTCTTATAATTTTCACTTAGAGTCTCAGTAACATATATCTGTTATCATTTTAATCTTCACTTAGAGTCTCAGTCACATATGTGAAATAATTGGCATTCAGTTTCTTCATGTTTAGCCTCTACTGTAGGAAGAATTTCCTATCTCCATTTTGGAGATATTGATCAGTGGCAACTGCATTATTTTCATTGACTTACTGGGTTTTGTTTTAGGATCAAAACATTATTTCTTAAATAATGTGAAGTAAAACACATCTATTCCCTGAAGAGTCCATTGCTAATAATGATGATGATGATGATTATAATAAAAAATGCTAAATAGTATCATTTCTATTAACCCCCTAAATCATCTGAAGCCAATTCAAGTCAAAGTAATTGAAAAAGGTCTATTCATTCAGTGTTTGAAATAGAATAGCTCAGCTCTGCATAAACAATGTAAACTAACATTCAGGAAAAAGTATTTATCAGAGTTTTCCATCTTGAAAGCTTTTGCAAGCCTATCAGCAAGCCCATTGTGAAAAGCCTGAAGATTCTTTTGAGGCACTGTATCAGGATTGGCTGCCCTGGGCTGCAGCCAGCTTGAGCTTCCCAGCTCTCAGTTTTGGAAAATGTGATGAAATTTTTTGATGGTCCATTAGCATAGGAAGTTCGATCCCTTGAAGATGCCAAAAGCTTTGATAATACAATGTTAGTGACTTAAAAAGGCAGGAGGGGAAATGAAGTGGTTTAGGTCTCCTTGCTGAAAGTAAAGTAGACTCAGTGGTTAGGATCTAAATTTGGCATGTGTTCTGCAAGTTTCCTTTCTGCATCAGTATGGTAAAAGACAAGTCACAGTGCCTATGTATTTGTTCTTTATATGTCTTTATTTTTATATTTTATAGTGTATTTATATTTTGTACTTTAAATTCAAGCATCAGTTCATGTTAAATCCCATTCTACGTTTAGGCATTCAGTAGATGTTGTGGAAGCCCTGGGCAGAAACAAAAAAAGGTGAAGTTTAAAGGTTGAGTTTGTATTACTCCTTAGTGCAGTCTGAAGTATAGCATCATAGAGCTACAGAATGGTTTGGGTTGAAAGAGTTCTTTGAAGTCTATGTAGCTCAAACCCCCTGCCATGGACAGTGTCATCAATTTGCTCAAAGCCCCATCCAGCCTGGCCTGGAACACTTCCAGAGATGAGGCATCCACAGCTACTCTGGACAACCTGTTGCAGTGTCTCACCACAGTTGCAGTACAGAATTTCTTCCTTACACGTAAACTGAATCTACACTCATTTTAAAACCATTATCTGTTGTCCAGTCACTGCAGGCCCTTATAAAGTCTCTGTCTCTGCAGCACTGTGGAGCTAAGCCTAAGATCTTTTTTCCCATACTTTCTTGGAGATGCATGCTGTGGTTGACAACAGTTCATTGGGCTACTTCCTGGAGTGACACAACACCACGTACACTGTAAGAGATTAAATCTGCCCTGGCTTCAGGCATCCTGTAGGGTATCCTGTCATTCTGTGGATTCAGTTTTCTCTTTTAGACTTGCTTAAGGCTGAATCTTCACTTAACAGTAGCAGAGAGCCGCTGATGTTCTGTGTTGCTCTTCAATAGTTTTTCTTCAATACTCCCTTGTCTCAGTATGTACTGCAAATTGCAAAATACTTCTCTTTGTTGGAGAACATCTGAAAGTAATGTGCATGTGCAGCAAGAATGAACCTTCTTGTGCCCACCTACTGCAAATTTGTTTTGTTTTCATTTCTTCTGAAGTGTCTTATAAGAATAATTTTTAGGAACATTCTGGTGATTTAACATGGCAGCTTCCCATGTATCCAGCAATAGAGATCTGTGGAAATGATGATTGTTTAGGAAGAAAGGAGCTTAAAAAAGACTTCTGAAACTGCTGGTGTGATCTTCATGCATTCTAAACAGCTGATTTCTTGAGTCATTTCACAATGAGAATGCCTCTGACTACATTGTTGGGTTAAGGGAATGCATCAGACAGCTTTCTCTCACGATGTATAAAAAGCTAGCATCCAAACAAAAATTCTTTCTGACAAAAGCTGTGACTTGTGTCAAAAGTGAAAATTAAATGCCAGATGGATAATTCAATCCAAAATGACAGTTTAGCCTTGAGGACACTCTATTTTTTTTTATTTTATTATTCAGTCTGTAATTAAAAGCCAGACAATATCTCAATATCTGAATGTAGGACGGTAAAGAGAGAAAGATGCACTACTATTTGTGAAATACAAACATGCTAAGAAGTAGCTGCTGATGAGTTCAGATTTTCATTAATTTTATATAATTTACAGGTATTGTAAAGTTAATAGAAAATAATCTGTCTGGGTAAAACTCTTAAATGAGCACTTCTTTAAAACATGCATATAAAAATACATTTTAAATGTTTTATGAATACATAACAAATTAAGAGGAAGGTAAGTGGAAGATATATTTTCTGCTTATTTTTGTTTCTCAGTTTTTTTTTTTTCTTCTATAGGATTGATTTTCATGATTGTCCCAGTATAACTGAATTAAATTTAAAGGAAAAATAAATCAAGCGGTAGTAGCTATAGTTACTAGGTAATATAGCTAGGTAGGTATAGCTACTAGGTAGTAGTTAATCTCAGATATTTCCAAATCACGGTTCTTAAACTTTCTCTTAAAAATTAGTAGGCAATACAATACTTTTTTTCAGAGAGGGGTTAGTAAAAGAAGGGGAGAAGGAATGCAGCTAAAATAAGCAGGAGAAAATCTAATAAAAATCACCAACTAGACTCAAACAATTCTTGTATCTGTGCATTATTTGCACATCAAGTTATTACTTAAATTACTTAAAATGTTCGTATGTAAAATCATTGACCAGAATAGTGCACAAACTCTTACGGAAGATTAGTTTTCTGTTTTTTAAAGCTACTAGGCCTAAATCCTTATAATTCTCAGCCTTGTGTGAAAACTTAAATGCTGGGCTTTTAATCATACAGTTTTGAGCTCTAATGCAGCTGTAAGCCATCCACAAAGGCAGCTGCTGTAACAGTTCTAGACTGAAGCAATAACAGAAATGTACAGCATCCTTTTCCCATGAGCAGGTTCATTCTGTATTTTCCATTTAAAGGAAACTCCAAGTGCACTCAATTAGAAATTTTAAGTCCACATCTTGTGCTAGATTATTGTGTTTTGTATATGAAAACATCGATCATGTTAACAAGCTGCTATACTTAATTGGTTCAGCAAAACTATATATGGTACTCTGTTTGTAAAAGAAATACTGAATATATGACATTTCTAGTTCTCCATGCAACATTCTCAGTATCACATATAACAAAGGAAGTAAAGTATTGTTCACAAGGATGATGTTAAAATGGGTACATTACTGAACACAGAAGAAGGAAGGAAGGAAGGAAATTATGAAATAGGCAGATTTTACACATTTCTTTACCTGTCTCTGTGTATGGTATTTAAATAATGTTTATTGGGATCTCTGAGGTCTTGGTCTTTAAAAACAGACTGACACATTTTCATTTTTGATTGTAGTGGTGTAGACACAAACATAACAAAAAGGATGACTAGCATCTTAAGGGAAGTGGGGGTAGGTTGAACACGTTTTCCAGGTCTGTAATTAGGCTGAATTTACAAAAATGTTAATTTTGCCCAACTGTGGTCAATAGTAACAGAGCTTTTTGGGGATTTCAGATATTTTAAAATTTCAGAGCAAAAATTGTTTATTTACTTTATTATCTATTTATACCTTTATATATCTATTTATATCTATCAGTATATCTGTTTATATACTTTATTATCTATTACTTTATAAGAGTTTATTTATTATTACTTATATCCTATTCCTACTAATAAGCTGAGAGAGCAGTGCTGTATGCTAGTTTGAGTTTACCACAGCTTTCCTAGCATAGCATTTTTTTTCAGTCTTCTACTCTTTCTCAAAAATACCCATATATTCCACACATGGACATAATCTGTATAAACACTGGCTGTAGAATAGTTTTGACTAGAATGTCCCTTCTCTGTTAATTATTTTCATTATTAATAGCTGTACATGTGAAAAGTACAGTAAACTATGTCATATCCAGATATTGCATGGTTTTTTCTATTGTCTTTTGGCTGTTCCGAAAAGCTCAGTTTTCATTTTATGTGCCAAAATCCGTCGAGGAATACGTAGCTTAATTTAATACTAAATTATTAAATGCTTATTGTAAAAGCCATGCAAGTTTTGTTTGCAGATGTTGACAGTGGGCCAAATATAAATCTGTAACAGAAGACTGACTTCAGGCGAAGTTCTCTGCCACAGCTTAATGAAAACCAAACCGAAGATTTCCTGATACTTCTTCGGAGCTTCATGGCAGATGGCTAAACTTACCCTATGTGATTAACTTCAACAGCCTCCCATCAAGTAGAATACAGTCTAGTAAAAATACATATTTAAGACATAAAGAAGTAAGAATCAATGCAGTTTAATTAGCCCTGCACGTACTTTGTCCAATTAGTGTTATTGGAGCAGCGTTTGCCAACAAGTATCTTGGTGATTAAAATGCTGGATGCTAGAATATTTGGCTCAAGGTTCTCTAATGCTGGCAGTTCTTGTGCAACCAGTGGTCACACAAGGTTCTTAGGTACATTTTCTAGGTGATATACACCCCTGGAAAGATCACAGCTTCAATATGCTGCTGTAAAATAAATAGAGATAGAGCTCTCTCATCCCCAAAGTAAACCCTGGATTTTGTTGTTATGGCTTTCAGTGATGGTGCCACTGAAAAGGATCTTTGAGTCCATGAGTCATAAAATGGTGCAAAACTTTCCATTTCATGTAGCAGAAATTTTGCAGAGTCTGGGATTGGTCGTGGATGAATGCTATTGATTCTCTAAAGCATTGTCATCATCTGCAAGACCTCCATGGCAAATAAATTCCTGATGATTTTAAAAATACCAAAAAAACCAAAAAACAACCACTTGAGGTTTTTTTGACTCTATGTCTCTGAGCAATCATGTTTTTTAAAACTTGTTTAGATTTTAGGCCTATCTTGTACATCAAAAGGAATTTGGGAATAGTAGACATTCCTTTATGTAACTTCAACTACTTTATGAAGCAAAAATTTGCTTCATTGAGATTTTTTGTGTCTCTCAGCTGTATTTTTCCCCACCTGCATTTCACAGGCCTGATGCAAAAGTTTTATAACAGTTTTGATACATTATGTTTATGTGGCCGTCTAACAGACTGAGCTTGAAGATGCTTAAGGCATCTGAAGGGGATCTACCCTGAGATAGTCATGCATGCAAAAGATAATTTAGTGCATAAGCCTCTTTTATGAAAACTTGAATGCTTAAGCAGTTAGGAAGGAATTTCATCCCTGAAAAAAATCTTTTCATGCATTCAAAATATAAGCATCTAGGTCATGTCTGTAATGACTTGGGGTTCTGTGTTTCATATTCGGTTTTTCAGTAAGAAACAAATGCACTACTTCCTTTTGTTTCTATTCTTTAAACAAAGGACCTTGAAATCCTTATCTAGGAATAGAGTTCGTACCCTTCATGAGTGGAACTATTCATCCAGAAAGGTACTAGTGAGTGAAGAAATCTCTCTTTTACTGGATAATTTGCCTTAGGAAAGACAGTAGAAATAAGCCAAATGGAAGCAGCAATATTACATCCAAAGCAAAGCATCTGAGCAAGTTCAGGTAGATTCTATGTGTACGTGTAAAGCTACAACATTCACAAATAAGATCTGCATGTTTTAATATTATTATGCAATGTATTGTGAGGAAAATGTTTGCACTGCCTTTTCTAGTATAGTTTTTGATTATTCAAACTAGAGATTCCAAAAATCCAATTTTCTTCTCACTGTTCTGTAGTTTGATTTTAAAATTTGCTTTAATAAATGAAAGGCTCTGTAGTTGGTTTCACAATCAGACTGAGATTATTTAATGATGTTGTGCATTGGAATGAGAGTACAGGACCTAAGCTTCTCATATCTGGTAAGAAAATTTTAATGAGTCTACATGTGAATGTTTGAATTGTCAGTGCAGCAGCAGAATGCTTGTTTATTTGAGAACCATTTTAATGAGATTTTAAAACCACTACAATTACACTGTAATTTATTTTTTTTAAATCCACATTTTGGGCCAATACAAAATTCAGAGTTCCTTCAGTTTAATCACTTCTGTTTCTACAAAATTAAGTTATCATTATTTTGAATACTTAATGGTCTTGGTTATCTCAACTACATTTCAAACATAGCCCAAACAGTATTTAAGTCCAAAATGATTTATGTCATTCAGTTTATATAAAAATATCTAATGAACTGCTTTGCTCTTTGCTCAGGACTGCCAGTCATTCTTTGCAATTACTCCCTAGTGTTAAAATGGTCTGGCCTCTCTGCACTTTAATTATGTTATAAAGAAAAAAAAAATTAACTTTCAGCTTTAGTTCTCTCATCTACACACCTGCTGCAAAAGCTGTATAAAAGTGTTTTGATGCATATGGTTATGTGGCCATCTGGCAGAGCCTCAAGATGCCTAAAGTGTCCAGAGGGGACCTGGCCTGAGAGGAAGCGACTTCAGTGCACAAGTCCCTTTTTTGAAAACTTGTGTCCAGGAGGGCCAGTGGTATCCTGGGGTGCATTGGGAAGAGTGTGGCCAGCAGGTTAAGGGAGGTGACCCTCTCCCTGTGCTTAGCCCTGTTGTGTCCAGTTCTGGGCTCCTCAGTACAAGAATGATAAGGAGTTACTAGAGAGGGTCCAGTGGAGGGTCACAAGGATGATGTGGGGACAGGACAGTCTTTCTTCTGAGGAGAGACTGTGTGAACTGGGCGTGTTCAGTCTGGAAAACTTTGAGAGGGGATTTCATTAATGCATATAAAGGCAGGTGCCAGGGGAATGTGCCAGATTCTTTTTGGTGGAGCCCAGCAACAGAATGAGGAACAATGGCCATAAAGTAAAACACAAGAAGTTTCACCTCAGCCTGAGGAAAAACTACTTTACATTGAGGGTGGCAGGTTACTGGTACAGGACGTCCAAGCAGGTCATGGAGTCTCAGTCTCTGGAGATATTCAAAACCCACCTGGACAAGTTCCTGTGTAACCTGCTCTGGGTGACTCTGCCTTGGCAGGGGAGTTGGACTAGATGATCTCCAGAGGTGCCTTCCCACCATAGAAGTGCTGTGATACTGTGATTCTGTGATTATTACCTGATAAATAGTCTGGGATGTCTCAGAAGTATGGACACATCTGCAAGTGTTGGAATTCCATTGCGAATGAATGCCAAAAAAAGCTCAGCATTTTTGGAGGAAGATGTAGGTAAAGGTAGATTGTGAAAAGCTTTTCTGTATGAGCTTTAGCAGGTGACAGAAGTATCCTTGAAAGTTCATTTTATGTGCTACAAGGAAAGCTTGGTGACGAAAATATGAACGTGGTCAAAAATCTATCTAAGGAGAACACATATAAAATTACTGTTCCAGATATTGCAGTTTTATTGTGCATTGAAGAAGTCCAAAATGCACTGTACATGGAAGAAAACACAGCTTTAATTTGCATTATACAAGATGAGCTGTTAGTGCTGGATACTGTTTGGCAATCTCTAGTTCCTTGGACTGTTTGCTTTTAACAGTTCAGAGGTTAAAATCTGCATTTACCCATTGTGATTGCTATGTCTGGAGAGCAATCCTATGAGGGTTTTGATATGTCTTCTGTAATCTGCTCAGTTCTGTACCATACTTGCACTGTACCAGGCCAAATATCACTAAAAAAGCAAACACTCTAAGTTGTGCTTTAATACCGAAGTTTGCTTGGCTGCTGTTAATGAATGTGTTACAAGGAAACCATAATTGTTAAATACTAGGAAAAAGAAAGTTGTTTTTCTAGTAAAATATGACTGTAATAAAATGATATGGAATTCTGTAATATTCATGCTGGACAGCAGTGGACATTGCTCAGATGTAAAGAGGCAATCAAAGACTTTCTTGAATGGATTGCCTTTCCTTTGGGTGTTTAGCTCTGAACTCTCTCCAGATTCCCAAGGCTATTTGCCATTGCTATCCTCTGCCAATCATATTCTTCTGTATCTCTGATTAAACACCTTAAAAGTGGTATTCACCATATCTTCTTGCATGTGCAACATTCTTTTGGTCTTTCTCTAAATCCCTGAGGAATTTTTTTCTTCAGTTCTAATGTTTGTAATTTCTCACGACCACAGTTAAACTCACCCCACTCTCTAGGCCAGGGCACTTTATGTTCAGGTGGCTTCCAGCAGTTGTCTTTGGTGCCAGTCTCCCTGGCAAAACTCAGGG
The DNA here is from genome assembly GCA_013396995.1 of Dicaeum eximium. Classification (NCBI taxonomy): domain Eukaryota; kingdom Metazoa; phylum Chordata; class Aves; order Passeriformes; family Dicaeidae; genus Dicaeum; species Dicaeum eximium. Next base: position 132,307 of record VWZP01001133.1, read on the forward strand.
CACAACAGAATATTAAAATGGGTATCTGATCTGGAAGGAAATACTGAGCTCAGAGTCAGAGCCTAATAAATTAAAAAGTAAATAAAGCAGTCATGGAGCTGTACATGCTGTGGCAAGTGCAAGCCAAGGTAATGTGTTTGAAAGCTTAGGCATTTGGATGAAGTAGTATGAAGTTTAGTGGCTTGTGTAACTTCTTGAGAGCATGTAAGTGATAGCAGAATGTGCCCAGCATGTACAAGCCAGAGTACTAGTTCAGGAGAATTTGTCTCAGAAGGAATGAACTACTTTACAGGAGATGATAAAAGCTTATAAGCAACTTGGCAGGTTTGTTAGTTGTGCTTCTGAAACAGGTTCATAAAACAACGTGGTCCCAGCAATACATGTATTAGTGCCAGAAAAATCAGTAACATTAGCAATTAGTAAGGGCAGGACTTAGAGGTACAATCCCATTCATGCTGACTGTTCAGCTAAACCAGATAGATTTGTCTGTCAGTGCCCAGTGAGCAGGCTAGCTATCCATCCTTGCTGGGCAACAGATCCTCCAGGGCCTGAGACAGCCATCAGGAGCTCACAGCTCGTGCCACAGTGGTTGGTGGGACCTGGGCAGGGCCAGAAGCAACATTGGCCAAGTCCTCCAGACATATAAAGGAATCCCTTAGGATGTATCAGCACCCAGGGCTGCAAACAGGACATGGCTGTGGTGTGGCAGTTTGAATGCAGGGGCACAGGAAAGGCGGTGATGAAGCTCTGCCAGTTGATCAGGAAGCAATGGTACCCACCTGGATGAAAGCCATGGCCTCTTTTAGGCTCTGCACCTACCATAACTGATAGGTCTGCCCAGGCTGAGCTCCTGGTGGGAACACCCTGCTGCCCCAGTGCCAGCTGTGGGCTGTGCCCTGCTCTTGCAGACACCAGCACCAGCCAGCAGCGCTGAGCACCCCTGTGGGAGGTGTGCCCCGTGGTGCCAATGGCATCCTGGCCTTTATCAGAAATGGTGTGGCCAGAGGGACCAGGACAGTGATTGTTCTCCTATACTTGGTACTGGTGAGGCCACACCTTGAATCCTGTGCCCAGTTTTGGGCTTCTCATTTCAGGAAAAAACATTGAGGTGCTGGAGCATGTCCAGAGAAGGACGACAGGGCTGCTGAAGGGTCTGGAGCAAAGGTCTGATGAAGAGTGGCTGAGGGAGCTGGGGATGTTTAGACCAGAGAAAGGGAAGCTCAGGGGAGACTTTATCACCACCTGAAAGGAGGTTGTAGTGAAGTAGTGATCAGTCTCTTCTCCCAGGTAACAAGTGAGGGGACAAAAAAATGTTCTCAAGTTGTTCCAGTGGAGGTTAAGATTAGATATTAGGAAAAATTTCTTCACTGAAATGGTTGTCAAGCATCAGAACAGGCTGCCCGAAGGGAAACAATGACTCAGCCCAGGGTGAGTCATGGTCTCGAGTCATTTAAAAGGCGTGTGGATGTGGCACTTAAGGACATGGTTTAGTACTGGACTTGGCAGTATTAGGTTGTGGTTGGATACCATGAATTTAAAGCTTTTCTAACTTAAATGATACTATGATTATATGGTATTAGGGCTCTTGTGGGAGTGGTGTTTGGGCTATGATTTCCATCCTAGATAATTCCCAGAAAAAATGCATCAATTTTATGATGTCTATGGAGGTAGGACAGTTCATCTGGATGGTATTTTGGTCCAGGGGAGAAATATGAAAATAGGACTAGTGACCTTAATTGGCTTTAGAAAGAACCAGAACCTGCAAAGAACATGCTGTTGAGGACTTGCAAGTTTCTAAAAAACCCAGAGAAAAAGCAGGCTTAATTTTGATGCCTGTTTTTGTCCTTCCTTTAAAATGCAGTCAGAAGAGGTGGAAATAAAAACAAAGATAGGTTAAATGGTATTGATCTGTCTGTGACTGGCCTTTCCATATGATATAGATCTAATTTATTGTGTCTATCAAAGTTGCTTATTAAATAACCAATTCATTCTGCATTTACCCCTTTAAACCAAATCCAGCTCTAATAGATCAGGACCTTCTGCATTGCATTCAGATAGAAAATCTAAACCATACATGGATCAGGACAGTGTGGCCTAAACTCTTAATCCTTTTCTCATTGATGCCTAGGATGTAACTCCTCACCATCTGCTTTTGAAATCCTTGTTTATTTCTTTACAACTCCTTTGACCAGATCCTCTGCAAGGTCTTTCTGTTTCTGTGCCTGAAGGAGAGGCAAACAAAAGATTCTGTGAACACTTAGTCCTTAAAACTTTATCTTTTTGTCCTTTCCTTTGATGTCTGTAGTGTTTTAAATATAGAGACATTAAGATCTGAAAAGTGTAGAGTCATGTGCAAATAGCCCTATATAATGACTGGGTTTATCTATCTCTTGCTGTGACTGTAGCCCTTCTGTGATGGGTTGGTGTACATGATAGCAGTGGAGATTTTCTGTGTCAGCAAGATATCCAAGTGCAGAATGTGGTAAATCATCCTTCATTGTTCATCATCTTGTACTTCATCTGTACAGTAGCTGACAGCTGTGGTGTTCTCACTGCAGCCTAGCCTCACAAATCCCCCCAAACTAGATAGACCTTGTCTCCATAGAAGTTATTTAGGCAGAGAATATCTTTCTCTTTTATAACTATTGTTTATTTATGCTTTCCTCCATACGTGCCTTTTGTATTATTAGCCTGGTAACGACCTTTTCTTTTATTTGCATCTGCTGTTCCCTTGACCTTTTTTCCAGCCCAGGGATTGTGTTTCAACAAAGGCAAAAGTCCTGTTTTGTTTGCTGATATGTGATCATAGACTAGTAGTGGTAGGTTTTCTAAGCAATTCTCAAATAAAGCAAAGCTCTTGGAAACAGTGGAATCTTTGCATGGCATGGCAGCGAAGTCTTCATATTATGCTGGTTTACCTTGTATCTGCAAATTTTTTGGTTGGATTTCATAAAACATTTATGAACATCTTTTACTACAGAAAAGCCCCAAACCCTAATTACAATAATTTTTTTTTGAAGTGAGGTTTATAAGTTACGGAAATTATATATAGTTTCTTAGCTTGCCTTCTAATTATTGAAGACTCATAACTTTCTCAGTTCTGCTTTTGTTCCATCTTCAGCTTCCAGTGAAATAATGGATTTGTTTTGCTCAGTTTCTTGCCTTTTCACCTTTTATGTTGTAAGAAGCGCGACATCATTGCAACTTGAGCAGAAGCATATTTTTGTTGAGTAGCTAAGGACATAGTTAGGACATGGGTGGTAAGTAACATCTGCAGTTAGAATAACTAGGTGAATTCCTAGGTAAACAAATACCCTTTTCATTTTCAGCTGCAAAAGGTAGAAATACAGCTGAAAGTGAGTTGGAATGAGGAGGGAACCAAACCAACCCAAAAGATCTGGTTGTTTTCAGCCTTTCTAATTTTTTTTTTTCCTTTATTGCATCATGGTAAATTACATATCTTTATGTTCTGTGTCAAATCATATATTGTTTATTCTCCTGTCTTCTCTCTAGAAGGAGAAATGCATGCAGTGGAGTAGGAGTTTTCTTCTTGAAGCTTTTTTTTTAAAATACATACATATGATGTTTCTTAATGTCAGCAAAAGACTACACCCCATTGTCCTTAATTCCCCGATATTCTGGGGCATGTTGATGCTCTCAAAAACTTTATTTGGCAGTGTATGCAAAAACTGCGGTTCCCTAAAGAAAATTATTTTTTCTTGGAAGGTGAAGTAATTTATTTCAGTCCTTATCTGGTGCTTTAGGAAACTTCATTTGTTCTAAATCTCATAGTGGAGATAAACATAAAGATGACAGCAAAGAATTTGAGTTTGTTACTATACACTATAGAACTTACATTTAATAAAGTAGCCTGGTCAAGCTTCATATTTAATTACTTTTTAGCTTTACATATTTATTAGGGAGTTTCCTAGGTACTCAAATATTCCCAATATCTTCAGGGAATTCTTAGCTGTACCATGGGAGGATAATGAGGTGAATAACAGATACGAGTTTTAGAAATGGGCAAAAATCTCTTAGTTGAGAGGAAGTACAGATCACTTTAAAAGTAATATATAAAAACTGAGCTTTAGCAAAAAACTCAATAGTACAATTGAACTAAGGCCTTAGTACCATTTGTCACTCTGGTCTTTCAATTCAAAGAAATTTTCCTATGGGATGGCTTGTTCTTTGGGGGAGGAGGGGAGGAGGAGAATTAATTTTTGTTTCAAGTCTTGTTCCAAGCTTATTCTTCACCAGTGACCAGATTTTCTTCAAAGCACTTGGGCCAGTTTGATGGACCATAATAGATGTATTGAGTAGGGAGGAGAGTGTTACTTGCCTGGTAGTACTTAAGACTGTGCTGTGACAGTACTTCTTCTGCAAGAAGCCTTTAATTTTTGAAAAGGATGAAAAAATGGTTGCATGCAAGGCAGATCACAAATAAGAGGTCTCTTAAGCAGTTTGCCAGGAACCTGTCTCTCCTTGTCATGAAGTACAACCTTACCTTATGGTCAACTTCACTGAAGCCTGCAGAGAGAAATGGAACAAGAGGATGGCCATTTGCCCTTTATTGACTAAAAGGAGAATGTCCCTGAAAAATCTGAAATACACTTTTAGCTACCTCTGACCTAATGTACCATCTTTATCACATAATTTTTTCTGCCAGCCCCAGGTATGTTCATGTCTCCAAATGAATCTTCATCAGCTATGCGTACACGCTGAACTTTTCCACCTCACAGCCTTTCTAAAAACTTTCCAAATCTTACATTCTGAGTGAATGTAAAAATATATCTTGCCGTAAACGGTTAAGATTTCAAACTGTGCCTGCCACAAGCACTTCTGTTTGACTTCTGAAGACTGTAATTTGAAAGTCTCAATGAAACTTTTCCTATTTACAGAAACTCTAAAACAAGTTGCACTTTTCCATTTAAAGCTTCAAGAAAATAACAGAGAATTTATAACATAAATTGCTACTTTTCAAAGGTACTATTTAATACTAATAATGTCATTCTGAAGCCTGAGCAACTCAGCTAAAGAGAAGCTATTTACAGCATACTGCTGTGATTGAGGTGACAAAATCCCACTGAGAGATGTGTTTGCACGTTTTCTAAGTCACAGCTCTGTTCTGTTTCCACAGCACATATTTTTTTCCTCCTCAATTGTTTCTAACAAAAAAAAAAAAAAGATTATTTAGTGTAAAAATAATCAATTACACAGTAGAAAATAATGGTCTGTAGTAAGGTTAAAGAATGGGTCTGGCCATGTACACCATCTCTGTACCACAAATTGTCCTCTTTAATGAATGTTATGATGTGATCTGGAAAGGTAAGAGAGGATTTATATTTGCTGGAGATTTATCAGGGTCTGTGTTTGAATTGCTTTAGCTTATGATGATATAAAAACTGTTGGATTACAGAGCTTCAGAGTGTTTCTCTATTATCTTCAGCTTTCTCAGAGTTTCATGACGCTGTTATTTAATGTATCTACCAAGAGCTTCTCTCCTTGCCTCACGTACTGGGTCTTTTATCCATTCGAAACATGGGCTAAAAGTACTCAGTGGTGTGTTGCAAGAAGATCTGTTTCTGCAGTTCTTGTGCACATCATCCCAGGCTGCAAGAAAGCCTGCTAAATCAGCAGACTTAATGGTCACATAGTTCAAAAATACAGAGGTGGTTTTGGTAGTCAGTGGTTCCTTGATTGCTTGAGGTGCTTTGCACTGCTCTGTTTGAGAAATGTGCAGTTGGGTCAGCAATCTGACATGTCCACTATGTTTGGGGAGAGTGAAAAGTAATCCTCCTTAGAAATTTTTGATTCTTGAATGAACTAAAAAGGAACTTTATGTGGGGTGTTTTTTTTTGTTTTGTTTTGTTTTAGGGTTTTTTTTTTTATCGTGGCATATAACTTTGCATGTCTTGAAAAAGGCCAAAATAGTAAAATAAATGCTCTCCAATAGTGGATGGAAAAGGTTTTACCTTGAGATAAGACAAAAACAATGTGGAGTACCCAGTTCCCAGATAAATGGATGTATAGACTTATGATGCATCTCTAAGATGGAACCTCCTTACTTTGTACAGTTGGTAGTAAAGTGGCTTAAAGAAAAAGAAAATCAACCTCTGCCACTCCATTATGAAAGGCCTAATATTGCTGAGAAGTTCTTGTGCATAGTTTTAATTGATCCCTCTTCCTTATTTTAAGGAATAGTTATAAGTTAATAAAAACCCCCTCAAATGACAAATTTGTCAAGTATTTAAAAGGTTTGATTGTATACTCATCTTTATTTTATTTTCAGTGTGATCATTCTTTGACATTGGGTAAATTGTAAATATTTTTTTAAAAAGTAAAAAAGGAAAATTCTTATCATTTTGAGAAACTGAATTTTATCACACTGATAAAAGAGTAAGTATATGAGTAAACAGAATATTCCAGACTAAATAGTTGCCTGTTTTGTTTTATATGCTGCTGTATATGTTTATGTTGCTATTTAATTGCTTGGATGGGAAGATAATAAGTCCTTGTGCATACACAGTGTTTCTGTTGTAATCATTTGTAATTTACATTAGAATAAACTGGTAGAGAGACACTTAGAAAGCCCTGAAAATATTTACACATCCTGCACTTTAAAAGTTTTAAATCAAGCAGAATATTTGCAGTTAATTAACAGCCTTAGTTGCAAGAGTAGTGAATACTTTCAAAATTATTCCAGGATTAATGTCTTCTTGAATCCAGTGTGATCATCTGGCTTTCATTTTTTGACTAGTTCATCTGTTGTGAACTATATTATGTTTTAAAAAATAATTTATGAAAGCTAAAGAACAGATATCATGCCTTACTAAGAATAATTCACATATATTAACTGTATTATGTAAACTACTGTCCTGTCCTTGTTTCTGTCCTGTAATAGCAAATGTACCTTAGAGAACAGAAACTGTCCAGGACTGCCAGGATGAAAGGCAATCTTGTGTAGATTTCAGCTCTCTAAGGAATGAAATATATCACATGTAAAAGAAGAATACTAAGGATGAGATGATGAATAGGATTTCTGTAAGCAACTGTTAGGACAGTGTGGAGAAGTTTTCAGTTGTTTTCCCTATCTTGTGCCATAAAATATTTTGTATTCTTCAAAATGGATTGTGAAAGCACTAGCAACTCTTTTGTGGTTTATCTAAATTAAAGCTAAGGTGATGGTGAAAAAAATGCATATCACCTACTATTCTCTGGCACCTGAAAGAGACAAACACTTTTTATTTCCTGATTTTATAGTTTTTAACAAGTCTGGTAGTCATAAAAATAAAAAATTGATCCTTTACACCAAATACATCTTTCTTGAGACAAAATAGTCTTTAAGTTGTATTAAGATTATACTTGGGTGGAGTTTTTTAAATTGCATATTTTCTTAATATACATATCTGTGTGCTCATCTGGCTTTGCTATGAGAATGTGACTGTATTAAGAAGATTTTTAAACTGAGCTCAAGGCAGTGCCGTGGCCAGCTTGTTAAACATTTGTTGGCTGTTCTTTTGGGGTGACTTTGTAGCTTGGTGTAGGCCTTGCCTTGGACAGGTGAGCAGGGGTGGTGTGCATACATGTGCACGTGTGTAGTGGTAGATACAGACACAGCTGCTTTTTTTTTTTTTTTTTTTTTTTTTTTTTTTTTGTGTGTGTGTGTATAAGTAAAACTCAGGGTAGACATCCAGCTTGATTCGTTATTTTGTCAATTATCATCACTAGTGCAAGGCTGCTGAAAGATGGAAATAAGGCATCTCTTTAGACAAATACTTTACTTAAAGGCCACTGGTGCTATGTGGAAGATGAGAATCAATTTTTACTCAATGATGTGCCTGCTAAATAAAAGTATAAATGGAGTATCCCTTTCACCATCTATAGGTATAAACTTAAAATTCAAATCATACCTGTAGGAAAATGGAATATATTTACATTTAGTCTGGACATTGAATAGTTCTTAGAAGAAGGATGAGAAATGTCAGTACTTGTAATGTTCATTACTACCCATTGGGTTAATATATTGTGATTAATTTAAACATCTCATTTTCCTGCTACATTTTGTGCTTTCCTTGCATCCTGATTTCTTATTTTTGTGCAGGACAAAAAGTGTACTAAAGGGTAATTTAATTTTGCCTATGCTTTTTAGTTGAAGACTTTAATGAAAATCTGCTAATAAAACACCTGAAGATGAACCTGAAACAATGGTAATACTTTTGTTCTGATTGGCTGTCTATATGTATATATAAGCCTTCTAGATATTCATATGTACTCTGCATGAGTCAAGTGTAAGACTGAATTTTTTTGGAAGCATATGTCTATCAGTAGAGTGGTAGCAGAGCTTTCTGTAGCTGCTAATAAAACAGAATACCCTTCCAGAGAAGTTTATCTACATTGCAAAACATTGTAATTCCATAAGATGGGACTAATGATTTTTTCTGCTATAGGGAACAAAAAAAGTTATGCTGATGAAATACTTAAAAAAAAGTAATAAAGCATTTAACTTGTCATGTAATTCTGGATTGAATCTGTGCTTAATAATCTGATACTTGAATTAACTTGTTATCAGCAGGGCAGAATGACTACACTGGCAAAGTTTTTTTGAGGATCTTTCCAGACTTTCCATTCAGAGTGGTTTGGCATCCTCAGTTGAATTAATAAGTAGAAATAAAGAAATAACAGGCCTCTGTGAAAACCATTTCATTTTTGATCAATCTCATTTATTCAAAATAGTCACTGCACTGGTCCAATACTGAAGAAAGGACACAGCTTCCACCTTGTAGCTGCCTACGTGATGTAGGCTCCCTGTAGAGGTGGGGACTTAGGAAATGGAGAGGCCCAGCCAAGCAGAAGTGGTCAGACCTACCCTATTTGCAGACTAATTGCATTCTTGGTAGGGTGCTTTAGATTCTTTCCAGATGATTAAACCCACGGCTGGGTGTTTTAGGAATTGTGTCTGTATTTGCTGGACAAATAAGAATAGTTTTGGGTTTTGTATTTTTTTTTTTTCCATGAAACTTGTGTTTGCATCACTTTTCTTATGGATATTCTCAATATGCAGCACCGCTAGTGCTATAGTCTAACTGTATGGACTTTGTCATTCAGTATGTAAAGGCTTAGGACTTGGCTTTGTGTGTCACAGGTCTGTGTATGTCCTAGTGATGAGCTCCTACTGTATTTTTTAGGAATTTTTTTTTTCTACTCTCTCAATCTAGCATAAAAATGCAGTAGTTAACAATCTCATTTAAAATCTAAGTGCAAGATTTTGAACACAGGGAAGCAGCTGAATTCCAGTGTCAGTTCAGTTGGTATCTGAGACTCCTTTTCAAATTGCCTTTTGATGTGTACTGGATTGACATGCACTTTGCCCCTCCAGTCCCTGCATAGCAGCTCCTCCCTAGAGGCCCATAAAGCAAGGAAATAGGGTTCAGAGTGAAAGGGGAAAGAGGGAAGGAAGGGAGCATCTACCTTTCTTGGGGAACTGAAAGCTGGTCAGGATGCATATCTGGGATCACCCATCACTTCAAGCATCACTGGCTGTGAAATCTCAAGCAGAGGACTTGTTGCCAGCCTATGGCTTTATAAACGAGGGGAAGAAGAGGCTGACTAATAAGAATCCAGATTTGGTACAATATTAAGTTGATGATCACTACTGATACTGAAGAAGTTGGTATCTACATCATATATCTTTAGGGTCAAGCATTTTAAAATGCATGTCTGCAGCCAGCTGGCCCATAGTAATACTCCATTTTGATGATTTTTTAGTGGCTGAAGACAAAAGTATTTCTTGGTCTGGTTAACTTAAGGAAACATTTATCTTCCTTGAATAAAAACAAGCAAAAAGCAAGATAATTGGCACAAAAGAATTATTCTGCTTAAATTTAAGTTCTTATTGTTTTCAATTTTGACTCCCATGTTGCCAGAGTACTGTGACAATAATTTCCTAGAAGTAAATAATTTACTCCATCCTTGTAGTTTGATTAAGGAGTATTTTAAAGTATTAATTACTTTGGACATAAATATTTGGAATATATCAAAGGAAGGTAATTTGTAAGGTGTGTGTTTACTTAAGTTAGTTTTCTAACATTAGGTCCCCTCTCTACCTCCTCTCATACTCCAGGGTAATAGAATCCTCTCTCCACTTTATTATGTTTTCATGTTTCAGTCTGGACTTTCTAAACACCTGAGCCTGTGTTCATTACAAATCAGACATTTCTGACGCTTCAGTCTGTTCTTAATTGTTTTCATGTTAGCAGAGATCTCCTCAGCTAGAAGTAAGAATACTTTCTGTAACTATTATCAAGAGCTAAGATCTTGAACTTTCTTCACCATGCTAATGACTGTACTTCTGTACTGCTTCCTATCTATATTAGCCTTTTTCACTATAAAACATGAAGATCATGTGTGGTGTTTCAAAGCAGCTCAGATAATCTTCTTTAAAGTATGAATGTTAATATCTGTGAGACAGACTATAGTAGGGTTTCATCAGAATAGTGTTTTTACTATAGTTCTACTTTGTAATGCATTTCATTCATAACCAGTTCCAGTTTTTTTTCTACCAGTATTTACTACTTTTGCAATATACAGTTATTTATTAAGTTTTAAAGATTATTATACCTACAGTATTTGTGTGCGATGCATATCTGCACATTATACCCATGCATTTCTTGGAAATTCATATCTAGTGATGTTTACTATTAAGTAATGTCATTATTTACTAGATATTCCTGTTATTTATTTGCAAAGTGATTATTTCTGTTAAACTTCTACTGATTTCAAGGGGGAGAGAATGATTTTGAAAGCAAGGAAAGCATTCAGTCATCTTAGACATACTTAAGCACTCACAGATTCCCCCACACACATCTTTAGAGATGCACAGATTCCTCACAGTGTCTCACACATATTGTTTTCAAACTAAAAATGGTTCTAAACACTATGGTACCTCAGGTCCTCAGAGAGACAAGTATTGACATTACTTGTACATCATTAGTGTGTTTTTCTTTCCTGTCCTCTGCTTTCCTCTGCTTTTCCAAGTGCAAGTAAGTAGATGTTATTTGATCTGTCTTGTTTTGTCTATTCAGCCATTTTATTTACTGTGTTTTATTTACCCAGTATGTCCCTCCATTAATAAACAGCTGTGTTCCTGATGGTGGAAGAAACATCTCTAGAAGATATTTCAGAGGGTCTGAGAGAACTGCCTACTGCTGTCTTTTTTGTTGACCACAGAGGGAGTTGAGCCTACCATGATTATATACCTGATAGAAAGTTAGAAATATGGAAGCCGAGCATTTTTGCCAAGAGTTTACATTGAAACTACATTGAAAAATTAATTTGTACTTTTCTGTTTTCCTTCAGAACCACATGCTACATGCTATTTTGGGCATGTTTCCTAAATCTATTGGGCTGTAGTTTAGCACTTCTTGTTTCCTAAATTTATCTTATTTTTCATCAAACAGCCTCATACGTCCAAGTAGGTAATGATGGTTGATTTTACAGCTTTTCATTTCAGATCCCAGTTACAAACTTTTTAACTGAAAATTTACTCAAGTGGTTTTTTGTGTGGTTTTTTTTTTTTTTTTTTTTAATTTTTTTGTGGGGGTATTTTTCTTAGTATGTTACATTGTTTAGACTTTCTTGTACTGCATTTTTTTTTTGCTATGTCACCTGATGGTCTTCTCTGGTTTATATTTAATACATATAAATATATTCCAATTTGAAATTAATTTTTCATAATCTGTATTATGTTATTTATTTACTAATTATTTACTACTTATTTGGATCTTACGTAATAGTTTACTGTTATCTTTTTTCTTGATAGTCAAGCTACTATAATTCTTCATCATTGGTGTTTCTTTCACATTGTCTATCAAAATTACTTTTTTTCAAGATAGTAGTAAAGCATTTTTTTAATGCTTTTTAATTTTTCTAAATTACCTGTGCCCTGCAGTATTCAGATCTCATTTATTCTCTCTTGTTACCATGCAACTATCATGATGCTTTAAAACTGCCTTTATATTCATATACTGATGGGTTTTAGTTTAAAAGTTATTATTCTTCTCATGAATGTCCATTGTCCTTCAACTGATTGCATCAGAAAATATTTTCCTAGCCCAGATGGGTTTTTTTATGTCTTATCAGCTTTTTTACTGACAGCTCATGTGTCTTTCTTCTGTGACTTTTAAATGTCCACAGTCATTTTAAGCTTTTCATACAAGCTCTCTTTAGCAAAGGCAAAACTAAGACTATTTAGGCTTAGCTGCAATCCATTGAATCTATTAAAAAACTTTATTCTGTCCATAATAAAGGCAAGTGCAAGGACATCTCGCTTAGCCTGAAATCTCCAAAATTTGCAATAAACATCATAAATTCTTTCTGCCACTGAAATATGTTATGGTTTGGAAATGACAGTACATTTCTATAATAAAGTCTGCTTTTTGTGAGTAGGAGAAAAAGAACTTTGCACAATACAAGGTGGATTTTTCAGTTGCATCATAAAAACCTGTCTGTGTAGGTGGTATATTACCTGAACTATGGAGTCTGCACAGCTTGCTGTTTTCGGAGAAATTCTGTCTGACTGTGTCTTGCAAGCAGCTCTACTTGCTGGATCCAAAAACCCCATGGATATGAGCTCAGGGGGTGTTTGCTCATCCTGGTTAAAATAGGGATACCTGAACACAAAACTTGAGCAAACACCTCAGCACTGAAAGAGCTGCCCAGACAGAAGGTTTGGTATTTTCTACCTGCTTCTGCTGGCAGAGTTTGGAGTAAGCTGAAGATGTATTTTGGATCTCTTGCTATAAAGTTAGATCTAAATGTTTTTATTTAAAACACAATATAAGTTTGTATTGAAGAGGAAACTGAATCCAGTTCTGAACCTAGTAACCTTCCTTATTTTCCTTTTTTATGAAATAAAAATAATCAGACAACATAAGTGTACTACATGGACAAGAGCACATCCATGTGATATTTTTCATGAAGAGCCAGTTTAACACTGTAAAATTGACTGGCATGAGCCTTCTTAAGGCAGGGAGCTCTATAGCTCTGCCCATGATGCTGTGCTGCAAAGCTGCAAGCTCTCCTGTCTGTAGCTGGGCCATGTTTGCTTTAGATTATAGATTCTCTGCTATCCTGTATGGGCAAATTGCCGAAACAGCCCCACAAATAGACATAGCCTAAGATACAATTTCCTTTCCAGGGGCACTTAGGGACATGGATTAAGAGTGGACTTGGTAGTGCTGTGTTAATGAGGTCCTTAGAAGTCTTTTCCAACCCAAATGATTTTATGATTCTTTGGCATTAATTGATGGTCATCGAGAACTAATAGTGTTTGTCTTAAAATGTTCCTATAAAAAGACACATGCTTTTCATCTCACTGTTCCTGAGATTCAGTGTCTGGAAAGAACCTGATATAGTGTATCAATACAAAGAAACATTTGGACCACTATCGAAAGATATGGTCCATACATCTACATTGAAACTGTGACTGTAAATATTAGTGCTGCCTCACCAATGTCGAAACAACACTGAGAGCTTTGAAGAGAGGGAAACCAGAGGGAAAAGCACCTGTTGGACCAGGTAAACATCAGGACTATTTGTTCCACTATGGGATAATGTTTATCTGCAATTTACTTAGACACACTTGGTTCTTTAGAGAGTAATGGAGCTTCACTGTCAGCATGTCAGCTCCTCTTTAACACTACTTCTTTCTCCATCTTCACTTCAGAAGTAAATGGGTGGGCTGCTCATTTTATCCAGTTCATACTACAGGAAGACAATGAACAGCTTCTTCTTCATATCCCCTAGAAATGCTGCTATCCCAGTCTTCTTCCTTTTTTATGCTTTTGAATGCCTACCTACAAGATTCTTAAGTAAATCTGTACAGGCTCCTTTTCTTTAACTGCTGCAATGAAAAAGGAAAATGTTTGGCTTCTAATTCTGAATTGACTTTTGTACATGTAATAATTAATACTAATAGTACTACTAATAGTAATTATTATTATTACTGTTATTAAATTATTCAGCTACATATCTAAATTATCTTTACTAATCAACCTGACAGAGGGAGAGAGTGTTCCTCTTTATTTTCTTTATAAAACATGATGGTTTCTTTTTCTCTTTTCAAATGTATGTAAATTCCTAGTTATAAAGGATAAGCCAAAGCTTCCCATTGCATGGAAACAACAGGAAGAAAAAGCAGATAACTCTGAAAATGTACAGAAAATCATCTAGTCTACTTTAGTTGGACAGACTATTTCAGAATTAAGCCCTATTAACTGCATGCAAAGTGAAGATGGTAGGATTTAGGTATATTGGGTTGTGTCCCTAAGGTTTTTATGGTCAGAGAGGTAGTGGGATTCAGACCTATCAGTATGAAGTGTCCTGTCATTTTTTTTTAAAGTCAATATCAGAATTGCTTTGCATCAACCAAGAGTCAGTTTGAATGGGGGAATCATAGTGAATGAAGCAGATTTGTATTAAAATGCTTGCAATTCAATTTGCTTTCAGACTAATGTTTTCCCTGAGGATATTTTCAGCTCTAAGGGGAATAAAATCATAAGCTTAAGTATGACAGCTTGAAGTAAGTATGAAAATTACATAGGTGATAAGAAGAATCCTTGTAGAGGAGCCTGTGTTTTCAACTAACAAATCACACCTGTTTGCCTCTAGGTTGCTATCTAGATCTAGAAACTCAGAATTTACCATTTCTTTTACCTGCAGCATTTGTTCTTTATCTCATTGGTATGAGTTTGTCTCATGTCCTGGCAGTGTGCTCACCATTTTTTTTACCTTGCCTGCAAAAATTCTGTTTATCCTTCAGCTTCTAATCATGAAATCTCAGACCCAAGCAGCTGCTCCAAAGTGTCATCCTGAAACATGCCAGATTACTTTTCTTCTTTATTTCCTTTTCTCAGTCCTGCTTTTGATTGTCTGAGCTGTACTTAAGAAAGGGAGATAGTATGGAGAGTTGGTTGAGTTCAAAGAAGGAAGTCTGTGCATGACTAGAGTAGCAAAATGAATTGGCAGTCATCACAGTGGGAGACACTTAGCAGATAATACTTCGAAGGTCTTAGAGTGCTACTTGACAACAAAATAATGACTCATTAATGAAAAGCAAAACATGGTTTTAAATGTCACTGATTACTTTTGCACTGTAAGGGTATTCATCTATGTGAATACCCAAATGTTGTCACAGAAGGTCTGAGAATACTGGATATTGGTATAAAGTATATGTAGGGCACATATGTCCCTGTTTTTTGAAAGATGTAAGGGGGACTTGGTCAAAGTCCTAGTTACAGTACAAGTCCAATGGAGCCTGCATATCTAAATCATTTTGTCTGGTGTATTTTGTAAGCTCTTAGTCAGGAATATACACCTTTATTTCCTTCTCTGTCAAGAAAATTTCTGTGCAGTTTCTTTTCTTTTGGGGAGACCTCACTGTGGTCTTCAACATCCTCGTGAGGGGAAGCGGAGGCAAGTACCACTTACCTCTCTTTCCTCTCAGAAACAGCCTGAAGCTGCTTTAGGGAAGGTTTAGGTTGGATATCAGGAAAAGGTTTTCACCCAGAGGGTGTTTGAACACTGAAACAGGCTCCTCAGGGAAGTGGTCACAGCACCAAGCCTGTCTGAGTTTAAATGTGTTCAGACAACACTCTCAGGCACTCTCAGATTTGATTCATGGGGCTGTGCTGTGAAGGGCCAGGACTTGATGATCCTCATGGATCGCTTCCAACTCAGCTTATTCTATGATTCTATTTGTGTATGAGTTATTTCATGTGCTGGATAGAGACATACTAGGGATTTTTATACATACTGTGTTGAAAATAGTTCTAACTTTTCCATTTCCTTGAGTTTGTGAAACATGCCCACTTCACAGAACTTTCCTACTTCATACTTTCTTGTTTTACATCAGTCTCTGCCCACCAGCACAGACTCAGATCAAACCTTCTGACTCTATTGATTTAGCTACAGTTAGGACTAAAGAAACTCCCCAAAACTTTTTACTCCTAAAGAGTGGAGAGAAACAGCTTTCTGTTTCAGCAAAAGCTTATAAATATTTATTGACTAGCTTCTTTGTGGATGTTATGATGAGCTTGCTTATCAGGGAAAATGACTTGAAGTAGTCTCAGATCTCAATATCTGTGATGCCAATTAGGAATTTAATAAATGCTGAAGCCTTTTAAATTTTTCACTTATTCATAATGTAGCATGACAATAAACAGCTGGTGACAGTGGAAAAATTCAACAGGAATCTACTGATTAATTTCTTTTTTTTATTAGACTGCAGAGCCTGCATCTGTGACCATGACATGTCTGACTTCAGAGAACTCATTATTACTTCCATTGTGCTCTAGCAGTTTTTATCCTTCACAGTCGGAGGTGATGCAACTGCTTTTGAAGAATTTCCATGCTCAAGGGAGGGATAAACATTCTTTTATAGTTTCATGCCCCAATAGGAGAGCCAGGTCTTCTTAAACAAAAGAATAAAAGTACAACAGCATTAGAGAGACTAATTTTTTTTCATTTTACCTTCCAGTGTTTCATTTTACCTTCTTACAGAAAGATAAACTGGGTGCTTTCATGCTTTAAAGACTAAATATATATTCAGAGACACTGAATTTACCATACAAGAAAGAAAATGCAAAATATGCTGAATTTATGTAATCCAGCTGTTGCTCGGTGTATTTGCATATGATTCTGTGTGAGGAAAGATGGCAATTTTGGACATTTGAATCAAATAAAACTTCTTAGATAACTATATACCATCTCCAATAATTGTTTCCTCTATAAAATATTTTTTTGCCTGTTCTGTGGTCTGTTTTGCTGTAGGAAACAAACAGGAAGTGGTTACTTTTTAAAAAATTATTTTCCCCAATAGTTGGGAACTTATAGCAAACTAGGTCATTATCAAGATTATAAGTATTTTTAGCTTTTTAGCTGGGTGTTTATTGTATTGCTTTCTTATGTGAGTAGGAGAATAAGTAGAAATTATTTTGATCTGAAGTGTGCAAAAAGCTGTAAAATTTTGGTTCCTGGTTACAAAAATGTACATTTTTGTCAATAACAGAATAAGTATACTTTGGACATGGCCTATGAGGACTGGGGCTAATTTATAAATCTACAGATGGAGCCACACATCATGCTGCACTTTAAACTTTCATGTCTTTAAACATGCCTTTAAACTTCCGCAGCATAGATCCTGTCTTTCCAGTCTTTTTAAATCTCAGCTGTAAGTTTTTCATTCTTATCTTGAGAGTTGTTTCATTATAATATTAGATCCCAGGGAATTCTAGGCTTCTGCAGCTTTGAAGCACTTCATCCATCATACTGGCCAAAGATACTATAATGCTTGGCTTGATGCATATAAAAAACCCTCTTATGATGCTTATGATACATCAGTGGATTTCTACACTCCAGTTTTCTCAATTAAAACATTGTCTTCAGAGTACAGGATTTTATGTACTTTTGATCATTTGGCCAGTGATTATAGATGTTTTATTACTGGACTTTTTCCAGTCATTTAGGAAAAAAAAGTTTCATTTTTAATGGGGCGAATGTGTTATTTATCATTATCTTTTTCTATAGATGCAATTTCCTAAGAAAAGCTCATGAGTGGAAATAATCCAAGCATGCTGGTTTTGAAGGTTAAATGTTTTCAGGGGAGACCATAATTAGAGATACCAGTTTCATAATTTTATGGTTTGATTAAGTTTCCCTTTGAGCATTTCAGTTTGTTCCAGACTATGGGGACTTTCTGTCTAAATCAGTAAATTAGAGCTATTTATGATGGTACATATGAATTGAGATTCCTGTATATCTTAACAAAAAATGTGTCATCATCATCACTAATGAAACACTGGTGATAAAACAAATAATTTGTACATTTGGAATGTCACATGAAGCAGGCTGTTTTCTGACATAATACATTTTTTCCCTCCAGCGCTTTTTTTTTACCAGTGCATGATTGCCAGCTCCTCAGCAAAACTTCTGCAGCTCCAGTAATGGAATTTTTTCTGAATCACAGTAAGAATTATCTCTGCTGGAGTTCAGCCCTGATAAATTCTGTCAGCACAATGTCTATGCCCTGTGAAAGTCCTGTTTCAAGGGTGAATTTTAGTCTTTTGGATAACATTTACATCTTGCAGCTAGCAAACTACTTGTACTTGAGTACCCTTGTACATCCGAGTCATGGCACTGGTGGAAGCCTGCCAATTTTACAAAGAGTAAGGTTTTTGCTAAATGTACATTTTATAGTATGACTTAAGCGAAAGATAAGAGGCAGAAGTTTAATAAAATAGTTTCTCATTGAAAAAATAATATAAAAAAAAATTGCTAGAAAGAGAGTAGTACCTTACAAATGTATTTAAATCTTGCTTTTTGTAGCTATGTCCCCTTATTTATATGAATGAAACAACAGAAATGTAACCATCACCATTTAGATATCACACATAACAGTCATTAATCGCTGCTCTGCACTTTCCTGTACTTTGTCACAAAGAACACAAAATGGACACAAATGGAACCAAAAATCAATGAATCCCTGCCAAGAAGAAATACAAAGCACATACTGAAGGTCTGATGTTCAATACAAGCAATTTTATATTTTCTTTAAAGAGATGGTCAGTGGCAATTTTCAATATGGTCCATAACAGCAGTAGTAATAAATAACCTAAACAAATGAGTCCAAATGACTTGAATAAAAATTAAAGTTTGAATTTGTCCTTTTCACACATCTGTGTGTTTGCTTATAGTAAATAAAACTTTTTTGAACCTGGTTTCTGGGCTGCACCCAGTTTCAGTAACTTTAATGGCTGAAGCATTAATATTTTTAAATTGCTTTTCAAAATGTTCTGTACCTTGCTAGTTCATTTTTTCTTCTGCATTTCTATATAAAAGCAACACTTTGGAGCACAACTGATTTGTTTTTCTTGTGCAGTTCTGGTTTAAATGTTAAATCTGCATGCACAACCTGTAAACAGAGTTTATTAGTATTTGACATGTATTAATATATCCATATACATATTTTTGTGAATATAATGCTAGATTTGGTTTTTGTTTCTGCAGATAAAAAAGCATATAAAGTGACGTTTATATGAAAATGAGCTTTTAAAAATGGCAATTTAGAAAAACATGCCAGAATAAACTTTGAGAGATCATCCTGTACAATCCTTCCCTAGAGCATGAGATCAGCTGTATTTGAACCAAATTTGAACCAATCCTAGAATACTTTTACTTAGTGGGTTCTTAGAAGAGAAGTTCATAGCTTCCTTAATTGATTTCTGTGAACTGCTCAATGGTTTCTACTCCTGGAAAATTCTTCCTCATGTATAACTCAAGTCATCCTCACTATGAATTAGTTCCACAGGTTTGTGTGCATGTATGTATTTATGTGTGTTTAAAAGTACATCTCTGCATGTGCTGCCTTTTCTCTATTCTGGGTTATATGGATTTAAATTCTCATGGTCTATAGGTCATATTTTGTGTGTGTTTGATCATTCTTACTGCCGTCCCCTGAACTGTCTCCATCTGCTCCATATTTGTTTCCTTGATGTATTGTACCCAAAACTATAAACAGTAGTCCACAGGAGGCTTTTGTAGTGCTTGAACAGATTGGATGGAACAAATGCTCTTTTATTGTAGTTATCTGAAGCCATCCTCCACTGGCAATGTGAGCTAGATAAACCTTATTTCAGCTGCTCCAAGAGCCTTGTTTTTGAAATTAAAATGAAAACTCTACTAGTAACTTGTGTTGGAGGACAGAATTACGTGCCAGTTTCTGAAGTAAAGATAATCTGTACACAGTAACTAATATTACTGTCAGTGATATTTCAGATATTGCATCACTCTGAAGGTCACAACTTCAACACCTGCTACCCCACCCTAAACCTCTAACCCACAACAGTGCAGGGACAGCTGTGTTTGTACAATACACTCTGTGTGTGTGTGTGTGTGTGTGTGTGTGTGCTCACAAAACCACTGTACTAATCTGGCCGAGCTTGTCCTTCATACCTTCTCACAAATTAGTAAGTGAAAAATACAGCGAGATTCTTCTGAAGGTAAGACACAGAGTAATGCAGCTCCTGACCTTTCCTGCTCTCTTACGATCAGTGCACCAATGTGTTTGATACTCTCCATTTACTGGGATACTGATACATGGAACAATAAGGGATATTTATTCTTCTTTTGGGGAATGGATGGCTTAATCATGGATGTGATTGTGTGAGTTGGGGTGCACCCTCAGTAACTTTTAATGCATAAAATGCATCTCCCTTTACCTTACATTTTTATTTCTTTGGTGTGCTTTCTTGTATAGATAAATATACTCTGCTGTAAGGGCAAACTTCTTTTTGGTAAATTCCTTTAATATTTCTCAAAGAAAAATAATATATAATTGAGAAATACAGAAACTTGATGAGATTTTCAGTAAAGTCAAATTTAAGTCCAGCATTAGAGTTTTGAGTCTGTGTTGCTCTGATATTTTTGAATTTAGAAACCCAGACCACTATGCTAAGCTGCAAAGATCCCCTCTGTTTGACATTTCAAGCTTATTGAAAAACCTAGATTGCTTTTATATGTATTTATATATATAAATATATTCCAAAATAGGCACGTATAATCAGGGTAACATAGCAAGTCTCAGCAAGTCTCTAAAGCCTTAAAAGCTTACTCCTGGAAAAAAAATGTGAGCTATGTTCTCTCTCACTTTCTGCAGAATATCTCATCCTCAGTGTCTGTCTTTCAGGCACTCATTTAGCATGAGTCAGGTTTCTGTTCCTGTTTGATACTGCACTGATTTTGGTGGGATACCATTCAGACACAGTAGCCACACTGGTCAAATATTGATCACTGCTGAGGGTTTTCTACCTCCCCATGGCGAGGACTATTTTAGTAATACATTAGACACGAGAGAGAGGCATTACTGAAGTTCAGCCTGTTGCACTGCATTTTCATTTAAGGACTAAACCTGACTTTTAAAATTTGTTTTCATATTCTCATGCTTTTTCTGTGTAATTTTTTTTTTACAGTGGGTAACCTGGTATATATGTTCTGTTCTAAAGCTCAGAATTACCATTCTCTGCTTAGTAGTGATGGTGCTAATGCGTATTGTGTGCAGTGGCAGAGAGCTGTGTTCAAGAACTGAAACACCTGTGGGTGTAGATAAAACAAAACAAAAAAATTAAATTTCATTCTTAGTTCAGAGCTTTAAAAGTTCCAGGGAATTGTATGAAAGTAAAAATTAATACTAGATTAATTCTAGTATTTCCTAAGTCATATCAAAAGCTGCTGTGCGCATCAGGTTTGAAGCACTCTGCAAAAAACAAAAGGCTGACAGGAAATTTAATCCTGAATAAGAAATAAATATCAAGACTATTATGTTGTAGTTTTAATTAATTGAGGAAAAACCCAATGAATTCTACTGACATTAGAATGAAATGAATGGGATTGAACATCTCTCACTTGACTATTTTATGTCTGCTAAAATGTTATCATAATAAAATAAAGTTGATAAACTTTTAATGTTTACAATGTTTTAGAGCTTTTGCCCTGATTAAAGCTTTCTCCTTCAGAAGTGTTTGCAAAACTGCAACGTGAAGACGTGTCAGGTATTGCTCACATACTACATACTAAGAAGTTTAGAAAATACTCTAGAGATTCAGTCATGAACTTTTCCTTATCCTTTAGAAAATGGTGCTGGCTGGGGAGATAAGAAGGAATAACCACTTGTAAGTGGTAGCTATGGTTGATTATGCCTTACGTAATGATTTATTGAAAAATAAAAAAAAAAACAAAACATGACATGTAGTCATTACCAGAATAATATTCTTTCAAAGAATTTAACATCTTCTAGTACTTAAGATATATCTAATCCTTTCCATATTCAGAGTAAATCTTATTGCTTTTGAAGATTTGACTATAAAAATAAATATCTGCCTACTTCTTTGAAAATTACTGTTAGACATTGCAGTATAAAACTTTAAAACAGGCCATGTTTTTAGCGACATTGCTATAAAAACAGAATGACTTTATTTTTCATATTTACTGCCGTATTTGATCAAAACTTTAATATATAGCATATATTTACAAAACAATATTCCACTGAGGTTTGGTTTTACTATGTTCAGTCATTATTTTCCCTTACCCAGTGAAATTGGTCAGCATATTGTAGTTGCCTCATGTAAGTTATCGTTTGTGAAACCATTTTTCTTCATGTTGCTGATGCAAAGTTTTTGTAACAGCAGTCATAGAAGTCAACATTTTCATAGAAACAACTTGTCATCCAGTCACTTGTGCAACAGTGGTTAGTACAATCATTGCATCTCAATAAGAAAGTCTCACCCCAATCAGTTACACAAAACTCAGTGTAAAAAGCGATTACCTATCACTCTAGGGTGACTGTGAGTCTGTGGCATGTGAGGAAAAGGGCAATGTGCTTGTGTAAAGTAATCTGAGTGAACATTTAGGGGGGAAATGGAATTATTATGCAGCATTTATATTATGCTGTTGCTGAAGGCATTGAGTCTTCCTCCATAATGGTAGCCATAATTCCTGCTGCAGCAATATAATAAATTTTATGATATACCTAATGAAAAGGAGAACTATTAAAATTATGGTTTTGTAGTAAGCTGAATGACGTATAGCATAGCAAAAAAAAAAAAAAAAGTAAAGTTTATAATTTCTAGGTGCAATTTAAATACTATTTATTTGTTTTATTGAGTAAAGAAGGTGTAAGCGAAGTGTTTACAGTTTCTTACAGGCAGCATAAAGAAATTTTTTCCCTAAGAAAACTGTACAAACATATGTTGTTATGCATTGTGGTTGGGTCCTACAACTCGAAATTAACTGGATCCATCTGTTGAGTCGTTCAGCTCCTGCATGCTCCTTGTGCATCAGCTTAGATGGGTTTCCAAGAGGAAAGGGGCAGCCTTGGTGGCACACATGAGCAGTGCCTTGGTGTGGCCCCCTCTATCCCACTTTAAACACTTTGTTCCACCCCCATGACTTTGAACATCCTCTCTATGAATTTGAGAGTGTCAAAAAGTGGTGATTTTGGGGGTTGCAGAGCTTTGTTTCGAGCTCTGGATCACCCTCTGTGTTTTCCGTGTGCTGAGGAGTTAAGGACAGTGAGAGCCAGAGGAGGGCCAGCACATCTGTGTCTTGTGACAATGATCTCATCCCAAGATTTTTATTAAAACCTAGCTGAATTAATGGCTTTTCATGGCTGAAAAGGTGTGCTGAACCTGAAAGAAATCATGCTGTGTTTAATTTTCTTTACTGATCCCCTTTTATCTACAACAGATGAAAGCAAGTAGACTATTGCTAATCTTAAATGAGCTGTCTGATGGTGGCAGAGCTGATGGCCTTTTGCTTTTGGTTAGATGACTGTGAGTTAACATTAGCATTGAAAGAAGCAGCAAATTATCTACATTATCTGTTTGTGATATGCATCAGAATGCATTGTTCATTCTAATGTTATTCGGTGCAACTATGTCCTGAGATACTTCTGCAGCAGCCATTCATGCCTTTTGGAACTGGGATTTTGAAACTAAATGTTACATGCAGATAGATGTTTCTATTTAATGATTTGGAATTTATTTAGGGAAGGAAGAGTGAACAGAAAAAGAAGGATATTTTTTACTGCAGATTAACTGGCATTAGAGCTCATCACTGACTGAACTCCACAGTAGCCACTGCAAAAATGTTTTTAAAAATAGAATGATTTCTGTGCTAAATTGTATATATTGGCCTTTTCTCTAATTTTTTCCATAGTTGGCTGTATTATCAAGAGAACTCTGAAGAAAACTCCATGATGTCACATAATGACTTTATCAAAAGGCTTTTAATATACAAGGGCTGTATATATTTCATTCAATTTTTGTACTATACCTATCTTTGCAATTTCAGAGGCTATGAATGGTCTGCAGCACCTAATTTCTGTCTGGATAGGCAGGATGAGATGCAGTCAGTGGGTACCTGCTGAATGTGACTGACATCAATAGTTCTTTTCACTGAGGATCGAGAAGAGACAGTTTGACCTTGTACTACTTATTGCTGTAGAGCAGAAGTGTGGATCTCTCACACACTGGCATGTTTAACATTTCAACAGTTCAGATCTTCTCCCAGGAATTCTAATTCTGCTCCAGCAGGCTAGTCCTGACATGGTTTCATGAAATGTGAAAGGAGAGGCAGTAGAGAGAAAAAGAAGGAGTATTAGTCAATGCTTTAATTTAATGGCCCTCTGAATTTTAATCTCAAAGTAGGACACATTTCTGAGATCCTTTGTTCTGTGTTTTAGAACAATGTCTCTGAATGGAACTACCTGGGGGGTTGCAGAACACAGAGTATAGTGGGATTGAAGCATCGCTGTGTTTCTGACTTAAAAAGCATGAGAGCAATTTGTCAAACCTGTTGCATTGTTTAAATCACAGTCATCTTTCTGCATGATTAGTCAGAGTAAGGGGTCAGCTGCTGAGAATTACCTGCATTCTTTTCAAAAAAAGATTGTAGAAAATGAAGAATTTGGAGAATTGCCTAAATTCAAACAGCACTAATATAGGTGAAGTGTGCATTAATTTAAGAAATTACATCATGTTTAAAAAAAAAAGTCTATGAGTAATAGGTTTCATCCTGGACACAGCTTATCCATCACATGGGAATTGAAGCTAGGGTCTTACAGCAAATTCTTTCAGTCCAAGTTTTTGAATATTTGTGTACGTACACTAGGACATTTCTAATACTGTAATCTAAGAATGGATGCTGTTGAGCCTTACCGAGTATGCCACATCCAGCTTTCTTACATAACTTTCAGATATAAATAGAAGAAAATTGAGTCTGGGAGGAACTCCAGCAGAAATTAAAATCAAGGTCTGATACAATGTGTAAGAAGATAAGGAGTGAGACATAAAAATTTAAAAATACTAATAAGGATAATAATGGGGTTGTGGAGATGGTAAGATGTCACAAGCAAAAGATTAGAAGTGAAAATGATAAATGAGTGCAGATATTTTATGTATTTATTATTAATTATCAACTTCTTGGTATTCTTAGCTCTATGCAACTTAGTGAAATTCTTGCCTGCTTCCCCCAAGGAACTTAAAAGTCAAATGTCATGTGGAAAATGCAGTTCATTTCACCTAACATACAGATGGATTCCACTTTCATTGTGGTCCACATATATTGGGTGAAAAAACAATTCAAATAATATGTTCAGTTTTTGTTCTTGTTTTGTAGGTTTGTTTTTTTATAAACGGCTTCTGCTGAAAATGGATGCTAAGCAAAGGAGATCATAAAGGAGATGCCACATGATAAACTTCAATGAAGTCCAAAGGAATTACAGTTTTGAAGCATGTGATCTTTTACAAAAGACTGAAAATTTCTGCAGTCACTGCAAATAATCTCACCCCAGCAGTAAAGGCTAGTAAAGTATCTCTGACCTTTTGCCTTGAAAAAGGAATTAAACTTTTCTAATTTTTTTTTCTGTCATCCACATTCCTTAAAATAGAGGGTAAAAGAAGACTACAAAACAGCAACAGAAGAAAATAAAGTATAAGATATAGTCTCTAGATAACCAGTTTTTTAAAAGTTAAATTTTAGCTTTCAAAATCCAATTTTTTTTTTTTGTGTCACTGTGGTTCAGGACCAACTGAGTTATACTATGCAGACTTGTAAATATGAAAGTTTCCTGCCTGAGACTTCTCAGTAATGTGAATGTAATGTGAGTATAATAGTGTCTGTTAGGGGTTTTATTTGATCTTGTTCATGTCGACTATTTCAGATTACCTAAATTTCAAATGTTTCTTGTTATTCTACAAAGATCCCATCTGATATCTTTATATTATGCATTGGTAACATTGCTTTTTTAAATTATATGTTCAAAAATGCAAATCAACTATTACCATTAATTCAAGAAGCCTTATTGAATCTGTTATTTCTGGAAGTTAGATAATCCCAGAATAATTCTAGTATCATAATTTTTTACACATAGGAAGAAGAAAATTCAACTTCAGTTATTATTATTGTAATATTTTAAAATTATTATTCATACCCATATAGAAAGATCCCACAAAACCAGGGCACAGAAATTGTCTTCATCCCCCTTGAACAGTAGTAGTGTCTAGCTAAATGTAATCTGGTGACCTAAAAGACCACATAAACTCTGTTTCTGTTCTGTTGAGGAAGGTCTCAAAATGCAAGCTTCATCTTCCTGCTCTGCTCTTAGGAAGGAGAACCAGAAAGTTCATTGGATTGGCAAAGCTTAAGCCATTTTTGAAGGGTTCACTGCTGTGCTAGGGTCCTCTTTAAAAATCTTATACATAACACTACTCTCAAGCTTTGAGCAGGACTAGTCTGTTCACAAGTGGTTAAGAAGCACTTCTATTTGCATATATAATAAATAATTTGTTGAAGAAAAGTTCCTAGATGTTGTGTTTCTTTATTAATGATGGGTTCAGTAGCAGGATGTAGTAATTGCCAAGCAGTATTCTAAATCCTTTGAAAAACCCTTCTTTAAATAAGAAAATTTTCATATGTGTGTTAAGATGACCTCACTTCGCCATAAGCAGTCAGGTGCCTTGAGAATGGAGGGAGAATCCAGAAAGGCAGATTCCCAGTTAGAAGGAGTATATGCTTTAGATCCCAGGTCGTATAAATTGGGATTACAGGGTTTATGCTTTAAAAATAAATACAGATAGGCAGTTAGTTATAGGCTGTTCAGGGGGTTTTACTAGAGAATACTGAAGTTTGTTCAAAGCTACAGAGACACTTCCCTTCCTCCTCTGATTTTTTAAGCTGATCTTAAAATGATGTCTGTAGCAGAAAAAGCTTGAGTACTTGGCTGTTTCAGACGTTGTGAAGACCATTTTCCCAATCCCTGCAGGGACGGGCATGACCAGGTTCGTGACCCCATCACATAGTGCGGGGTTGTTTTTGAAGGTGGAGGGAACACTGTTTTTCAGTAAGTTTACACCAAGATTAAGGTAGCACATACTGTGTTCTCAAACATTATGCCGTGATTGTAGCAGCAGATTGTTTATCAGTTGGTTTTCCCCTAAGACAGGCTCTTTTGAAAATCAGAGGAGTGAGTAGAAGATCACGAGACTGCATATCTTAAGGATGATTTTTTTTTCTTTTGAACTATTAAAAGCTAATAATGAAAGTTTTTTTTTCCTCCCATGTTTTTAACAGATTTGCCCTCTTTTTCCAGTTTCTTCTACCACATTGTAAGAATCCAATATAACTGTGAACCTTGATGGATATTTATGACTTGTCAGTTGTTATCATCTTTCCCTAATCATGCTCATGTTCAAGTGGTGGGTTACAAATTCTCACAGCAGTACTTTCAGACTCCCATGATATTTTATAGGTTCACTTTTAATGTTAAAACTACTGCTTGAAAACTGCTACTATTTTTACAGAAGGCATTTAGTATTCAGAAGAAGAATAAAAAAAAAAAAGAAACATGACTAGTTTAAACAGCAGGAAGAGTAAATATTTCTCATGAAGGGAACCATTGTTTTAAGCAGGATTTGATGGCTGTTAAACCATGAAGAAATGCAACAACCTGGAAGTTGTGCTGTTGCTAGGAGAGGTAATATTGGCAAAACACACACACAAAAAATGTTGATTTTCAAAAGAGAAGCATTTCCCAATGAGTGAAACACTCTCTAATATACACTAGCATTCTAGTTTTCACCTACTTTTAAATCAGGCTCAGCCAACTATGCTTTATGAAGAATTATTTTAAAATATGATCAAGTATCACAGGCAAGCATTAGAAAACACTTGTGAAGCCAGAACCATCAGAAAAGATTCCTTCTCAATATTGGTATATTATACTTCACAATTTTTTTTCCTGATAAAATTTCAAGCTCAGATAATGCTGCATGATGCCAGGATTTCTTAGACCAATTGTTACTTGGGCATGCTTATTAAATGGCAAAAGAACATACATTTGGGTTCTCTGAGTAGCAGAGTCCTTGAAATTAAGTTTACAGGACTTCTGCTAAGCCATCATTCCTCATTGTCACGTATATGTCTCAGATTTAACTTGTCTGCCGTTTACTCTCAGTATGTCCTTGCAGTTTACCCTGATGGCATTGCTGTCACTTACCCTGAAAGCAAGAGGCTAATCTTTTCCCTGGGCTACGTGGTCGTCAACAGATTCTAAAAATAATATTTTGTTCTACTGCATGATCTTAATTTAGCTGAACCTCCTGCCTTAATCATTCCTTTGTGACAGGTTTGCCAAATCTCAGATGCTCAAATATGCTGTACAGCCCCACAGCACCCATATTCATTTCCTGCATCAGTGTCTTGTGCTAACACTGACTTATTTTGCCTTAATTCAATGTGTCACTGGACTTCTGTACAGAGCTGGTTCTCTTTACATATCTCTCTTTAATATTTCTAAAATGATAAAGGATGCTTTTAAGCAATTGTGATTTAGTTGGTATACCCAAAACTGCATTGAAGTAATTTGTTTTCGGTGAGCATGTCACAAGCAATGAACTTTGATAGTTCTGATAATCTTGTGTAAAGATTTCTGAAATAAAGCCCAGTTACCATAGCCATGTGACTGAAAATGCAGAGGAATTATTTCTTAATGCATCTCTGACCCTCTTTCCTCAATATTATTGCTTGTAGTCAGCTTATCCCTAAGATTTACATATACTTCTATTTTTCTATGTTTTGTTACTCAAGTCTGCTAGGAGGAAGGAGAGAGGGAGAAAAGAAAACAACATGTAAAGAAGTTAGGTTCTTCCATATGCCTAAAGTACTTTCCTTCAGCTTACCAGTCATAATTTGCATAGGGAGTAGTACTGATGAAAAAAAGTAACAAAATTTATCTTAGCAAATAATAATGTGCAATGGGGAAATGAAATTACTTTTAAAATATGTTTCCATTTTCTCCTCCTTCACATTTTTTCTTCCCTTGATCTTCTTATTAACTATCTCTTCCCTCTTCTATTATGTTTTTCTCTTCCTGTTTAATGCTTTTTCCTCTTCTGTCAGTCTTGTTGGACTGGCACTGTGTTGCTGTGTTACTTTTATTAGCCAAGTCTCTGTCTTTCTCTCAAATTTTGTTCCTCCTTCCATTACTTTTGGGGAAAAGGTATGCTGAGAAAGAACCCTATAGCTTCCTCTAGTTCCCCACAGGATGAGGGGATGGAGTCTTTGAACTATAACCTTTCCATTTCCTGAAATAGATTTTAAAGTGAATAAAGAAATTGTGACCTGAAGTCTGTCCTCTCCCCTAGTCTCTTGCCTGAAAGACATGGAAGGTAAAAAAGGAAGAGCAAAACTCCTGCTTTGCTTCAGTGACTGTGTCTGAAGTGAAGTCCTTTGGTACTGTTTAGTGCACCAATATAGATATTCATCTACTATATCAGTGAATTTTGGTGATATAATGGGAATTTTTAGCATTTGAGTCCTGTTTGATTTCAAAACTTATGTTTAAACTCTTTCAGATAGGTTAAACATTGGAAAATACTAGAATTAAATAAAGGCATGCAAATTTAAGTAATCATTGTGTATGCAGTTTCAGTTACACATTCAGGAACTGAAACTCAGTTTCAGTTACACATTCACAATCGAAATTTTCCACTGGAACCCACTTTAAAAAAAAAGTTCACATAAAAAGTAACCTATAATGAGGGATCTTCTGATACTCTCAGGGGTAGACCCTTCAGAGCTGTCATTTGAGCTAGTGTACTAGCTGTTGCATTCTGCCACTTGTGAGTTTCCAAAATACGAAGTTCCTAGGTGATGTTTATCATTATCAATGAAACTGGCTTCTGGCATTGAGGTAATTGCATAAAACAGCCTACATCCATGGTTTTAAACTGTCTTTTCCTGTGCAATAGGTGGCTGTGAGAAAACTGTCTATTAAAGGTCACCCTTTTACTAATTCCTGAGTCATGTAGCCTGTTGCTTTGGAGAGTATGACTTGTCATGGACTAAATCCATGTAGGAGTCTGTACTAGCAGCTTAAGAACAGAGGCAATGTATTTGTTGGCATTACTTAATTTTTGTATTCTATACAGAAAAACTGGTGTAACACTACCATGCCTCTGGAATTTGGGTCTGATTTTGGGTGCATTTCCCTAGAATCAAGTTTTCTATGGTGGCTACAAACATTCACATTCACTGTCTTGAAGGTTATCTTCTTCTTCCTTCAACATTCCCAAGGAAGCAAAACCTTCTAGTTTGACATACCCTAACTCCTTTCTGCTGACATACAAAGTTTTAGATTCCCTTCCCCATTCTTTTCACTTGACTCCTGATAAAACCTTTTCATCATGAATTCAGCATCTTCCAGTCTTCTTGACTGTATAGTTCCCATTCTCATTATCCTATTTCATCTACATTTACTGGTGTGTGAAAGACAATCGTAGAAGAAATTAGTGATATTAGTCCCACCTTTATTACAATTACCTTGCATCATAAATGTGTCCAAGATTTTACAAAGAAAAATCCTTATGACTTTCAATGTTTGCTGTCTTGCCTTTCAGTGGGCTGAAGAATGCATTAAGTAAAATCTAATCTGAACAGTAGTTAATTATATAGAAAATGCGATAAACAAAATGAGTAATTGTGACTGATGACAAAATGACAATGTGACTGATTAAATAGGGGTGCTACCCACAGCTACCCACCCATGTGTGCCCTGCACAGGTTTCATTGTGGGCCAGCTCTGTATTCCTGGATCAGCAGAGTTTACCACTAGCCAGTGTTTGTCTGAATCAACCTCTGTTTCTAAAAGTGGAGCACACTGTTGTTGGTGGTTTTTTTCTGATTTACTGTGATAGCCTTATAGCAGGATTAACACCCTGCAGGACAGGGATGTGTGGACAGCTGGGATGACCATTTTACAATCCCATTTCAATCCACTTCCATAAAAAAGGATTTTCAGTGACGGGTGCTGCTCTCACAGGGATATTTTCATATTAGCTGTGAAGTATTTCTCACTGGCTACTTAACTTTGTTTGTTTTAATTACACAGTGCTTTAAGTGCTATGTTTTCCTATGTGGCATATTTTGCATATCTCAAGTTCCTTTTTTATATATTTTGACAATGTACTACTGCAGGAATAGTTTGACAGTAAATAAACTTGACTTGATGATATTACAACAGCACTGCTACAAATTCCTGGTTTCTGGATTCCAGTGTAGTTAAAGAGGCTTTTGCTGCAATCATATAAAAACTCAAGAGGAAGATCTAATTATTTTGATTAATTTTGAGCCAAGTTGTTGGTGTTTGTTTTCTATAAGTACTGAAGTTTTCTATATAGAAGGATCTGCTCTAAAAAAAAGGGGGAAAGTGTTGGAGACTATGCAAACAATGATCATGGTATCCCTATTGGCTTGAATTTCCTAGTTCATGCACTGCATTATTCCTCCTTCCTTTGCTGGCAACTCTTTGAAATTGTTTTATTTTGTTTTGTTTGTTTGCTTGTTTGTTTGTCTCCTTGGGTTTTTTACCTTAACCTGAGGAAGTGTTTTGCCTACTGGTAGCCTTTAAAAGTGACTTTTGAGATAAGGCAAAACTGTAGCAGCAACTGCAATAAACCTCGGTTTTTCTCTCTGTTATAGCTATGCTGTCCCAGAGATGACAAAACAAATGCATAGTTTTTATTGGTGACCACTGGAAATGCATGCATGCTTGTTTAATAGGAATTCTCAGACAGGAATATTGCTGCTGATTACAGGACCTGGTACTAGAAGCGAAGTTGCAGTTCAGACTTCATTCTAAATCTATGAAATGGTCAGTTAAACACATTGATTTAAATATTTCTATGAATCAGTAGTTTTTGTTATTGACTTGATTATTTATGGGAAATATGCAAGTTCATATTTTATAGAAGAAAGGAAGGAAAAAGAAAAAGCAGTGAAGAAAATCAGCAGCGTTCAAAGATCAGTGACCTGACACAGTGAACAACAACAGTTTGTCTAAGCAGCAGTGCAACACAGAGATGCCTTAGTCCACTTTAAATAGGAAATCTGTGGTCTTGCTCTTATAATGTCCATGGGGGGTTTTTTTGTTCTCTGGTGTTCTACCTAGGTGATTCTGATACCAGAGTGTAGTAATTTGAATTCAATGTCTCTGCAAAGAGTGTTGTTTACCAAAAATAAGAACCTGGTTTCTTCTGTTCTTCCAGCTTGCACTGACTTAGTTTTCTTCTGTAGGTTCTCAAATTGCCTCCCTGCCCATGTCCTTTGGTAGCTTCCAATCACATTACCCAAACCTTTTACCTCTGATAGCCCAATCCTATTTCAGCAAGGAAACTGACTGCAGTTGCAAAACTGGTGATGGTGGCAATTTCTAAATAGAAAGCAAACTCCAAATAACAATATGAAAATATACACTGAAAGATGAATTATGCCAGTTGTTTTAGTGGGCTGCTGTGATTTCTCTTACCATCTCAGTGGGAAGGGCTGATAAGGTCTTGTGCCATTACAAATGTGTTACATTGTGATACATACGTTGGTAATGTAAAATAGACAGTTTTTTGATTTTGTGAATATAAAATAGGAATATTCTTTTCAATGGTAGGAATCACTTCATAAAACCTAATGATAAAACAGACTGAAAATATTTTGACCTTAGTCAAGTAATTTCAATCCCATCAAAATACAGAAAGATCATAATCAAATATTGGTTTGGTTATGGGATTTCAAATGAAATTTGTGTGGGGTTTTTTTTTTGTCCTGGGTCAATTAAAAATTACTTATTCCTGTTGTTTTCATTGAAGTTAATGAAACTTCTGAATTTCTCTGAGGACAGATTTTGTCATTTCTTTCAGTTTTTCTTACCTTGTTAGTTCAAGCTCTTTTAAGTCATACTGGCATTTGTGATTAAAACTGTATCAAATGAGCAGGAATTATGTTATATCTATTGGAAAATCCTGGTTTGCATTTTCCGTGGTATATGAGAAAAATTTTAGTCAATTGAGAAAATGCAAATATGTGCTTCTTTATACTTTTGTAAATTGAGCATAAAACACACTCACATGATTTTAATTCAAATAAATAATAAGTCTGATGTCGTGTCCTTGCTTCATTTAATCTGGTTTCAATTTTCATTATTCATCACATATTATTATTTTAATTTTTCTTAAGCAGGATATACAGATTTTTAAAATTTCACTGTGAATGATTATTTTTTCATTAAGAACTGCAATCAACTCTGGACATGTCACATATTTATATATGCAGGTATAAATATATTTGTCAGATGTTTATAAAGCATCTAAAAATCTCACATAAATACCTCTCAATTATTTACAACCATTAATTTATTTTCTAATGTCCTTTAGGACACTGATATAATGTTTTGACTTGTTTCTTTAACTTAAGTAAAATCAAAAGATGCAGTGTAATGTGGAAAGTCTCAC
Source organism: Dicaeum eximium (assembly GCA_013396995.1). Classification (NCBI taxonomy): domain Eukaryota; kingdom Metazoa; phylum Chordata; class Aves; order Passeriformes; family Dicaeidae; genus Dicaeum; species Dicaeum eximium. Next base: position 165,696 of record VWZP01001133.1, read on the forward strand.
TGAATTATTGGCATTAGGCATCATGCCAGGGGCGTGAAATTCGCATTTGAGTGTGAAACAATTGCCTTTGCGGAGGAGTGCCAGTATGTTTTCTATACAAAAATTTTGTGTTGAGAGATAATGGAGGGAAAATCCAGACTACAGTGCCGAATAGTCAGAGAAGAACTTCTCTTTATCTCTGACAAAAGGCACTGTTATTTAGGCAAACTGAGAATTTTTCTATATAGTGTTGCAGTTCATGCAGCCTCCAGAGCAGTGAGGAATAAGGAGACATTTAGTACAAGCTTGGGCTCTGACATGTGTACTATCCTCTTTGAAATCATGTACATAATTATATGTAGACACATCTACTGAGTCACCAAAGGGTAACACTGGAAAAGTAAGAAGCCAGACAAAAGATTTTTTTTTTTTCTGATAGTGTTTCAGACTTTGACCCAGAGCCAGACTTTCATGCTCCAGTTTGCCATAGTGCATTTCACATAAAGACAGGCAGTGACAGGCTGTTGCCATTTAATATCACTGTTCTGAGATTATTCTCCTCTAATACTGCTTTTCTTTCTGAAAGAAAGTATTGTGTGTTGTGTTTTCTGGTTTTTCTTGGGGTTCTTTTTTTTGTTTGTTTTGTTTGTTTGTTTGTTTGGTTTTTTGTTTGGGTTTTGTTTTGTTTTGGTTTTTTGTTTTGTTTTGGGGTTTTTTTTTGCCATTTGTAGTAGTTTTCTTTTGCCAAGCCAGAACAGACTGGGCAACTTGTTAGATTATTTTGTGGGTGTTTGTTCTGGGGGACACTAGGTAACTGTTAATGCAAACAGCACTGAATAAACAAACAGAAGCCCAAGATGCATTCATTCAGTTCATACTGCCTTCTGGATCACTGACTATGGAAAAATTGTTCTTTATAGAGTGAATCATTAATTTGGCCTGCATATTAAATAGGCTTGCCACTAAAATAATAAATTATGACTGGCAGGTAAATACCATACTTGTTTTAACCAAGGTAAAATGAGCGAAACATTAAAAACCATGTTAGCGACTAATTGCCAACTTCAATTCTTTTGAAACATGAGCTTTGCTAAGAGCTGGACATTTTGTTAAAAAGCTTTGTCAGGTAATTATTTTCCTTTCTGCCAAAGAACTGCATAGGTTTGCTGATCCAAAGTTCATCTCAGTCCTTGCACTATCAGGTAGATGGAGGTACATACAGCTTAGGCCCCTCCAGCTTCGTGAGCATCCTCCTTCTTAAATTAATTTATTAAACCTGCAATTCTGTGCAATGGATGTACAGATCCCCCTCCATGTATTGAACCTTGTGATGAGGTATGAGGAAGTGTTTGAATCTAGAGGCTAATGCCAACTCACTGAGAAATTTTTCAGCAAATGAGTCCAATATGTAAATTACTAAAAATCATTATGTTAACTGAACATAAGTAACTCAGTGGTCAAACTAAATATAATTCAAGTGTGCTGGAAAGCAATAACTGAATGAGGGTTTATTAATCTGCAGTTACTCAACTGCTCCTTTGATTTACTGTGGTGTCTGCATGCCTCTGACCACTCTTCCAGTACCAAACATCTTGTGGCAAGCTGGATGGAATGAATATGCATTCATGGACTTTGGATTTGAAGTAATTTTTCTCTTTTTCTATAAATATTTTTATTTCCTTTAAAGCACAAATGTCTAGCTATGCTATATGTAAGGATAATTTCTGAATCTAGTTTCCCTATTTATAATAGAGAAGGTTTGGGGTTTAGTTTTATTACTGTTAAAAACAAAGGCCTCACAGAATTACAAGTGTATGTATGCTTAATTTCCTAACACACCCAAAAATGATAGATATGATTTTCTTCAGACGTTTTTACAATGTAGAGCCCAAAATATTTTGGCAAGAAGGGAGGCAGAAGGACTTCAAAAGGCAAACATTAGTAGTAAACTATTATCATAAGTAGTTGCTGATCTGTGGTCTGTGCCTTTGCAATATGGTTTTAGTCTCTTTCCCCATTAGCAGTTTAGACATTTCTCAGACAATAAGGATTTCTTGTGATTTTTCTCTATCAAGTAAGACATATACAAGTGATATGCAGTGATATCATATGCTAAATAAAATTGCATTTGATAATGCATAATTTCTCTAAACACTTGTTATTTGTGCATACAGTGTCGTATTCTTACTTTGCACCAATAACCTTGAGAATTGTTTCCTGCCATCAGTAGTATTTCATTTGGCTTGTAGTATTTCCTACACTTCACAAAGTGTCTCTTCTTGATGTTGTGTGCACAAGAAATTTTCTTTTTGTTTGCTATCCTATTTCATTATTGCATACTGGAGTATTCAGTCGTGGAAGTACTTTGCGAAATTACATCTATTATACCACAGGAATATGACCTGATTTATTATGAGAAGATCAGAGCACAGCTCAAGTGCTCAGTGCATTATCCTAAATGAAGCTTTGTCTCTGAGGGCTGCCATAGCCTTCATCTTTGCCATTGTGTTTTAGCCATTGATTTCCCTTTAGAACACAAATGCCATAAAAATACTGCTTGGTAAATGTTTCTTCAGTATTGAATAACTGCTTTTTCTGCCAAAGAGGTGTCAAAGCCTCTTCCCAACCTGTCTGTCACACACTGTTCCTTTTACATGCATCAGCAGAGGTGAGCTAAATAGGTCTGATAACTCAGTTTTGAGGGAGATGCAGATTGCAAGTCAAGTCGAAAGGACAGCAAGTAACTTTTCAAAGCTTGCTTGTTTACGTATCTTTGATTGCAGTGGTTCCCAGCCCCTTTAGAGAAAGGCACACTGCTTTTGGAGCCTTCATTTCTCTTTGAGTGATGCATGCTGCTCATGCCTCCCTCTGTGCCTGCTAACCCGGCTCTGTCCTGGAGCTCTTTCCTCTGCACCTCCTCAATTCAAAGCCACAGGCAGCTCCTTTCTCACATTCTAAAGCACAGTTTGTCCCAAAGCAACCTAATGGTGGGGGGGGAGAAAAAAAAAAATCCAGGCTGAAGGAAGCTCCTATGAGAGCTGGAAAGTTGCTCAGGTGAAAGTGGCTGTCATTTGGAGATGGGTTTGCAGAGATTAGCCAGAAGCTTATCACAGATATATGTAAGCAATGGATTTCACAGTTTATCATTTTACAATTTTTTTTTCTTTCCAATTAGGTTTATATTTTCTGCCTTTTTTCATGTGTTACAGGAAGAGACAATTAGTAATCATTGGGTCTTTTACCAGCATGAGATATAACATTTCTGCATGATGCATGATATGTATTCCTGTAATTTAATTATCTAGAGTGTTTATTTGGGATATAAATGCTGGAAACAATGACATTTCTGAGATGATTTATGAGGTAGTGCACTTTGTAATCAAACCTTCTGTGTGCTGTTTGTAAAATATCAAGTGTTATGAAATCGCTGATTGTCGGAAAAAGAACATTGATAATGGGCTTACATTCTCTGTGCAGCTGGAGATGAGAATCAGTAGGAAATAGAGGGGAGCAGAAGCAGTGGCAGCTGTATTGCAAAGATTAGTTACTGAGATGTTGCCTGCCTGAGAAACACATAAACTCTGCAAGGAATTTTATTTTGTGTTGAGAGTTACTCAGCTCCAGCTTTACATTTTAGACAATATTTTATTAGTAAGAATTATTTTTTTTCTCTGTGATAATACATATACTTCTGAATTAAGTAAATAAATGCATTACACCTAAAAAACAAGAATAAAAAAGGAGTCATACTGAGTTACAGAAATGAAGAGGGTTAGACAAGGTTTAGATCAAAGAGTAGCTAAAAGAGAATGAAAATGGAATTGTTATTGACTGTGGAACCCAAACTTTGCAGAACTTTTATTAATAAGGCAGAACATAACACAAGAGAATAAACTTTTGATTGCAGTAGGAATTAGACCAGCCATAACCAGGGCCCAAGAAAAGAGAGCATTGTGCATTACTTCAGTTGGTGTATCAAAAATGCATGTTCTTATAGTTGCAGAAGGCTAAGAAGTCCTCAGAATATTTGGCTAAGGTGGGTAAAGTCTCTTTTCAACTTCAGTTTATTCAGCTGAAAAAAGGGTTCATAAAGACTACAAGGAGACATACTTTGTAACACAATGACTGACCCACCAGAGAGAAAATCTTTGAAACAGTAATAATGACCTTGATTTTATGAGCATTTTTCATAGCAGAATTACAGATACAGTTCGTTATTGGATCTTGCTGCTCATGTAAAGCTGATAAGGAAAGAATGATTATGGGTTCTTTTTAAATTTCTGAATTGTAACCTAGCCAACCTAGGCTATCTCTACTAGAAATTAGTCTAGAGGACAGGCTGTGAACTGGGCAGAGCTCAATAAATAGAGAACATTAACCTCATATGTGTGCTGTTCAATAAAACTGCATTCAGGCCAGCAAAATAAATCAAGAGACTTAATGAAAAGATTTTATTATTAAGAGGTTTAATTGTAAGTATTAGGACTTAAATACTATGTGAGGAATTTTAAATTTTATTTTAAACTTAGGCTAATGGTGCAAATTTTGTGTTGGAATTTTGAGTCCTATGCCTATACAAATAATGGCAAGCACATTATTAATGCAAAATAGCAATAAAATACTTTGTGGAAAGAATTTTGTTACGGGATTTTTTTTCCCCCAAGCATTGAATGAAACTGCTGTTTTGCCAAGGTCTGTTTTCTGTTTCTATTGCAGACCCAGCAGCAGGACACTGTTAGTAGCCTCTGCTAACATTCTGTTCCAGTGGCTTTATCACATAAATAAATGAATGCATAAGTGTGCATGGTGATGAATACGCTTTAAGTAAAGGCCAGGCAAAGTAATAATCACAGGATTAGGTGTGACATTTTGCCAGCACTCACACATATTCCTGACTTTTCTAACATTTGTTTTTCAACTCATAAATATTTCTGGAAAGTAAGCACACTGTTAAATGACAGCGGCTTCTGTGTAGAGATTAGGTACATTAATAAAATATGAGACAAAAGGTACTGGTGAGTGATGGTTTTTAATTAGGGGAGAAAAGAAAAAAAATGATTTTTTAAAAGAGACAGAATGTTATGAATAGCAACACTTAATTGTCTCTATTTTTGTTACCTTTGAGTATACTCTTACTTATGAAACAAAAATTGGAAAACACAAAAAAAAAGAAATTTAGACTTGCAATAAGAAAAGTATGTTTGAATGTCCTGTGAAAGGGAGGAGGTGGTGGGAACACAAGCATTCCTTTGATTATATTCAATGTAACCAGGTTGTGTACTTTGTAAGAACAGGAACAACTTCTAAAATCTTCCTAATCTTGTTGCAACTTTGATAATTTCTCCTTTTAAGCAATGGCTATAACTGTACCTAGCAAAGAGAAGTGCAATGGCTCATCTCAGACAGATAGCTTTTATGTTTTGCTATATCTTTTTCATTCTAATGAAATCTTTCTCTCCATTTTAGACAAATATCACTTGCTGTGTCATAGCACATGGATTTCAGGACCGCCTGTGAAGAGGTAGGATCAGATTTTTTTTTCAAATAGTAGCATGAAAATCAACGAACTTTTAATCCTTTTTATATGCAAGATACTTCTCCCCCCTCTTTTTTTTTCTTCCCCTGAAGTTTTAGGAATTATATAGTCAAATATAAGTTGTTCAGCTGATCAGTTCATGGTGGCAGATGGACTTTGTAGTAGAAGATGAAAGAATTTGCACAAGCATGTTCATCGTTAGACCTCACCTCAGTTCCCATTTACCTCTTTAGGCACAATGTAGGTGCAGCTACATTTTGTGTGAGCTTTGCTCTTCTTGAATTGTTTATATCTGAAAGTTTGTACATGAAGAAAAAAAACATCAGTGGCGCCAGGAATCTGTCTGGTGCTGCTCAGCAGAATCAAGGGGGAAATGTAGAAGTGTGGGAAAAAGGTGGGTGGGCAGAAGGGAAACTGTGAAGATGACCAAAATGAAAAGCAATTCCATTCAGATTTAGTGAGGTAAGAGAGTAATTTTTGCCTAGAATTAGTTTCATAATGTCAATGCAAAGTACTTCAGTCCCCCTCCACTAGAGATGAGGGAAGTGCTTTCTGTGTTTATACTAATTTGCCTTAAAGAAAGCAAATAAAATGTATTTGTAGACATTAGCAAGGGCATCCTATTTACTCAATGATTGTCTATGTACAATTGTTTTAATGTGATTTTAACAACTTCAGCAATTGAGACACAGTTAGGACCATTTACAGCAAATTATGTAATTATTTTAATGCATTATTATAATTAAAAAATCATGACAATTACCTGTACACTGAAAATCACAAACAGCATTTAGGAAGGTAGGACTGGAAACAAGAAAACTGGCTAGAATTTTAGTGTGACCATGATCCCAAGAAAAAATAGAAGTGAAGGGATTCGAACAGCACTAAAATCAAGAACTAACTGCAGCTAAAACCAATTGTGACTTGAGAATCAGTTGAAATAAATTAGGGGAGAAGAGAAGAGAAGTATACTAAAGAACATTATATCATGACAGCATTCTGAAAGCAGTAGTAGGGTCAAAAAGTAATATTAAAATGAACCTTGACTGATGAATCCCAGTCTCCAACCTCCCAGTCTTGGTTGGGCTCAGGTCATGGCCAGACAAGCACACTGACTAGAAAACTGCATGTGACCAGCCCTTTTTTTCCACCTCAAGTCTCCATTTTCAGATACTCATTCCCCCCACAAAACACTGAATCCTTTCCTCTGTGTTTGGTTCCTCTCCTAAACATCCCATAACAGATCCTGTGCAATCCAAAACGGCATTCCATTATGTGTCCCATGCTCCCAAGCACTGACCTCTGCCTACTCCAAGAGGTGCTGGGGCATCTTCTTGCCATAATGGGTTTCACACTCAGACACTGGAGCTGAAGCTCTTCTGGGACAGCCCTGGCAGGGGACCCAGACTGAGTATCTCTTTCTCAGTCCCTAATTTGGGTTCCCACCTGCCATTGTGGTTCTGTGGTCCCTTGAGCTTGTGGTAATGGAGTTTCAATAGGCTGATGGAACTGGGCAAGGTGCTATTTGGACTTTAAATCTCATCCATCTAAGTATTAATTAATTACTTCATGAAATGTATCACTTCGGGTCGGCATAAGGTGTAATCATCCATTCTGTCAGGTATTTCAAGTCCCAATATATGCCTTTCAGTTATTACTTTTAATAAAATTTTCTTCATACCTTAAAATTTGCCAGATTTGTCACCAAAACTTCTTGTGGTACTTGAGCTTCTTATGAAAGTGCTGGTAGCAGCTGAGGAAAAGACCATTGTGGCACTGCACCCTTAATTAGATTGTGGTTCTATTCTATCTTGGCACATCTTTGGCACTCCTTTAGTCACTTTAAGTAACAAACATTTTGCTGATATTTTATTTATTTCAACTATTGACATGAAAGGTAAAGTAGCTGTAGACTTTGCTCCAGGTGTTTTTGTTTAATTGGTTCTCTAGTCAGTGCATTTAAAATTTTCAGGCTTCTATCCCTTCCATCCCCTATTGTATCGAATTCTCAATCATACAACATATGTGGAAAAAAGATCTCTAGTCTTGTATGCCAGAATAGTTACTAAGAAGCTTTTGATAATGGCAGTAAAAGTTTTTGTGAAGCATCTTGACTATTTGATCTTCCTCTTCCCCTTTTTGTTGCCTTTCATCTGCATATCCCACTGCTGTAGCCACTACGCTGCAGAACTGAGATTGTTCTCCCAAACTGGTGAATGCAGCTCAGATTCTTGTTGGTACTTCCATCCTTAGTAATGGCAGTAAATGGTTTGAGCTGAGTTTCAATTAGCATAAAACCAACATTTTCCACATTGATGCACTGAGGCTAAAGCATGTTTTTCATGGTGTCCATGACATACTCATTTTTTTTTCCTTTAACGACTTTTCATTCTAATTAACTGCTGCTCTAGTGCTCTGGAGGTCTCAGAGGGAACCTTAGTTCTCTTATATTACTGATGCTTTCATGCATCCCTGATTTCTTCTAGTGTCTCCTAGTGAGATTTGGTTTGAGATTTGGACACTGAAATGGTCTTGTCTCCTTACAGGTACCTGCGTGTGCACTTTGTGCCTAAGTTCCTACAGCAGATCTGATTGGAGCAGTCAGGGTTATTATAATGAGAGGTTAAACACAGATGTGTAGACAGGTAGAGCTTGTTTCCAATCTCAAAGTAACTTCTAGGATCCTAATGATTATTTTCTCCCCCAAGCATTTTATCTTCAGGCTGTGCTGCCTTTCAAGGCACCTTAAAGTAGTTTTGTTCTGTAGGAAAATAAGTTCCATGCTAGACAATTCGAATGGTAGTACAAAAAGAGGACATCTTACACACATACATATATTTTTTAAGGGAAACTACCTGCTCTCTGAAGAGGTGATTTTTTCTGTGTGTGTGGCTTCTCTGCTTGCTACTTGTGGGAATTTTTTCACTGTTTCATATTTCATTATTCAGTATTCCATTCTCTTTTCCCTCACTGATCAGCAAATATATCCACTTTGTTGGTTCTTCTATTTAACAATTTCTAAACCATAGGACTATCCAGCTCCTCTTTTACCCTTTATCCCGAGCTTTTTGAACTTTACAAGAGCATAAATCACAGAGTCACTGGGTTCTTAAAACGCTCTCCTGTACTCACTTGACCTTATTCGATATTCTGAAAACTATCTCTTGGAAGATAACCTCAGTCTCTGACATAATACTGTCCTCTGCAGTGAAAGTATCCTTCTGTTGAAATTGAAGGCTTGGGATGATTATAATGCATTAGAACATTTTCCCCTGTGTTGTTTTTTTTTGTTTTTGTTTTTTAAGTTCATATTTTCCATGTACTCTATGAACAAGCTGCATTAGTGGCTTTCTAACTTCTTGAAATCTCATTCTTTACTTCTAATGGCTTGGCTTTCCCCTCCCTCTCTAATATAACATCAAATTTATTTAAGTTAATAAATGCCCCATTCATTTTCCTGCTTACACTCTATTCATTTGTTTTCATAGTAGTGTCCATTGTTTCTTTGAAGGATTAATTTGAATTGGTAAACCGTTTGTCCTCAGCTTTACGAATTCTATAAATATTCTTGTAGACTTCACAAGCTTTATAATTTGATATGTTCTGATATTCAAAGGCAAAGTGACCTCTATTTCAACATCCATCTAGCTGGGGGAGGGTGGCTTTCCTGCAACAAAACGTGTTTTAAATTTTAAGCCATATTTAACTTTCTTGTGAATTTCTTCCATAAATTTTGTTATATACTTTTATGGTCTGTTTCTAGTCATCTTTATGCCATTTTCTGATTCACACATTTCAGACCAAGCTGCTGTTTTTCCTTTGTTTATAAATCCTGTTAAATCTCAATACTGTGGGTTTCTGGGATTTTTCTTAAATGAAACTTCAACTCATGATTTAATCTCAAAATCACATGATGGAAAATTACTCATAATTTACAATATCTGTTGGAATTTAATTTGAAGAAACACACATGTTCTCACAATAGCCTTCAATTTTATATTACCTTACCTCTTGGGTTCAACTCCATAGTCACAGTAAGCTCATTGGCAACTCAGACATCACAGTGACATCCTTACAGTGTCAGAAAAAGCAAATTTTCACTCTGAAAAAGTACTTTATCTTAGTAAGAAGGTCATATATACACATATTTATGTAAATATATATATTTTTCCAAATGTCTAATTTACATTTTGTATTGCAAACTGTATGAAACAAGGACTTTTTTTATAAGAATTCATTCCTTCAATAAAATCCCTTAGAAAGAATACCACAGCAAATACTTACCTGGCAAATACCTGACGAATCAAATAAAATATGTTAAAGTCCAAATTTGGAATTTTTCTGCAGTTCTTTCAGACTGGAGTGTATAATTCATATGCAGGAATGGACTTGCTGTCCCCTGGATTGGAAAGTGTTGATATCTGATTGAAGAGGCTCTGAATGACAAGCTGAACACATCCCTGGGTGTCTGGGCTGCATTCCAGATTTCGACAATATAAGTGCTTTTCACTTAAGCTAGCGATACCTCAACAGAATGTGTAGCTAGACTGTTTAAAAAACATCCCATATATGGTTCTGACACATATTCCTGCCTCTTGAATCCATTGCTATTACCTCCTTAAATCCAATGCCATTACCTCCTTAAACCTCTGATTCAATTTCCTTTTTTATTATTATACTTACGATTATGAAGCAGTGACAGGCATATCTCCAATACTCAGAGGTCAGCCTCAGTTCAAATAAGCATCCAAAAGGGTAGATAATAATCTGAAGGAGCTAGGTACACATTTAAGACAGTTTTGTAACCCATTCTCCTTACTGCTATCATGTTCTTGATAGTAGAAATAAATTTCAGGGCTTAAAACCAAATTGCAGAGGCTTACTTTATTTTAGGGCATAGCAGTCAAAGTAGAAACTAAAAATCCAGGTCACCTTGCATAGAAAATGTGCTGAGATTTTTTTTTTCCCCTTTCTTTCTTCCACTTGTTCATGGACTAAACTATTCTGGGATATTTGTTAAAGTCTTCCTGTTAATATGAAACTGTGAAAAGCAAAGTTAAATCGATTGTTTTATTACTGTAGGGCCAAAGACATAGATGAAGTAGCATAAAGGAGAAGTTATAGCCATGTCTTGAAAACTAATTAGGAGTATTTAAAAATGCCTGAAAGACTGAGAAACTCTCTTTGAGAACAAAACATAGGAAATGTTTTAAACCTTTTTTTTCCCTTGTCATAAATGACAAAGAAAATACCCAAAAACGTAAAATGAAAAAAAAAGAAAAAAGAGAAAATCTTCCAGCAGACTTGTATAGGCCAGAAAATTTTAAAAAATATTTATTTTGGAAGTTCTGCAGGAAATTGACTTTTAAATCAACAGGTAAATTTAATTATGTGTCTCCTGCAGTATTTATTTTGGTATGTGTTTGGTTAGTACTCTGATGCTAGTATAAATGCAGAAACTGATGTTTTCATGTGTGTTTTCTCCTAAAACAATTCTTAAATATTTGTGAAGGCCATTTAACAAATGTGGAATGTTTGTTTTGGTATGTAAGAATTTCTAAATTCCTTTTAGGAAAGGAATCTTTAGGCTGGATCTTTTACACAGCCCCTATAGACAATGTGCTGTTAGTCAGGGTATAATTTTTAAGTGGCCTTTTTTCATTGCCTTGTTGCTAATAATGCTCAGAGTGTGACCATATTCTCTGGGAAAGCAGTCTGCCTTACGGGCTCTGCCCACCTCTGCTGTTCTCTGATAGTGACCTGAAGCACTAGAAAATTCACCACTGGTTCAGACTGGTTCAGACTGGTGTGATGAAGCAAAGGGAGATCAGTTTTCAGCCCCTCTTGTAATTAGATTAGTTCAGGAACTGTAAGCAGTTCCCAGGACATCAGCTCTTGCCACATCAGCTGTTCTTATCAGCTTGAAACTGTGGAATGGGGTGACAGAGGCAGCCTAATGTGGGTGCAATGTTCACTGCATCTGGGTACCACTACCTTCTTCATCACTGCTTTTGCTTGAAGCCACAGGCTCTTCTCTCATACAAAAACCCTTTCTTTTTCACCTCTTTACAATGCTTCCATATGCATTCCTTAACACACCTCCTCTGCTTCATAAAAATGTGCAGCTTCAAACCCTCAGCTTTCTTCCCACCTTTGCAGCACAGGAGCCCAGCTCTATAAATAAGGTGATGCTCTTGGTGATTTGGGCTCAGTCAAGGCTTATTGGCTTAGCAAACTGTTATCAGCTGAGCTGTGCTGCTCTCTGCATGTTTGCTGTGAGGTGATGCAGTATTATCACACGTTTGAGCACAAGGGGATGCCTGGCACAGCCCAGCAGCTCAGCCAATGTGCTGTTTGTGTCTCACTGCTGTAAGACAGCAGTAGGGCTCAGCCCTCTGCCAGTGACATGGGGAAGGCTCGAAGGGAAAAGTTTTAGCACGGCCTCACATGGAATCTCTTTGGTATTAGGAACAAAAGCTAGTATTAGCCATAGCTCTGCTCTCCCACACCTCACACACACACATGCACACCATCATCTAAGCTCTTCAAATATAAGAGAGGGCAGGGCTAAAGGCTGTGCAGCTGATCAGAATAATTTTGCTGGGGCAAAACATTTTTATTTACATGAATAAAAATGTTGATGTGCACAGCAGTTTACAGGAAAGTATATATGCAGGTTGTCTTCCCTAATTTCCAGCTCTGGAACAGGAACTCACATCTTTATTTTGTGCAGTTTGTGGAATACTTGGAAGGGGGTGGGTGAAAGCAGCAAGAAAGAGGTTTTAACAGACAAAAATGAAACAATTACATTTCAGTCTTTATTCTCAAGGTCTTCTTTTGAAGTTACCTAATGAAACTCAACTACATTCTTCTCCTTAACATGGTTGTTAATGCAGCTGTCAGGTAGGAGAGGGAGGAGGTGGTATAATTGAAGATTTAATTTTGAACTGTATTGTAAACTAGCTTTCATAAAACCCAACAACAGTAAAGTGGTTCATTACATTTTAGAATGTCTGATGTAAATAAGGTCTCTGAGTGTGTGTGATCAATCTTCCCAAGGGCCAAAATATTTTGCTGTTCCCAAGCCTGATTTGCTTGTTCAGGCTGAATAAGATCAGCTCATATGCATTTAGAAACTGACTTGAATTTTAATTTTATTCTAATGTCTAATTGTGCCTGCTGTGGTTGCCTCTAATTCCTACAAAGTAGCCCCTCAGCTTTTGCAGAAAGACTCTAGGGATTTTATAAGGTTATTGATCAAATCAGAGATGTGCAATCAAGTAAGACAGAGTTACTATACCTAGTGTATGAGAGGCAGAATTTATTCTATTGCCAGCTATCCAGGGAGAAGGAAAGTCATGTCGCAAACTTTGCTGCAGAAAACAGGCATTTTCTGTGTTAGCCTCTTTGTTTGACCATCATTATTTACAATCCACATTGTTCAACTTCCATTGTCACTTACTGCTTCCTTCACAACTTCAAGGAGAGAGAAGGCACCTTCATGTGTAAAGAAGTTCCAAGGACAAAACTACTCTTCTTTTTTTTTAATATTGCAGCATTTTATGTATGATATGAGAGAATTTTTCAGTGGTTTTCAGTAACTCCTTCTGTTATCCATTTATTTTTTCTGTGCACATTAATCAGTTTCTCTCTTATCCTGTTCACATTGAAAAAAAAAAAACCGAAGAAAAGAAGATACTTTAATATTTGAAAAATGGTGTAGGATGACTGTTGGCCAAAGGTTCGACTGACCTCAGTGTGAGTTCAATGCATGGAGCTCTTAATTTTTTTCTTCTTCTTACCTAGATAAAAAAGAATAAAAGCAATGTCAGAACCACATTCAAAGTCATGTCTGAGTTATACACATTTGCTCCTGGCATCCAAGAAAAAACAATTTCCAAAGCTTGAGTGTTGAGTATGGAGCAGAAGTGACAGAACAGTTTGTCAGTGGAGAACATTATATAGAGCTATTTAAAGATTGTCCTCGACCTTTCCACCTCTTTAAAAGCCTTGTTAGAGAGATTTAAACTTCTCTTTTGCCAGTGACCTACTGTCAGTTCCATATTTGTGTTTGTTCTCTCCATGCTGTGGATGTAAGAACACATTATGGGGAGATCTTCCAAATCCTCTTTTAAACTCTTGTCTGAGAAAGAGCCCTCAGATTCAGCCAGGTCAACCTTGGCACTTAAAGTTCAGAGAAATACTTTCCTTTCCTGGATCTCCTCTTAAGCCAACTTTTTACAGTTTGTGGATTGAAATCTGACCTCTGTGAAGATAGTGAAAGTTTTATTATTGGCACTGATGAGTCAAAGGTTTTCAGTACTTTTATATGTGAAATTTCATCTGAGATATATATGTGTACATTTCTATATCTATATCTACATCTATCTATCTATCTATCTATCTATCTATCTATCTATCTATCTATCTATATATAAATATTTCTGTATTTATGCAAATACTTATGCTGGTAAATTACTTGCGAAGCCTAGTTTTTAGATTGTTTGTAAGCACATTTCTCATTTTAAAAAAATTGCTTTACCAGTAGGAATTTCATCCATTGATGAAGTGTTACAAAGTGTGCTATATTCAATATAACCTTCAGGGAAAATTAAATACTGATGGTACTTTCATGTGCCAACTTTTTCAGTGCTCATCCTCTCATGTATAATGCCCCAAAAGAAAGTACAAGTAGGTACTACCACAAAGGCACTGTTAGTTGCTGAAAAATCATTTATTATATATTGAAGAATTCTACAGAATTCCTCATCTCTAGCCATAAATGTTAAATACAGAAATGGAGCAAGAACTTAGTTACTACAGAGCGTTTTAGTCTTCGATTTATTTTCTCCTATTCTTAGCTCATCGTCCTTATTTGAAAAGGACCGTAAAAAAGATAAATCCATGTCATATTCACAGACAAGGAATAAGTAGCCCACAGCTGGGTTCATGTAGCTGTTGGTACTCACATCTGGCTAGTTTGGAGGTGTCATTGTACATGTTTCTGTGTCAAAAATGGTGTAATATGTGGAGAATCAGCTTTTAGTTTGTGATGGGGTGTCATCATTTAATGAAAAGACGGAAAATAAGAGCACAGCTGATTTGAAGCAATTTGGAAGGAGTTTCTCAAAATCATCATGGGTGAAATAGCACCTTATTATTGCAAAATCTGCCTTTACTATTTACTACTGTAACATTTTTTTCTCTTGTAATATAAACACAGTTTACTGTGTTTATACAGCGATCATTGAAAATACTTTTGAGTATTTGTTAACATACTTATGGTGACTGTACTTATCTATCAAGTATTCTTATTCAAAATACCACTTCTAAAAATTCTAAGTGCTAACTGAAAATAACTTTTTTTTTTTTATTCCCTCCTTTGCAGACAAAGACAGGGGTTTGTTTGCTGCAGGATGGTAACCAGGAGCCTTTCAAAGTGCGACTGCACTTAGCCAAAGATATTTTGATGATCCAGGAGCAGGATGTGATCTGTGTGTCTGGTGAGCCTTTCTATTCTGGTGTAAGTAGTTTTTATTTCTTCTTTAAGATGTTCTTTACAAAGAAAAAGTGTTGTATGCATGTGTGTGCGGGTGTATACACACACATCTGTATGCATTTACTCCCATGGATTGGTATTTCATTTTATGCTGTTAACACTAAGTGTATTTTAATGTTTATTTTGTGAGAAAATATTAGCAATACTCATCTAAGAAGCAGCAATAAGATAATAAGTTATAAGCATGACTGCAGTAGTGTTTCTCTTCACTCACCCTTGGGTATTGGAGCCATTGAATGTGGGAGGAATGACACGAGCAGTGGTTTTTCCAGGGAGTACAGATATCTCAATGTACTTCTGTATCTGAGCATTGTCTGTGAAGTTGATAAGATAATTATGGCAGGGCTTTGCTGGTAGAGGAGTTACCTTCTATCTTCTGCTGCTTGGGTTCCTTCCTGTGGTAGCCCAGCACTAGAATTCAGGAATGCTAGTGAGGGTCACTAGCTTTAACAGCATATCATGTTAACAGAGATGGAACAGTGGGATAATGGGGTTTATGTATTACTGTTTTTACATGATGTGTCAGATTCCTTATTTAAGCATCATATTGAATTTTGTGCATGAGAAACTTATTTTATATTTGGAAGATCTGTAAAATTTTATAGAGAATAATATTGGAGGTTTAGAGCTATTGTAATGCAGTTTTTGTTTAATATTAGGGGATAGGTACAAAAATAATAGAAAACATTTAGTTTTAATTTCTATAGACATTTTTATAGATACTGTAATTATATTTTGTGGAGATATTTTTAAGATTTATGTGAAACTATCATAAACATTCTGGTCTCCCTTTGAGCTAAATAAAATAATCATAGAATTTTGTGTTAAATCTTGTGAGGCATAGTAGTGTGATACCTGTTCGTACAAATGTTTTGTTAATGCTGTTATGCCTGTTTATTATTTAATTGCTTCTGTTGCCACATACTTGCATCTCTAAATACAAGTACAATAAAAAGATATAAAGCACAAATTAAAAACAAGCTGGTAGAATGTTAGCGGTGCAAAAAGTGTGAAAGATTAATGAAAAACTGTATCAAATTATCCTTCTCATGATTATGAATATATCAAGGTGAATTCTTAGGAGCTTTTCTCTGAAACAAGAGGAACACATTGCTTACAGTCTCCATAGAGTCTGGGTTTATTTGCATGACAAATCTGACATTAACTTCTGACTTTCATGCTGAACAAATCCAGTTTGGTAATACAGGTCTGTATCTTTTATGTAGAATATAGATGCTCCTTTTACCAGTCAGACTCCCTTGTTCCTCAATAGACAGGACATCCAGCAGCCAGGACAGAAAGAAGTTATGAGTTCAAGCTCAAGCCGTAGTTGTTCAATTAGCAACACACACTGTGACACCATTATTCCACCAACACCATTCTGACATTATTTATTAAAAGATTTAATCTCTCAGAAATACGACTTTCATTATTCTGCTGTAATATCTGTAATATCCTGCTGAACGTGTTATTTAAATGTCTTCATGAAATGCATGCTAATTTTTTTTTCAGCCTTTTCACAGCAAGGCTTTCTCTTACAGGTTTTCTCTCCTTAGTTTTGCAAAGGCTCTGTAGAAATTAATGGATTAGTTGCTTCCCCAGTTAAACTCCCCCATGTTATTTGCATATTAATGCATAACTCATTAAGTGATTGATATTAGTGTGTTTCTGCAGTGTTTCTTTTTCCTGGGAAGTGTCATTGTTAGGGTAGAGACTGTTGAGCACTTTGCCCTAATTTCCTTTGAGATTAAGCTTAGGTTTTTTAGCAGTAGGTTCATTCCAACTAAGGATGATTGGCATTTCACAGACAGTTAACTGTCCTTTTGTCACAGGTAATTTGAATAATCTGGAATCATGTACCTTGATTGTGTACTATAAACACACAAGTCCCAGAGGCTTCCTTTTTTTTTTTTTTCTATTTTTCTCAGTTTTATTACTGATTTATTAGGTTTAATTTGTCTGTTTGTTTGTTTTCCCTGTGTTTTACTTTGTTTGGTTGATTTTGTGCTGTTCTTTCTGTCAGTCTAAATAACTGACTGCATTTATCTTTCTTTTACCTGAATTCTACAAAGCAAGGGCTTTCATTACCTACTGACGCTGAGTTTCAGAGAATTAAACTCTTTAAGCATAAAAATAAAATTTGTAACTGAGGAACAATAGTATTGTTAGATTTTACAGACAAGTAGCTACAGCAGAAGTAATTTTTAATCTGTTTAAATAAATAATCTTTAAATAATTTGATGATAAGGTTTTGCTTTATCACTGCTGCAGTGGTATGGAACGAAAGGCTATTACTGTGCTTCTAGTTCAGAACAGTGTCTCTTCTGTTTGTTGAGTCTGAATCAATTTGCATGCTCCTCTGTGTAGGACAGACTTTAAACAGGCACTTAGCGTTCCAGCAGCATCCAGATCTGCATCCTGTGGAATAATCTAAATAAAATCAATGGCTCCTTAGGAATGAAGTGCTGTTTAATGTGAGTATATGGGATAAGGACCTAGTTCTTAATTTGGAACACTTCCTTTTGGTGTTAAACAGCTCTAGTTTCCAAAACTAAAGAGGTGTAAAGAAACATTGTTTCCTCTTTCGTTGTATACAGTTTGAAGTGAGAAAATAAAATGCATAAAAGATTATAAGCAAAATAAATAGTGTTATACACTAAAAAAAGAAAGCACCTGTTTCTTTAGTGGCAGGAAAAAATGATAAGCTTTAGTGAGGGTCCTGCAGCAATTGTACGTATAGCAATTCCATACAGCATCAACCACCATTCAGATGATTATGGGGTACATCTAAATTCGAGTATCAGTTGCATCAATAAGTATTAAATATATGTATTTTTGTGTGCAATAAGAAAGTCTTGCTTTCCAAGAGAAAGAAGTGTGGTGCGTTCAGCATTATGCTGCTGGCAGATAACCAATGTAGATTTGAGCTTCAGTGCAAATGACCAAAAGTGGGATGAGAACATATTGTGAAACTCAAAATGTAGGAGGCAGTGTTGTTACTAATCCAAATTAAATCCTTGCCTGTAGAGAGGTTTTATATTATGGCAAGTGTATGCCTCAGTTGGAGTAGCTTGTGTTGGAAGATAAGACTGCTGTCCCTTAGGGCAGGTACACCTTTTTCTCCCAGAGCAGTTATGGAATGTCCCAAAAAGAGCGAATTAAACTGTGTAGGAACCTCATCCCTATTGATGGCAGAGTTATAGAACATCTTTATATATTCTTTTAAGCATATTTCTTTAATTACTTGAAATTATTCTCACAAAAGTTTGCTGGTGTATGTTGTTCCATGTAACAATGTGCAGTGGGGCAACTCCCACTCTTTTTAGACATATATGTAAATAGCCTGGACTAACCAGGATAGCCTTATGCTGAACTTGGTGAAAAATATGATGGGAGAGGAGATAGCCTAAGGTGTGGCGTATCTGAAGTAGATTTGTTCCTAGGAAAGTTTTTAATATTTGGCATTCCAGAATCAATATTTTTATTTTAGGGTTAATCCTCACAGTTCCTATCACTTTTCACGAGCATCTGAAATTCAAGGAATAGGATTATTGTGCTATACCAAAATAAGTAGTTTATCTGTCTAGGAAGCTGTGGATTTTTTTCTTCTTCTCTTTAATAAATTTTGTTTATTAATTGTACTCAGATTTTTTTCTACACATAGAGTCGATGTGCATGTGAGATCCATAAATTAAGGATATGACTGTATACCATCTGACAGAATGGATGGTTTGAATCAGCTACTCTTTTTTCTAAAAGAATCAAAATAAACTGTAAGCAGCTGGCAAATTGTTGGCTACCAGGATAGTTTGCATTTTTACAAAATTGTCTCAAATGTTCTTTTAAATGGTCATAGATTTTACAAACTACTGCTAACTCACCTGATGATAACATGCAGATGAGTCACATTTCTTTCAAGTAATTTATTCCTCTGCTGCTGTGTAGTAAATGCATTAATTAATTAAACATTAATAAGTTCATTTAGTGGTTTGGTTTTTTAATTAAGGATCTTTGGGGAAAATTTGTGTGAAGGTCAGTCATAACTCAATATTAATAAAAAGTGCATTAACTTTTTTTTTTTTTTGTGAATTGACAGAGCAACAGCTCTCAGAGTAGCATGGCATTTCTCCAGGTGTTTAACTGAGGTTGATACAATTGTATCTAAATGTAGCTTACAGACTGTAATTGTTTTGAGATAAAGAAAAAGCTATCAATAAACACTTTTATGATGGCCAGGATGTAACACTGTCTCAAAGTGTTGGCACTGCAGCCAGCTCTGTTTTCTGCTATTGATAACCACATAGTCTTTTTTTTTTTACTGTAAGCATAAAAACAATGATGTTTCACTTTTAGTCTTGTCCATATGCTATTGTGAAATCAAGTACTGAAAAATTCATAAATATATACAAAGCCAATGAAATATTAAAAAAATTGGTTGTTAGAGATTTTGTAATTTTTTTCTTCAGTTTTGTATTAAAAAGTATTTTAAGTTAAAAACTTTACATAATAGAATTTTTTCTTGATGTTTTAAATTTCAATAATACGGTTATTATTAATTTTTAAGAATAAATTTAAATTTGGAGGACATCATTTAATGATGACATGCCTGGGAAGTCACACGAAGTTGTTACATTTTCCATGCTTGACTATTTAATTTTTTTGAGACTTCCTGAGAAGTAATTTTGTATCTGTTACATTGGATCATTGTCTTTTGAAAATTATGAATTTTCTTGTCATATATGTTAGTGTCGGTAAAAAAGGTTCAATTAACATTAGAAATTTTAATGAATAGAAATAGAAGAAAAAAATTAAAAGCTTCAAATGGTAAATAATAGTTTTTACTTATTTTCTCTATTGTCTTTATTTACAATTTTGATTCTGATGTGTGATTGAATATCATAAACAATGCCAAAATGGAACTCCCTGTCTTGTAAAGAATTGCAAATATGTGCACAGATAGGTCACCTTTCAAGCACTTTCCATCCTTGTTACTTTCACAAAGCTACCAGTAAGAATCTTTGTTGGTATCTGTCAGCTATTCAGTGGAGTGAATCCATTTTTTCACTGAAGTCGTCAAGTATCTATCAGATGGGGGCAACTTTTTTTTCCCTGCCAATCTGGACAGCTTTAAAGTGACAACCTGACAGATGTAAATATGATTATTTAGGGCAAGCTTACGGCAGCTTATTTTTCTGCCGCTGCTTAAAAGTAAAAATGAATAGCAATCAGCTGAGGTTAAAAAATGCCATTTATAATGCCAGATTTGAAAGAAAATAATGACTTTTCCTCATTGGAAGAAGGCTTTTCCTTCAAAAGAAAGAAAAATACTGCAAATCAGAAAAAACTCTGAGAACCCAAAACGTTGATCAGTGGCAGTGTATGATGTAAGGCAGTAGCTGGAAACGACAGAGAATGTTCCTTATGAAACCTGGTGCGAGTTCAGATCCAGACCATGGGTTTATAGTTTTGTTTCTCTTTTATTTGTATACTAGGAAATGCTGTACTTCTGAAATGAATCAATGGTATGAGTAGAAATTTTATAAGTAGACATTTAGGTGAATGTTTCAGCGTAGGCTGCAGGACTGGAAAAATTTTGAAGAAAAAATGAAGGGTTGAGAGTTTTTTATTATTCTATTCCCTGTTAACAGCCTACAGGACAGCCCCGTGTTTGCCTCCCTCAGTCTCCAGCAGGGATGCAGAGGAAGGGGGATCTCCCATTGAGCAGGCATGTTGCAGCCCTCCCTTACTGCCAACCTCCTCCAGCTGCATGAGGAACTGAAATAATGAGAAAAGCTTCAAATGCCACATGATGGAAGTTGTTAGCAGATGAGCAAGTCTGCTGGCAAACCTTGTTAGCACTATTAATTCAAATTGGAAATGTGACTGACCTGTGTCCTGTGTCCTTTACACTCAGAATGAGTATAAAGCTTGCCCAGGTAAATTAATCCAAAGAAATGTCACTAAGAAAGAGCAAAGTATTGCCAAAAAGAGGACTTAAAACCTTGAAAATGTAGACAATAATTAAATAAAATTTTAAAAATTCTCATTATATTTTCTTATTTCAAAATGTAGTAGCATTACTAATAGTTGATAAACTATATGAGAGTGTGGCCTTGAATATATTATGGTATCAAATGTTAACAGGTTGATCTATGAAGTTGCTGCCTATGTACTGATTTTATCTTTATACTATTACATTTTAAAATTAATGTTCTAATATTTTCCTCCTTTTTTCCTCCTACATCTTTCCATGTCACTGTGCTATTGTAGATTCCTCTCCATGTCTATTCCTTTTTTCCCCACCTCCTGTTTTGTGCTGCAAACCTTTCAGCTTTTTATCATGATCTTCCATACGTAAAATACCTTGGTCTCTGTTCTATCCTCTGAAAAGAGAGGTCTTGTTTTCTGTCTGTACCTAGACAAACTAATTCTTCATACCTTTACTCTTGTAAGATGAATATCCAGACTCATCAGATGAATAACCACACACTGGGAACAAGGTTGAGAAATGGTATATTTAAGTTTCACATGCTGTTAATTCGGTTTTGTGAAGATTTTTGAAGTTTCTTCATCCTTTTGTTCAACGTATTTTCAATGTATTTGACTTCTTTCATAGAGACACATTATTAAATTATTAGATCCCATTAGATGACTGCTTTATACTATACAAGATAGTTTGAAAAGATTGCTAATTACATATTTTTTAAGAGTCAGTTAAGTAATTATAAGCTTCCTTTTACATCACATATCAGTCAGTATGAAATACTTGAATTTTTACTGTGCTACAAGATGTAAGTTAAAAATAACATTAACTCTTGACTAAATATAATAGTTAATGATTACCTTGGATTCTCTGTTTTCCTTTCCTCACTATTTACTGTTGCTCTGTGCTCACATGTTATTCTTCACTTCTGATCTCACTTATGATGACATTTATGGTCCCCAGAAGATATGGATTTAAAGGAGAAATTTTAGTAGCCTTTAATGAAAGCCTCAAAAACATTGTTGCTGTTTCACTGCATAGCTCTGAGGAAGATTTTTTTTTTTTTTTGGCAAAACTCTTTGCTGTCCTTTCCAGTCAATTTTCTGAGACGCGTGGAAAATGCTGACGGCATGGCAGCAGCTTTGTGTTTTTCAATAAAATGATAACTACTTTGTTCTGTTCCAGGAAACAGCAAGAACACTACTCTGAATCTTGCTTTTAAAGGTCCTAGGAGCTCTAACCTTCCTTCTGTTTGGTATAATGTAGATAACAAATGTGAAAATGGAATTACAAGCTCACAGAACACTGTGTAGTCTTGATAGTGAACTAAGTGTCTTTTCATCTGAACCAAGTTTTATATTGTAAACTTAGAGATGAAGTTGCTTTTGGAATTTGCAAAACCACTGTCAATTCAATCATAGAATATCATGTGGTTCAAAAAGAGGGGAAAGCATAAAAATATTGATAGAGAATCAATGGAATGTTGGTATTTTTAACCCAAAAAACACAAACAGTCAATCAGGATACTGAGGGCACTTCTTGACTTGTACAAATTTTTTTGCCTTCCAGAGCTCTTGCTCTGTTTTATTAATGAATAGTTGTAATCACTTTGAGAACTTAAAGCTATTAGACCAGAGAAAAGCATTTTATTATTGTTATTGTTCACTTGAAATGCTAACTAAAGGAATCAAAATAAAATAATTTGCTTCAGATTTCTGGTTAAACTTCTTTTGTGCATTAATCACAATAATAAAATACTTTACATTACAATATAGTGCTTTGCAGACAAGGTATATTCCATTCACCTGGGTTGAAAATGGCACTGAAAATTAAGCTTGGTGGTCAATTGAGGGTTACATAAAATATGTCATCTGCAAATCAAAAAGTAAAACTTACTTCGACAAAGAAGTTTTCTGCTAAAACCTTTCAAAGCAAGTATCTACCATCAAAATACTTATTCAAGTTACTTTGCAAGTCAAAAGGGAGGGATTCATCTTTCTCAAGTTAAATTTGACATCCTGCCTCTATACTCGATGAAGTTGATTAATACCTAATTCACACACCTGCTTTGACCCACCAGGATTGAATGTGTTTCTTTTTCTTTATTAATTACAAAAATAAACTTGCCTTGACCAATGGCTGATTAGAGCTGGGACTTGATCCCAGTTTAAAATTTAGGTGTATGAAATGTCTGATGCTTCTAACTGTTCTGGAAAAGCTGTTTCACACTAGGGTTTATGTGGGGTTTGAAATTGCAGACTAGGTGATTATTGATGGTTTACTAGAGAAATATACAACTTGTATGTAATTCTGATTTGTACTTTTGAAGGTCATTTGCATGATTGTTATCGTTACCTAACGATGTGAAGAAAATGTAATTTTGCAAAAAAGCAAAGTATTACTTCTTTATTGTAAGACTGAGAGGTGTATTGAATTAGCCTAGATTAAATATAGTGCAATGCCTTCACTGCACATAGCACTTCAAGTGAATCTAGTTTGCAGTATGTTTGTCCCAAAATATTTATTATCAATTTTAAGTGGAGATAGATAATAATGTAGAAAAATACTAGACAAAACCCTCTGATAAATTATGTTGCGCTGAAAAGTGTCTTGAAATTTTTCTGGTTTCCTTCCTTACTTCTATACAGTTTTGCCTATTTAGAAATCTTCTATGCTAGCATGCATTTCTTTTTCATACAAAGAAGTAATGCTGAACTCCACTGTGAAATGTTTCTAGTTTTCTGTCAGACAGCACTGGCAAATTCACAGAAGACCCTGGCTCAGGTGCTTTCATGACTATCTTGAGTCTGCCTTTGCTTGAGTGAAAACCAGAAAGTATATTTTATTGACTCTTTTTTATGGGTACTTTTTTATGGATACTTATGTGCATGCTGGGCTAAGAAAGACAACAAGGACAGAAATACTCTGTAGTATAGTTTTCCATTAATTTTTTTTTAAATGTGGCTTCAGCTTAGAATATGTTCAGATGCCAGTATTTACAGTGACTACTGACATATCATGAACTACAAATTTTATGAAGTTACATGTTTTTCACTGAGAATATTACTTTCTTTGAAATTTAATCCATAAGTGTGTTGTCCTTTATTCCATTCATGGTTGATGTAACACTAGCCAGTTCAAGCCAGTTTAGTGAAAGGTTGCTATTTTTCAATGTCATCTTAGCACAAGTGTGTTCGATTTGATTTGAGCACGTATAACAAAAAATACCAGAATATACTGACTAGAGTGCACAAGTCAAGTTCCTGTTCTTAACTCCATGTTCAGCACAAGCTGGAGGTGGAAACAAGATGAAGTTAACAGGGAAAATACAGCTCCCAGTGGAGCCATAGCTGAGTGTTTTCTGTTCATTTATATAAACTCAGCCTAGACCACACTTCATACTGTGGCCTATATTGGTTTATCCTGAATGTATTGCCAGCACCATTACCTGCATCTGATAGTATGACAGACAAAAGGTTCTCTAACTACAGTTTGTGGCCTGAACCCCATCTGTGAGAACTGCATTATGAAAGTTCCTTTTTGGATGTTTATGTTAAAAATAAAAATTGAAATGTTTGGGTATTTAACAGCAAAATATATACCTTTTTCTTAGAATAAATGTTTGCAAGCATTTTACATTTTGCAAGCATTAGCCTAAATTAATAAATGATAGTCTTATTTTAGGCAATCCATTTTGTCTTTCAGTCCAAAACATTGGATGAGTTTATGCTTGCTCTTTCCACAGTCACACAGTTCATATTTTTCACAAACATGAAAAAAGAAACAAGGTGATTTTCACCAAATTTCTGCAATAACAGTTCTCCAGAACTTTTATGTGGAAGCTCCTTTATTTTCCTTTTGTAAATGAATTAAGGAACAAAAAAATACATCTGTATATATTTCATCCTTTCTGTCACTGCTACATTCTTGATGATCTATTCTGACCGACATTGACAATCTATGCTGATTGTGCTGAAATAAATATAGTTAAATGTAACACATGCAGACTTATTCCATGCAATATATATATAGGTAATTAAATTAGTATAAAATCTAGACCATGTCTAGTGGACATTCAGAAATCTATAAAATTGATATATTTGAATCTGGATATATGGTATATCTGCTAATAAGTTCTTTTACCACTACCTAAATGTACTAATTCTAAATGATCTGTAGTTATGAAGTCAAGACAGACTAGGGAAAAAACAAAAAAGGTCTTTTTTGTAAATGTTCATATCTGAGACAGATAGTAGCCTACAGTTTTTACACCACAAATTTTTAGATAAGCAATAAAAGGAAGAAGATGGGCTGCTTTTAATAGTTGTAGGTTATGGGTTATGATTTTTAAACCGTTGCTCTGAGATCAACAGTGGCTGTTTTTATAATAGCTTCTGATGGTTTTGGTTTTTGTTTTTTTGTTGGTTATTTTTTTCTATTAAATTTGGATCATTACTGTGCTTTGAAATGAATTCATGCAATACTTGTGTGCACTTGTTAGGCTTTGGTTAACACAATGAGTGGTCTTGGCACACACAAGTTGTTTTCCTCTCAGATGAAACGGAATTGGGAAATGCACTGCAGGAGTGCAGTGTATGTACTTCAACATTTAGTGATCAACCTGCATGTGGGACCAATTTAGGACTAGTCAAGGCCTTAACCTCTGAAATGTGTGTATTGTGCCATAATTGTCCAACTCCAAAATTCTGGTTTTTATACATTTTAGTACTTATTAGGATGGTGTGACTTGAACAAATGATTTTTTTGCGGGGTTTTTGAGGCAGGATCTCTTCTTTTCTTCCAGGTTTTGTCTTTTTCCTGTGGAGCGTAGGTTTCATGGGATTTTCAGTTCAGGAACTCAGAATTTCATTAAAATAGCAAAAATCAATGTTGAAAAAACTTACTGATGTATGAATATAGTTGTTTTGGCAGAAGACATTAAATCTAGCAAAACTTGATTTATTTTTTCCAGGAAAGAACAGTAACAATTAGAAGACAGACTGTAGGAGGATTTGGATTAAGTATAAAGGTAAGATGATATTTTTGGTCTATTTACTGCATATTACACAGAGCATGTCTTTGTATATAATCAGTGTTACTGGTAATGAGTACAAACTATTTTAGACTAGAAAGAAGACAGGAACATATTCTTGTATGTAAGATACTGTTACAGCAGGCAACCAGAACTATGCTGCCCTATGGAATCGAAGGCAGTCATTCCCTTAAAATTCAAGCTGACCAACTCTGTAACACGGTCTGAAGGTAAGAGCTGAGAAGTGTTTTCAACTGTACAGACTGTACTTGTGTTCAGCTTCTCTCCAATTTATACAGTTATTAATGAATGCTATATTACAGTGGCAGGCATATGGAACAGTTCATCATCAATTCTGCTACAAAGAATATCACATTAATCCACTGCAATTCATTAGTGGGACAGAAAGTGTTATTGCATGCTCATATTGTTTATTTTTCTGTAGATCAAGCCCAGACAGCAATTTATCATGTTACCATATTTTTGCTTTTGTCAGTAAGATTTAAGAATATATACAAGTGTAGGTGATCCTTTTTAGGAGAGGGAGGAAGGGTTAATAATTTTTGTTATTGTAATCTAGGATTTTGAAAACCTTACCTTGGCTTTGAATCTGAGTGTAGACAACACAAGACGAATTTTATCTTCTAAGCACAGCAGTCTCAAGATAGCAATGGAAAAAATGAAGTCTACTTCACATGAATGCAAAGAGGCCTAAATTATGCATATAAAGTGAAAGTATAGATTTTCCTATGACACCTGCTAGTACTGACCTTATAAGTGACTCATAAGAAGGATTAATGTGCATTTCTGTTGTCATTGTTAAGAATATGACTGAATAGCAGTATTAATTTTTTAAAATGTCTTAGTGTGCTTGCTGTTATCTTGTTGACCCATGAAGACCTCTGCTCAAGGAAAACTAACTGCTATTTTGTCACCAAAGTTCCTCATCAGTTTGGTCAACAACATTTAAGATTTTTTTCCCTCTGGCATCATTATAGGTTACAGTACACTGAAAAATGATGAAATTATGAATGCCAGTGTAAAATCAAGTATATGGGTAAATGAGTTTTATTTAGAT
Organism: Dicaeum eximium; assembly: GCA_013396995.1. Lineage (NCBI taxonomy): Eukaryota > Metazoa > Chordata > Aves > Passeriformes > Dicaeidae > Dicaeum > Dicaeum eximium. Next base: position 192,863 of record VWZP01001133.1, read on the forward strand.
TCTGTTAAGAAATAACTGGTTACAGTAAGGACTTTAGATGATTGGAAAGCAAATCTCATTGATTTTTACATATACTTTACAATGAGTTATTATTTAGAATTAACATCACTGACAATCTCAAGATCACATTATTTAAATATGATGTACATTGCATAAAATAGAATATTATTTGGAAATATAAATTAAATAGTAAATGTGCAATGGTCTTTCTTAAATTAATAAAGTTATTCTTAACTTTTTAGAGTAAGATATTTATATTTTACAATTATTTTTTATCATAGATATTTTAATCAAAATTAACCAAAGTATTGGAAAGGCGAAGATACATAAAGTCAGGTGTGCATAGACAATTTTTAATTTTTTTAAATAACTAGCAATCAGGTGATGAAATTCCTTCAAAAATGTCATTAAAGAGCAAAGAGTTCTCTTTAAAAAAAGGAAACTCAAACTTCTTTGGATGGCATAGTTTAGATAAAGAAAATGAAAAGCTGGAATCTGTGGTCCAGGGCGTTCTATTGGTGTGTTTCAGGTAGTATGATTTATTACTTTAAAATTACTTTTTAAAAAAAAAATTCAACACATGTGTGACCTTTTTTGCTAGGTCCCTTTATTAGTAGTTCTACATTCTCATAAAGATGGACAAGCATTTGGATAGCCAAATCTAAAAAAAAATAAATTAATATAATCTCTTATTATAATTTTAAACTATTGTAAGAAACTACTTAGAATGGGAACTTACTGTAATTTTTCTTTTCTGGTTTAGTAGGCAAACTTTATGAAGACTCACTGAAATGGACTTTTTATTTATGGCATGAACTGACATGTCAGTTCTAAATACTCTGAAAAGTGCCGGTTTTCTGTTTAAAGTGTGTCATTCAATCACGGTTTGCTTCTTTGCAGATGAATAGAAGTTTGCTGCTGTGTTTTTGTTTGGTTTTGTAAGATTCCTGAACTTTAAAAAAGAACTTATATTTTTTATTAATTTTAAATAGAAATGTAATTGTTTTGAAATTGTGCCAGAAAGTATGAGGTCTACAAGTCACCCTGAAGGAGTGAGGAGGACTGAGGCCTCTCCTCCTTGTGTCAGTAACTCCACAGCCCCTCACACTACAGTAGTTTCTGTTGTTTTACTAATCCCAGACTAATTAAAGATAGGGGTTATTTGAGGACTTGCTTTCTGGCTGGGATGTATGTCAGAGGATGCTGTTTATCTGAGGGGTTAATTAAGGCAGCACAGTGATTAATGACACCCACTTTAGAATACTTGCTTGGGCTTTGTAATGAATTTGCCTAGTTTAGGCTAGCAGGTCTGGGGCATTATCACTTTTTTTTTTTTTTNGTTAAAACATCCATTTACTGTCAAAAATCTTGCATGAGAAAGTCACCTTTCAACTTTCTCTTGAATAAATGTTGAAAATGTCTTATCCGACTGCAAGTATTTTGATCCCTTGGAATTATTCTTTTTCTGAAGAGTGTAGGACAAATTCTTAATAATTCCAAAATTAAACTAAGTTTTTTTTTACTTGTCTGTGAGGGAAACTCTTATAACCTGGGTATTCCAAATATATTTGTAAAAATCAGAGATTCAGCTAACTGCTTAAAAAAACCCTGATTGTAAGGTTGGCTTTTGTCCAAGACTTAAACTCCAGCCCTTTAAGAAATAGATTATAATCCACTCTTTTAAGGTTTGAAAACCTGGTGTTTGGCTGTACCTTTTAGGTGAAGTTAGTGGTGAAACTGTGATTGAATTTGAAGCAGACCTGCTCTGGTTTACACTCTTCTGAAAGAATGATTTTCTCTTTTCTGAAGCCTCCTGTTAAATGTTTGTTTGTGAAGAAATAGCCATGGACATAGATGTAGAATTTGAGAAGTTTATTTCAGTCATTTATCACATCTCTGACAAGTTTGAGATGCAGAGCCTTGACAAAAGAGGCTGCTCAGTGTATGATTTCTGAAACATCCTGTTTTTCAATAATTGGAGTGTAGCATTCCTGAAGAAATAGGCAACAGAATTGACAGTTCATTAAACAAATTGAGGTTTTTGGTTACAGTGTGACTTCTGGCTACCAGGACTCAGTACACTGCCATTATCCTACCTCTGTTTTGATCATTCTTTTAAAATGGAACACAGCATCACAGATCTTCTGAGATTCAGTTTGACTTTCCAATTCAACTCTGTCAAAAAATTCAGTGTCCATAGACCTTAAACCTATTTTTGCTAGTGGAAGTGCTTCCTTTTAGTGTGAAGTCATAGTCCCCTACCTTGTCTAACTCTGATGATGGTAAAGTCCAACAATTGGTCTGATCTTTTATAAATTCTTTTTTTTAGAAAATAAAAAAGTAATTTCCTTGTTATACTTAGAACCAAAAACCCTCAGCCTTGGTCAATAAAAGTTACTGCTTTCAATTGCCCTATTTTTCATATGTTAAAAACTTCTGAAAAAAACCCTCACACATAAAAACTAAGAAAAATCTTCAGGAGTGTATCATGTGTCACTTTGAAAGGAGATGTGGGTGACCTCTCACCAGCAGTGGCCAACATTCAGGGCAGTGACCGTTGAGCAGCTGCCAGTGATTAGAGCTTCCTCTGCCTCTTCTAGCAGGACCACCTCTGCAGGTGGGAAGCTGCTGTCATTCCAGGCTTATGCCTGCTTAAGGAAAAATGACAAAGAAAATTTGCTTGACAAAGATCATTGTAAGAGTCTGGTAGAGGTCTGAGCCATTAAGTCTTCAACACCAGTATTTGATGTATTTCTGTCCATCCTCTGGTCTGAGGTTATAACTACATGTCCATACTAGAGGAAAAGAAAATTTAAAGCAGTGGAAAAGTTGCCTCTGTTCCCAGAGGTTTCTTTAGAAGAGTATCCCCTGAGACTGTAAAACCAGATTTTAGACATGCATACACTTTTTCCTCTACAGGACAGAGAATCAAGTATGGAGAAGGCAGGATGCAAGGCTACAGTGTCAACCTGAAGTAGTATTCAACAAGATGTTGGCAGAATATATACAGTTTGCTACAAATTGCTAACAGTGACTGGGTATAGATAGCTGGTCAAATATTTTCTGTTTCCAGTTTTGACTTTTTGTTTCTTAGAATAGCAGGCACTGCATCCTTTTACTAATTTAAAAAGAAGCCTTCAGACGGTTCAGAGTCAGATGCAATGAGAGGAGATAATTCTCTTCAGTAGGACACTACTGAAAGCTTCCTCAGATCTGTAGTGTAAATGGATTTAGATGGATTCAATACAATGAGAGATGAATAATAATGTTGTGTGCATTGCAGGCTGGCTTAGTAATAAAAGTAATTTCCTACTTTAATGAAGCCTTGGGTCTCAGGAGGCAGGGAGGCCATTTTAAACCTTACACTTCTTTGCTGGGCTTTAATTATCCTGGACAGTGCAGCATGTGTGTAACATTGGAAGCTTAGGAAGAAAGTGACACAGTTATTTTTTCTGTTTGTTTGAAAAATTTTGAAGAAATTAAATGTGCATGTGACTAGAAAATTTGGAGGGTATAGGTTTAAACTTATAAATTTAGTGAGCTTGGACTTGTTATCTGCAGTGAAGCCAACTTTTACTGTTGCTGTTCTTCTGGTGAAAACTACTGAAAGATATTCAACAGGCTATAATGCAACAATTTATTTAGCCTGAATAGATCTCTCAGCCTAACTGAAATGATGGTAGCCTCTGGTTTTTGTGGAGTCAATTCTCAGTCTGTGCTAGAAGTACTGATATGTTCCATGCTTGTCAACGCCCCTCTCGTGCAGTGCCAGTAGAACTTTATCCATAGGCATATAATTGTTGTAATATTACTGAGATCCCTATTAACTCAGTGTTTTTAGGGTCATTTTCATTGATAGCCACTAGCAAAAGGAACATTTATCCTATTTAACATTCTGTGATTTCCCAGGAAAATAATCTTTATTCCACGACAGAAAGAGGTGTTGAGTGCAGGAGTCTCTTCAGTTTCAAGCACTTTGATACTGCATGAAGAAGGGATGTGTCCTGTTCCTTAGGGATTGAAATACCTATGTCAGTCCTTTTCACAACTTGACACTGGGTGCCTGAGCCTAAAAAAGCCATCATTTCCAAAGTAAAATCTGCTGAAAATAAGAGTAAGCAAACCCCTAACCAGGGTTCCTAGGCAAAACAGCGGTGTAGCAGACATTGGTTTCTGGTGACCTGAATTTGTATAGCTTGCATTTCAGTGTATGCTTTGATGCTCTTGGCAAAGGAAAAGGTATTTGTGTCTCTCTGTATAGTTGCCTTTACCTTCCTTTGAATTTCCTTTTCATTTAAGGTTTATTTTTATTACTTTGTTCTTAAGCACCATAAATGTTTCCAGTCCCAACAGGATAAATTGAATGAAGCAACAGCATCAAATTGTTGTCAAACTGTTGAAACTATCATCTGGTTTTCCTTTATTTCTCCCCATTTACTGAACACCTACTGTTCAATTTCTTAATGTTTCCTTTTCTGTTCCTTGTTACTTATGCCACTGCTTTCCTCACTCTTTGTGCTTGTGTGACAGACAGAAACAAATAAAGGCTGCTGTTGAGATGAAAAGTCCAAACCTTCTTTCTTGTGCTTTTGTTTACCTCCTTCTAGCCAGCGTGAAAACTAAATGGTCACAGTGTGTTTGCCATTGTAGTTGGATGTCCATTCAGCTTTTAGAGGACACGTTTCATACATTTAACTCTCCAGAATTCACAGAAACTGATGTCCTTCAAGTCTGGTAGAGTTCTGAATTCACTTCCTGAGCTAATGATAGCAACTGAGAACTTCTTTATGTGAGACAATAAGGAATTAATCACAATCAAATATTCATTTAAAAAAGAGGAAATGCAGAATCAGAGTTATTTGCTCAGTCTCTCTAAAAACTGCATTTAGAGAAAGGGTAAAATATAACTTTAAGCAAAAAGATATTTTTAATGACTGACAAAGATTGTTATTTGTTCTGTTTTCAGGGTGGAGCAGAACATAATATTCCAGTGGTCATTTCTAAGATTTCCAAAGAACAAAGAGGTGGGTATCAGGTAACAGCTTATTACACTGTACTTTAATGTTCCCTTTAAGGAAAGATGTATTGAATCTTGAGATTCTTCAGTCAGTGTTAAACAAATACTATTGTTGAACTCTTTCTCTCCCATATCTTTATGATCTCTTTCTTCCTCAGAGACTTTTTCTGAACATTTTTTTCTGAAAATATACAGAATTGATATTTGGAATAGTTTTTAAAGTCTTCAACATGTTTTTTAAATAAAAGATTATTGTAAAGCATTATTTTTAAGACAAGAAATAGGAAGGTATTGATAAAATGAAAATGTTTAACGAATTTAACAAAATTTGTTGAACAAAAGGCAATGATTTAGTGGCTTCGACTTACCAGTAGTTATTTTCTGGAAGCTGTAGCAGATGAAATGTTTGGCTCTTAAATCATGGTAACACAGCAGGAGAATGCATGACTTTTTAACCTGGTTACTCAGGTGGTATTGAGACAGGGTACTGCATAAAGTCTTGACCATACATATTTTTAATAAGAACAGAGAACAGAAATAAGAGTATTTTTAATAAGAACAGAGCTGGTTCTGAATTTGTGTATTGATTTAACTGGCAACATTTTGAAATTATTGGAATGATGCATAGATGATAGTTAAACAGCTCGAGATGTGCATAATTATGAAGGAAGAAGGTTGTGAACCAGTACTTATATGGTGTACTTAATATCTTTATTATGTTTGTATGTATTTGTGTAAGGCCAGAAATGCAAACTTGGAAACATTTTCCTCCATCTGTAGTGCAATAATTCTAGAACTCAGCTTCTCCTCAACTAAAATGTGCCAGCATAAAAGAAAAAGTCTCATATTCACCCACTCAGATAAAGAGAGGCATGGAAGAATCAGAGTATTGAGAGCCAAAAGCCAACCCTGAAAGACAAATGTGGAAGTTGGAGTTAGGGAGAATAAGGAGTAGCATGGAATGAGCCCCTAAGGAAGGCAGTAAGGTTAACCTTCAGAAGTTATACTTGTGACTACAGTTTTTTCAGTATATATGTAACTAATACATAAATGTGTGGCATACATTACATGCAGTAGCTATTAAAATGCTATTAAGCACTGCAGGAAAAATAAGAAAGATTACTTAAGTTTAACTGAGCACACTGAAGTTCAATTTTATTTCTGTCATTATTTTTTTTTGCTGCAGTAGCTGTGCATTGTTTTTAACCCCAATACCTAGCTGTGATATAATCTTCATTACTGCTTTCAATAAAAATACTGCTGATTTTTGCAGAGCTGGTTTTGAGGGGCATCTCTTTTGTAGGAGACTGCTGTCTTGATATGTAGAAAGTGTCATGCTGTGTTCCTGGACTAGAGAGCTTTGATACAGAAAATGCCTCAAAATAAATCAGAATGCCTGTCCTGCAATAATTTAACCATCCATTGTTAAATACAGATAGTAGGACCATTCCTTCAAACACGGACTTGAGTATCATACTTTTTGTCAATATTGATTCCAGTTTTACAGTCCATGTAAATAAGTAAAGTTTGTGAATCAAGTCCTCTACTAGCTTTTTCCAGACAGTATCTTCTGTGATGATATGGAATACTATAGGTAATAACTGCATGTAATCTGTTAATATCCCTTAGTTCTCAAGTTGGGAGTTATTTACACTTTTATAGACACTTAAATAATCTTTGTTATATTTCTAGTATGCTTATAAGGTGTATTTGAATGAGACAGCTCTGAAAAGGAGCACAGTGTTCAAAAAATCATAAGTGTAGAATTATATTTTATAAATGTCTTTGTGATGCAGTTTTATTTTAAAAATCACATTCAGTTTGGCTAGTGATTTTCAATATAAATATAATATCAATATATTGCTTTTCTAGCTCTTCAGCATATGTAAGTGTTACCCAGCATTAATAGTCCCTGTTATTTATCAGAGTTTATTAAAGATGCAAGATCTAAAGGGTCCTTTATATTTGGTAAAAACTTGAAAATTAAATTTGTTTTTCATAAGTAGCTCTGGAGTCTCCATGTTGCTTTTTTTCTCTTTGTAAGAAATTAGCTCTCACAGGCAAATAAGACCTAGTCCTGCAGTCATTTTCTGTTCAGAAGAATATGCCACACCTTACCAGAATGGCCTGAAAGGTGCTAGAGACTGATGGATGAAGTTTCATAGTAATGTGCTTGGGCTGAACACCCTGTTTTATTTTAACACTTATACACCAGTATTTTGGGTTTAATAAAGAAAATACAAGTAATTTATTTGGAAGTTTTATGGAAGTTGGGGTTTTAATAATGTTTTTGTTTGAAATTTTAAAAGATTATGCAAAAGCATTAAATTAAGTAAGAATTCATGTACACAAAATGTTGGATGTTTTGTACAAAATGAGTGAAAAATATGCTTTCTGTTTTCAGCGGAGCTTTCAGGTTTGCTCTTTATAGGAGATGCAATCCTACAGGTGAGTAAAACTGCAAATTATTTTGTCTGTATTTTTCTAGAAAAGTGAAATCAAATCTATGCTTATGAAATGTAGAGTAAGTCTTCTCTTTATCTTTTTAATAACAGATTAATGGAATTAATGTGAGAAAATGCAGGCATGAAGAAGTGGTGAGCTTTTCTGTTTTTTAGTCTATTTTCTGTCTTTTGTAATTGCTGAAATGATAGTGTCTGCTGATAGCAATGCAGTGGTATCAGCTGTTTTATTGTCACTCCTAAACAAATATGCCTTACCTTCTAACATGACAAGCAACAAAGTGCAATCTTTTCCTCCTAAATCTGTGTAATTGCTCTTCTCGGATAGGCTTTTCTATATTAAAGGTGATTGTTTTATTATGAAGATTTGCGCTGTACATATTCCAGCATTTCTTCTTCCAGCTAATAGCTGTCAAATTTCAGCAGTGCTACACCTTTCTGGCTGTGTGGGGTCATTTTAATTTCAACAGCTGTAATTTGCACTATGTTGGAGATTTGTTGTTTGCTTACTTTTAATCCTATTTTAAAAATGAGAGAAAATTATTCATCTGCCACTCATCCTCTGGCTGTTCCTTATGAGGGTGCTCTTCTCCTTTAGTTAAGATGCTATCATTTTGGGTATAAAATAAAATTTTATTATTTTAGGAGATTTCTTCTAGAGAATAAATTTTTGAGAGGTCTGTGGTAGGCTGGTTCCACTGGTGAATCAGCTTTGCTAAACGCTTCATATACTTTAGTCATATTTGACTTTTTGACTCTTATTAAATACTTTCAGAAGCAGAAAACCCTTTCTTTCAGAAAACAATACCAGAAGTTAGAAGATTACCAAAAAAATTACCTTTAAATCCTGTTTAGCTCTGTAGCATTTGTACCTGTATTTTTAAAACAACGTAGTGCTGATATAGTTGGAAGCTTCTCTTTCTGACTCTTTGTCAATTCAAGAACTCTGTTTGTGTTTCATCCAGCATTCTGCTACATGACAGATCACTGAGCATGTGCTGTTCAGGTATAGAAAGCAGGAGTTAATATAAATGGAGTTCTGATGAAGAAGTTTAGTGCAGGCTGAAAGATTAGATCACTGCACTATCCTTCAGAGTGTTTTGGCACACTTGTTTCCTTTTGGAAATCTGTACTGAAAATCCTCCTTCATTCTTCAGAGCCTTCATCGTACCCCCTTCTGTATACACTGGCTAATAGTTGCATTTATATTGCTTTTAAGTTTTGTCTGTGCAACAGTGATCAGGTTGTAAATATTTTATAAGTTTACTGCAGTTGATTTATTTAATATATAATAATATGGCAAATCTCTCAGTGGGATTTAAATGTTGGAATTACATTACATGAGAAAGATATTACTAAAAGTGTAGCCTCGTATACTTGAATGCATTTTGAAAACTAGTGAGGACATCAGGATTTTATTTTCTGTTTTCTGACATGTTCTCTAAACTCAGAATGATACATAGATCTGTTGGGTATTCGTGATAAGGTTAAAACCCATTCATGGGAAGAAAAGAGGTTTTGGAAAAGCTGAAAGAGGGGATTGACATAGAGTAGCAAGTGTTATCATGTTAAATTTTGATTTGTACCTTGTTTATCTAACATAATCCACTTCTTAACCTCCTTGTAGATAATTCTCTGTGAGTTAAAAAAATGGTATATTACCAGTTCTGAATGTGCCTTTATGTATTTGCAAATTTGCAAATGGTTTAGGAATTTAAGAAGCAAATAAGTTTTAAATTAAATCCTTATTTTAATTAAGAATAATTTTTAATATTTAATAGCAAATATTGACTAATATTTAAATAGGATCAAATGTCCATATGACATTTTATAAACTAAAATATGCATAAGAATTATAGATATATAATATAAATAAAAAAGCCAAAGTAAATGAATTCTGATAATCCTTTTTTTTTTCAGAAACATGCACTGTTATATGCTGTTTATGGAGTAAATTTGTTGTAAAGCTGCTATAGTGGTAATATATGTGGTTCTGCATTGTGTGCTAACCTGTGGGTTTAGGCTTAGCCCTAACTCAGTAAAGAGTAAGTACCTCAGCTGGTGTGCCAGCAGGGGTCACAGGTAGGGTTTTGTCTGCAGCACGTCCTTTGCAGCTTGAGTTGTTCTAGGACTTCTGTCCTCTGGGGTCTTTATCAAATACAGGATCTGTAGCTCTAAGCTCAAGGTAATACAGAGAAAATAGACGTGTGTGGAGCCTAGTTGATTGAAGCAGGGAGTTGAACAGGAGTTGAAACTTAATTTTCAATCCTTACTGCATCTAGGGACTTTTGCAATGGCTCTGCAGGACATCTGAACTTGTAGCTTTGTTCCGTTCTGATTTTTTCTGTACTTAATTAAGGCTTAGCAGGTACAATGTTCTGTAAGGATATGTTAGTGTTTGGGTTGTCTTCATGTCTTGGAAAATATTCATTGTAAACCAGCGTGTAATTTTTTTCAGTGGGTAATGCTGAGGATACCTGTAGAAAATTTAGACTTGTATGTACAGTGTGACTCTGATGAGCATTCTTTCTTTTTCTACATGCAAATACATTCATTCATTTCCTACCTGTGTTGCTGCTTGTGGCAACTTTTAAAGCATATGTCATATTTTCATAGCTCTGCAGTGAAAAATCCTCTGGCATAATCACTGCAGCCTATTGTACGAAACTGATGATTAGTCAACTCTGGTATTTCATCGTGCTTTACTGGTACCCATACTATGTATATAAAATGATTTGAGTTTCAAAATTAGGTAGTTTAATCAAACTTATGGCATCTTTCATAACAGGGAGAATCTTTCCCCAATGTACAGTGGTCTTAGTTAACATTGTGGACACTATGTTGTCTTTATTGTCTTTCATTACTTTTGATACACATGATAGATAGATAGATAGATAGATAGATAGATAGATAGATAGATAGATAGATAGATAGATCATAGATAGACAGCTAGAAAGACAGATGGATGGACTAATAGACTCTCATAAGTCTAGATAGGTAGGTTTAGTCAGTTCTTAGTGTACCTACTGGAAGCCTTTACATGGTTTCTTTCTTATTTTTTTTAGCTTTAGGTGAATCACCTTATCTCGAGGTTAGTTTTCTGCTTGTAGAAGGTGAAAATATTGTTCATACCATGAAAGCACATGATGAGTTTCTGTCAAAGACTGACTGTCAGCTTGTTATTTCTCTTGGGTTGTAAAGAGCCCACAGAGTACAGCATAACATTGCTTCAGTCTTAGTGCTCTCATGTGGTAAGGTGAAGACATGTTCTCTCTGGTGAAGTGTCAATACAGGAGGAGGTTGCAGAAAAAAAATAAACTAGCAATTTATCTTAAAAAATATCTCTGAGCATCTCTCAAACTGATAGTTTCAGCCCAAAAATGCAATATGAACGTGTATGTAGAAGAAGCGTCCATTATATCTGTTTAAATACAAAACTTTGTGCTCTTTTTACTCAGGATGTTTTAATTATTCCTTTTTCAGTAGACGCTCCTTTAAATTTTACAACAAAAATTTTAAAAGGCTGAAATTAGGATTATTTGCAGACAGACCTATGAGTTTTGGCTCTGTCTAATTAATAAGGTCCAACAATGCACAGCTTGTCAATCCACACACCCAGTGGATGTGGTTATCCACTGTAATAGATATGATTATTCTTAAGGCTGGAAATTAATGTATTTCTAGCTTTTACCTCCATTTATTGTCCAAACATAAAGATGGATAGACAAGCATGAACATAATACTGTTGTATGGAAGTTTTTGGTAGTTCTGGGTCTAGCCACAACATCACTAAAAATGGACAAGATTTTGGGAGGCAGTGAGAGGTCCTTCAGCCACTTTTGAGTGGCTACAAATAGGACAGTGTGTCAGTTCAGTAGGATACTACCAAACACCTTGTGTTGGATCTACTGTTCAGGGTTGTATTGCACCAAATCCTCTAGAGCCAAGGTAGAATTCCAGTTGAATGAAGGCTGATATGTTTAAGATTGTCACTGTTCCTAATGTTATGAATAAAACATTTCAGGTAGTATCAATAACTATGGTTACATATCTCTTTGGATCTTAGCATCTTGTTTTTTTCTCTTAGGAGTAGAAGAAATTAAATTACTATGGATATGAAGTAATTTCATATTTCTTCTATTTGGGAAACATTCAGGGAATGTTTCAAATGAAAAACAATAGCTCACATGTGTGAGTTAGATGTGGCATTTAAGCATTTCTTGAAAAGTAACAGGAAAAGCTCATGTAGTGGCAGATAGCTGTAAAGACAGAATAGATATTTAGGTTTGGTAGATATTATGTAAAGGTATGTAGTAGTACATAGCACCATGGTTCAGTTCAGCCACTGCTTCCATTTTGCACAAGACACCATTTTTTTCCAGCAGAATGACCTGACGTGCGATGTCCTCATGCACTGCATGGAATCTTTTGCCTCCCCCTTTTCTCAACATTCTCAGCAGGGCTTTAACCCTATGGACTCTCCATAACTCATTTATGTTATATGAAAATGACAGTGTAGGGATTGTTGTTGCTTAACTGCAATCATCTGCAGCTAATGAAACTCTTACTCTGGCCTTTCTCTTTAAAACTATGGTCTCATTCAAACTGATTTTTAAAACTCATTATGAATAGTTCTGGCAACGTTTCTCGTAAATGTTTTTAAGCAGAAGAATGAGCATATTGTATTTTTAAGACAGGACTGGAAACCAAATGATCTGAAATCTCACTCCATCTTGACTTTGCAGATGTGTCTTTTAGTAAATTATGTTTTTATCTTATCTTTGTTTCCTTAACTATGAAACAGAGACCGAGACTATTATTGGATTTAGCTGTCTGAATTCTGTGAAGTACTTCTAAATCTATTATAGAAAGTATCTCTGCATTAATATTTTGCAGTTTCATGAAGTGATAACAGCAACCTGCAAACACAGATTACCACTTTCTCATGTTGCAGAGATCCTGTACTTTATAACTCACTGCACAGCCATTCCCCTTTAGACAGAATCCTTTCCCCTCTAGACAGAATGGCGACTTTAAAAGTGAAAGCTGCACAGTCGGTGCTTCCAAGACTATAATCAATCTGCAGTTTTTAACTTCTGAATTTAAAAGTGAAATGTAAGCTTTCTGGAAATCCAGTATTTTTAGTCTTTCCATATAGCTGCTGTTTTCTATTTAAGACCTGAGTAGTATTATTATTAGTAGTAGTAGTAGTAGTAGTAGTATTAAACAATTCTAAAACAACAACAACAACAATAATAATAATAATGATGACGATGATGATAATAATAATAATAATAAACAAACTGATATCACCTTAGCTACTGTGGCATAATTAATGAAAATACCTGTTATTCTAATAGCCTAATGTTCATGAAATTTGAGCTAATAAGCTAATAATAATCTGTCAAATATTTCAGCACTGATTTGAAATGTGTCCATCAAGTGGGAAAAGAACCTAGCAGCTGTAAATAGTCTACTGTTTTCAGCTGTGTGGTGGAAATTCTTGGAATCTTGATGTATCCCGGAGCAGTATTCTTAACATGTGTTCATCTACTTTTCTAATCTGGTTTTAGCTATGTTTTTTTGGTGTTTAAAAACTTTTTAAATTGTGCCAAACTAAAGTTCTATGATGTTAGACTTCTAAAATATGTTAGTATGTTGCTAGTCTTCCTAATTTATATTTTCATTTCTTTTTCTCAAGATACCTGTAGATCTATTAGTAATTTTATTAAGATTTCATCTTTTAAAACTACTCATCATTACTGCTGTGTTTTAATAGAAGGGAGTAGAATATTCCATCATGACTAATACCAAGCCTACATGATTAATATTGTTATTTCCTTATTACATAGCTGTGGTCCTCAGAGCAAAAATCTATTAGGGTTTAGCAGGATAGAGTGAAAGATTGAATCACCAGTTACAGCACAACATGCTTCAAATAACTGTCCTTGGTTCCTCCTTTGTCATAGAGGTCTATTAATTCTGAAAGCCTGAGGTGCAAAGAAAAGAAACAATCGAGGAGTGGATTTAAAGTGTGTACCATCAAATAAGCTTTGTTTGTGACCTTGTTTACATTGATATTTTTACTGTAAAGGCTCAGGTTTCTCTGCTTCCTTAGGAAGCAAATAGAAATATTTTCATGTTTATTTGTACATGAGTGCACTTTACCCTCCAAAAGACTTTTTGAAAACTGTGCAGATATTTCATTCTGCACAGCATCTCCCAGTTGTGGAGCTACACCTCAATTAGACTTCAGTTCAGGGACCCAGTATTTTTCTTTCTGGGCATAGCCTTCAAAAGGCAGAAGAAGTAAACAGACACAAAACACTCCAGCTTAATGTAGGAAAATGAAAACTCCTGTGGGCATGGAAATTATCTTCTCTGGTCGCTATTAAGAGGATTTAATTTACTCATAAGGACTAGAAAACACTGCCCAACTGGCATCAGCTATGTTTTCTTTAAACAGGTAACAGCCATGTGGTAAGGACTGGAAGCAAATGTTCACGTCCGAAAGGCAACTTCTGTATTTCTAATGGCTTGATGTGGATCTGAGAGAGCAGTGGGAAGAACAGAGCAGGTGTACTCACTTAACTAGCCAGGAGGAGTCACAAGTAGGAGACGTGCTCAAAGAAGTGCAAATGTGCACACACATAGTCTTCTGAAAACTTTCCAGCAGTTAAAATACCTGATTTAACTCTCCAGAAATGTCATTGTTCTGACTATAGTAAAATCAAATGGGTGCCAGCAAAAAACTTTTAATCCAGGGGTTATCTAACACCTGTACATAATTTTAGGTCTTTTTTTTTTCTCTACATTGAGTCTTTGTCTTTTGACAGTTTGTTCGGTGGAGGAGGAAGAGGAAAGGAGAATGGACTCTATATAATTTTTCAATAGTATCCAGTGTTGGCCTGTTCCAGCCAGATACATGGAGGTTTCCAGATGGCCCACCCCATACTTCTCAACCACTAGTATGGTACAGTATGGTACTGGTGTTTTGGTATCTGTTTGTCAGCACTGGGCCTATTTCTGGAATTTTTTTTTCTTTTGCCCTGATAGTGCTGATGTTGTTATACAAGTTCAGTTTGGTACTACCTGTTTCTTGTTAGCTGTTTTAAAAGACTGTGGCCACTAAAACAGCTTGCAGTAGTAAGAGTTTCACAGGTCACAGGGAGAACTTCTGTGCAGGTTTGGTTACTGAGGGAAGCTCTTCAGTAAAAGTTACAGCAGTTACACCTTCTCTAGATATTTTGCAGACACCTGCAGGAGTTAATGACAGCACAGACCCTGTGCTGTTAATGCTTTTCTGAGCAAAATGGGAAATAGTCACTCCTCAGGCTGAACTGGCATTACCAGGATAATGACATATATCTTTAAATGTGATCTAGGAAATGTTCATAGCTCTATTCCACTTCACTTGCCCTTGTCAAGCCAGTAGTGATTGAGAGCATTTAAAAGATTCCAATTGTGCTGACCTGTTAAAAGGAATATCCAAGGGTCTGTTCTACATCAAAAACTCCCATATTTAAGCATTGGATTGCAGTAGGAAGTAATGAGGATGTTTTTAGATTTTCTGGGATGCCTTCCCTTATACTATTCTAAGTATGAAGTACTTACGTAGTAAATGGATAGACAGGCATGTTTCACAAAATCTCCATTTCTCAGGTGCCTTGAGTTTTTTTTGACATCTTTTGTTCACTTATGTTTACAGGGGAAATCAAATAGAAAACATATTCAAATTCTCCTGTGCATTTCAGGTCATGTATAATTTCTGAATCAGTGATTGCAGAGAAATGTTGGTGAGAGCTAAAGTTTACCATAATGAATGCTAACAGATAAAATATTTTGTTTAAATCTCCATCACTATGAAAGATTACAAATTTTCACAGACTGTATAAAGCATCTTTCCATCAATCAATAAGTGGGGTTTTAGGGTAAAGTGAATCACTGCACAATAATGGCAACAAAAAATCTGTGAAACAAAGTTTTCTCCTTCTTTTTTGCTTTGTTGGGTCAAAGCATCTGTATATAATGTTCATTAGATATCATGGAGTTATGTAGAATCATCAGTGTTTTCCTTATTTTCTGAATTTTTATAGAAAATGAGAACACAGAGAAAATTGTAAAACTAGAATTATTAAGGTTTGAGAGGCTTGGACTTTGTAAAAATGAGGCCTGTAGTTTGTGCATTCATTTGTAATATTCTGGCATAATAACCTAGCAGCAATGTAATAGAATTTTACAAATCATTCCGGTTTTCTTTTGTTGTTGATGTTGCAAATTTTATTTAAGAAAGCACAGAAAACACTGTACATAATAGTCTATAAATTATTGTTTTTATAAGATTTTATAGTCTCAAATGGTAATTAACTGCTGGCAAAAATGGATTTCTGTGGTGTTATTGCTTAATTAAGAAAACAAGAAAAGGTAAAATAAGGGTTGCAATCGGATAAGTAGCCTAATCAGTTTTGATTAATATATGAGATTTATGCTTAATTTTGAAAGTTACTAAGACCTCATGCTATAAACTGATTAAAACTGTAATTCAGCACTTTTTTTGTCCTTGTGCTGAAATGCAAATAATCTTTTTTACTTCTTTGTAATTATATGCTAATCTTTTTTGTTTCCAAAATATCTATAAATGTTCTCCAGTTAATTAAAATACAGCATGAGTACCTCCAAATCCAGTATTGCCTTTAAAATTTAGACACTGATGAAAATTATCTTAAAAATACTAAGGCGATATGATTTCTGAGATTTTCAAATTATAATTATATTGGATCTCATTTCAGCAGAATATGTATGTTTTTGCCTAAAGTTAGGAATTTACCTATTTTATTAAGTTGGGGACTTTGTTTTTTACAAATATTTTTGAAGAACAAAGTAATTTTCTCGACTTTGACCAGATGCAGTGCAATTAATCTGGAACAGAAAAACTGCCACTGCATTACATGGCACTAAAGTATGTTACAGAATCACAGAATTCTTATGTCTTGTGTTTTCTCAGCTGAGAACTATTCCCACTGGGCACTTTTCCCTGAAGTACTAAAATATCTTTCTCAGAGATTAGATCCTGAGCAGCTAAAAAGCTTAGCAGAATTAACTGCTTATATTGATCTAAAACATTACTTCAAATGCAAATTTGTCCAGGAATTATTTTTTTTGTCATATTGAAGTTAATAACATTTAAAACTGAATGGAATAGGTTTGTACAGTAATATTTAATCAAATATAGAATTAGAATTTGATTTCAAACTCTTTAGGACCACTTTTTATTCATTTTTCATGAGCATTTATATTCTGGTGCTTGATTAGTGTGACTGTTCATGAAAACTAAGTGTTAAGGTCATATTTGCCAGCAGCAAATTTTATATTGAATATGTAAATGTGAAATTTGCCACTAGCTGTGTGTTTGACCCTAGCCTTGCAATGGGATTAGTGTGAGCAAACTCTTGTTCTGGGAATGATCTTCCTGTTTTCCCCCAGGCCTGGAGCTCTGCATAGTCAGGGAAAATGTTCAAGCCATGCAACACTTGTATTGTTTTCAGCAATAATAGACATTTGTCTATTCATAAAATTTCTTAAAATTTAAGACTGTACTTCAAAATACTGTGTCAACTGGATGTTCTTCACTTGTCAGGCATTAGGAAGAGGAACAATAGCTGGCATGTTATACAGTCTGGTAATGTGTGTGCATTTTTAATACTACTAATGAGCCCTTCAAAAATTGCAAACATAAAAAATTGTACTTGTTATAAGTAGCTGTCTTAGAAATTTCGTACAGAATTCAACCAGGAGAGCACTTTTTTTCTGGTAAATTTGAATTGTGGAGTCTATTTGACTAAAAGAGCAGGAGATTCTTATATATTTAATAGATTATTAAGCAGCTTCATTGTTTCGTTAATAATCAGGGTTAAAAAGCTTAAAACATTCAACTCATTACTATAATAAGAAAGAAAGTGCCTTATGATCAGCTATGAAAAGAAAAAAGTCCAAATTCTTTAAATGAATAATTTGATTGGAATTATTTTTTCCTGTTAAGGAGTACATATTGCCTGAAAAATTTGGAGACCTTAATTCCAAGTTATTGTTTAGTTTTTTTCAGAGTTTACTAGGAAAAAACATTTCCAATTTTTAATTTGCTTTGATTTTTACCCTTACTTTAAAAAAAATTGTTGAAAAAGCAAAACTTCTGTATGAAGGTTTTTTTAGTATAATGTCTTCCAGCAAAAAAAAAGTACCTATCCATTCATAAAGGAGTTTCTAATGATCTTTGCGGCGGTGCACGCCTCACACTCGGGCCCGGCCGGCTCTCTCGCGCTCCCCACACGGCACCACCGCGAGTGTGGGCCGGGCCCAGGCCGCCGCCCGAGATGGTGCCGGAGCGCAGCGGCCTGAGCCGGGGCGCGGCTTCTGAGCTCGGCGCTCAGCGGACACCGGGGCGAGGGCAGAGGCGAGGGGCAGGGAAGAGACCTTTCCGTGGGTCAGTTCCGAGAGGAGCTTTATCCCCCCGAAGGAAGGGTCAGTGACGGAAAACGCCCCAGAATCATGCAATACAGTAGCTTATAAACAGGGGTGGTAACCAAAGGTGGATACATACAGTAGGAGGGGAACTTAATCTAACATCCAATCAAATCTAAGGCATAACATAATAGACACAGAACATTCTAGAGAAAATAGGCAGGGTTAACACAAACTGACAGGGAGTATGGGTGGGGATACAGGGATTGACAGGGAAGGGACTGGAAGGAAGGGAGGAGACTGACCTTCTAGGGAAGGCTCAGGGGGAAGGACATTCTAGGACTGAACTAAATAGAAACAGGCAGGGGGATGGATTTGGGGGCACCCAAGAGGTTTAGGGGGATAGGGGGGAAATGCACAAATAATCATAGGAAAATACATAAAAAGCGCACCGCAACAATCTTTATTCCAGTTGTAACTGGGTAAGTCTAGGAATCATGCAGATAAATGGAAAATTGTGCTTTATTCTGTAAATATTGATTATTTTTCTTTATGTAACATGGGTAATGTCTTTAGATTTTTGCTATGTTTTCTATTTTATGTGACTTTTGTATAGGGAGTGGAGAGTCATGACTGCTAGGTCATTCTTCTGAGGTTTTCCTGGATAATTGCTAAGACGTGGCTTTTGATTTTGAGAGATGATATACTATGTTTTTCTTCAATTCAGCTCATGATTATGTGCTGGATTATGTTGTGTTCTCTTACACTGTTGGATAGATCATGTGTTATACACTCTATTTTTTTCTAGAATAGTCGTTGCATTATCATGCATTGTATGCAGGCCACAAGCAAAATCTTAATATTCTACACAACAGATACTGATATTATTACCTGTTGTGCTGGTTTTCACATTTCATTTATTAGTAATTTAATGACTGAAGCTCTGGCCTGTATATAGCACAGTTTTTTTGTTTGGGGCAGCTCTTATCACCAGAAAGTGTTATTCCCATATAGTCTGTCATTTTGTTGCACGGTGATTGATGGTAATCAAAAGCTGGCTTAAATAGATGTTGGGGAAATCTGTGATGGGATATTTAGTTGGTGTATATTATACATGCCTTAAATAATCTTTTTTTTTTTAGCCCAAGAGAATGTGTCTTATTAAATTTCTCTGCTTTCATTTAAAGATGATTTTATTGATGTCTTATTATCTGGAACTTTTATTAGAGAATAGCACCACCAAGTATTGGTTGGTAGCCTACAGATAATTAGTAAATTACAGTTCTGGCTTATGCTCAACACTTTATATTATATTGGACTAAAATTCAATAAAATGATACTATTTTTATTAGTAATAAGATTGATTACACATGGGTTTTATGCAGATATGATGAGTAGGAAGAACTTCTACATATTATCTAAGTATTAAAATATGGCCTGCTTAAAAGAAAAGAAAAAAATTTTCGAATTTTTATATTGTGCATCTTTGAAGGTAAATGTGCAAAGCCTCTGGAGACTGCTTAAATGTTACAGGTGCTACAGATGTTGACAAGTTTTTCTGAATATTCTCCAAAACTAATTGAAAGGAAAAAAAACCTCAAACAACATTTTCTGCATAGACTTCTATCACGGTTGCTTTCCAATTGTTCTGAAGTCCAAAAACCTTGTATATTAAATAAGAAATGCTCTGTAGATTGGTGGGAAAGCCTGTTGTTCATCTGGCTGTACACACCACTGCACACAGGATGCTGTGAAAGCCTGTGGAAAGCTGTGTAGAAGTCAGTAGGTGCTGTTGCAAAACCGGAGTAAAGGCTTCTCCCATTTTGGTGGGAGTTTGGTTGCTTGAGGGGTTCACACCTTTCTCCCAAAGAAGCTCTGGTCAACATCTCGTTTTGACAATGTTGATTAAATTGATCGCAAACAAAATCTGGCTCCTATGTAAATTTCTGAGCTCTACTGATGGGAAGTTTACTGACATATATACAGTTGTAATGGAAGTGTGTTGTACGTGAAGATGAAACATACATGTAAATCAAATGAGTTGAAATCAGAATTAGGCTTATGGATTTATAACATTTGACTAATGGTGGGGTTGAGTAAGTTCCCTCAATACAAATGGGGATTTTATAAATCTCATAGAGTTGTAACATACAGTTAGAAAACTACCTTAATGTTTTTTATTGTCCAAAAGTATTCAAGTTTCCTATTTCATATTAAAGAATTGTAAATTACATGCTGTTTAATTTCAACCACACTGGGAAAAATTCTATTGGTATTTCTGTCATTTTCAGTGTTTGTAAGAGATTTGTCTTGTTCCTCGTAGCCAGTTGCTTTGGAAGCCATTACATATCTAATTCAAAAATATGTGTTCATGAATTAGCTTCGACAGAGAGAAAGTGCCCAGCAGCCAAATACATAATCACATTTAAAAAGTGGAACATCTGTGAGTTTTTAAAGTGGAGAACTCTGTAAAACTGTGGAACTACAAAGTTCATTTACTGTAGCTGAATAATCCTGGAGAAGTAGAGCCATTCATGAAATAGATAATGTGAAAACAAAGATAGGCAGTTCTGAGCTCTGGCATGTACTCACCACAAATAGATACACCAAAAAAGCTCATAAAGCTTGGAAAGAGATTGGCTTGAAGTCTTCTAGTTCTTTGTTTTTGGTTTTTTTTTTTTTTGTTTTTTTTTTTTGTGTTTTCATAGGTATTTTCTTGTCCTGAATAGCTGCCTATCATTTAGAGCTGAATGGCTATTAAATACATTTTTGTATATTTCTTCTATGGACCACAGTCCCACACAAGTAGTTATCCATCGGTTGAGAATCATTAACAGGACCCATTGTTTAATATTAAAATGAACATTTGCATTAGAATCAACCACCATCTGGGCTGGTTCAAAGAATATACTGGCAGATCATGATAAATAATGTGTTATAGTTGGAATCTATTTATGGAGTTGTTAATTTTAATATTTCAGAATATGGTATGAAACATTTCAGTTCAAGGACCCATGATGTTCCATATGACCTATGAGTCATGGCCTCCAGGGTGTGTTCTCAGTTTTGGAAGACATAGCATTTTTTAAAGTTCCAATTCCTTGCTTTTCATCGTTTCTGTATTGGAGTAATGGCCTTCTAATTATTTAATATGAATTGTGATGACCAGTACATGCAGTTTTTAGTGAAACAGAATCAAAAATTAGGGTACATGACTTAAGAATACAAATTATGTGCTTATAGCAGTATTTTATGTGTGATATTATTGATACTAACATTAATGAAAGAAAAACAGGAAAGTCCTGCAGACTTTTTTAATTTTTTTTTTTGTCTGCATTGATACCTTTTGCTGAGGCACTGCTGTATTACTTTTCAAAGTAATATACTTTATACATAAACATGCAACTAGGCAATAATTAGTTGCAGCATACTACTATTCTGTCTGAAAAAATAATAAACATTTTCATGTTGATCGTGGAACATAAGAAAGGTTGAAGTTTTCCAGAAACCTGATGTCAGATCTTTTAGACAAACTTGGAAGCCCTCCATTCCACAAGTGTTAGACTTAAAAGTTTGAAACCATAGTCTTTTTGTGCATTGAAGAAAGAACTGACAGGAGTCTATATCCTCTGTGTGATCTATTTTAGGTCTTCTATTGCCTGGTGGATGTTTTTTATTTTGTAGGTTATGTTTTCAATAAATTTTTATTAAAGTAATCTCTTTTCCTACCACCTCATTACACTTATTCATATTGCTTGCATTTGATTATTTTAGTCATTCCTGCAAAGGAAATTCTGTACATGTCTCTCAGTGCTAGCTAATATAAGTGCCCTACAAATTCAAGACAGTTGTGTGCATGAAGCCTTGTAGCTTTTGACCTCTGTGTGATTGTGTTAAAATGTGCATTTTGTTATCTGTTGATCGACTTGATACTTGTGCATTATGTAACTGTAGAGTTGCTAGAAAAGCGTCTTCTACCTTTTCTTTTGTTTCTGCTTTCCCAATGTTTATAGTTCAAGGTATTCACCAATAAATTGAATTTTTCTTTAAAAACTGAAGAGTGAAATTTGCTTCAATTCAAGAGAAAATAGATCTTGGGATCTAAATAAGTGCTCTGTTTCAAATCCTTACCACTTTACTGGTGGGTAGATTTCACTGGTAATTTGAGAGGGGACTTACAGTCTTATTTAGGAAAGAATACTTAGTGATGTCAGAGGCACTTCATGCTTCACTGGTTTCCTGAAAATATTGAGAGAGATTTCAGCATATGCTCAAGTGTTTTCTTGAACTGGGAATTTAAAAGGGTTTATAAAATTAAAAAGGCAATATAATTGTAGACATTATTAAAAGTTCAGATTAGTGTTGTTACTATGTAGATATTTTCTTCAGCAATATCACACATCACCATAAAATTTACTTTTTCAAATAGCCCCCTTACAGTCATTACAGTAATTGCATATCAATATAGTCACTGTCGCTCCAGAAACACTGGCTCTTTTAATGTCACTATTCCACACAGCTACTGGCTCAGACATGCACAACTGGGTTTTTTGCCTATCTCACTTCATTAATGAACAACCTAACTTTATATAGGGCTATTTGTGGTAAAAGTAAATTAGTTCTTGGTCCCACTGGTAGTAAGGTTATACTTTGCATAAGAAAGTTTAATGACAATATTTATTGTTTCTGTTTGTGTAGTTCTTTCCACATGAACTCATTTTNTTTAATATATATAGGAAATGTTAAGATTTTTCAGTATCATGGCTTCTTCTTACAGGTATGACTTCATTAGATGCTGTGCACCAACAAATGAATGACTGCTATTACTCACTAGCTGAAATTAAAAACAAAGCTAAATAAAGTAGTAACAGCAGTGTTAAATATCTTTTCGTCATTTAATCCATGCAATTTCTATATCAACATATTAAGTGTTACTATTATATTCATTTTTAACTGGAAAAATTAAAACTTAACAGTTAGGTGAATTCATATGCCTAAAATCTAAGGCTTCATAGAATATCTCAAAAATATTAATAAAAAAAGTCTATCTTGACTAGTCTTGAATAGACTATCTTGAATAGTCTGTATAGCCTCTGGAAATAAAGCAGATCACTACCTTTCAATGATACAAACAATAAGCAAATATTTTTAATGGTGTCTGATCATGCATATTCTGCAATTTAGGATGCATTGCTTTAGAAATTGCCAGATCTCTTCTGAAGGGAGCTTCTCCATGGCATACAATGGGAATATATAACCTAGTGAGGAACTGGAAATGTTAGGTCTAGTACAAGTTAAATTTTTGTCATACAAATATTCCCTGGATTTAGCACTGGGAATTTTTCTCGCCTTCGCCAAACTCAATGTATGATGAAAATAATTTTAGGAAGTTGCTGCATTGTTGATTTGAAATCTTTGAAAACATGTTTCTATATTTAATTAAAATTAGTATTCCCTCAAAAATAAGTTTCTTATTCACTTTGTACAAGTTGGGTCCAGTTACATCTTTTCATGTACTAGGGAAAATCATAGAATCATAGAATATGCTGAGTTGGAAGGGACCCATTAAGAACATCAAGTCCAGCTCCTGTGCAAGACACCTCAAGAATCATACCATGTGCCTCAGGGTGTTGTGCAAACACTTCTTGAACTCTGTCAGGCTTGGTGCTGTGACCACTTCTCTGGGAAAGCTGTTCCAGTGTTCAACCACTGTCTGAGTGTAAAACCTTTTCCTGATATCCAAACTAAACTACCCTGACTCAGTTTCATGCTGTTCCCTCCAGGCCTGTCGCTGGTCCTGGGAATGAAGAGAGCCCCCTCCTCTTCCTGTCCTGAGGGTGAGGGTGTTGAAGACCACAGTGAGGTCTCCCCTCTGTCTCCTCATCTTCAGGCTGAGCATACCAAGTGACCTCAGAAAGTTTCACCTCCAGACCCTTCACCATCCTCATGGCTCTCATTTAGACACTCCCTAATATCTTGATGTCTTTTTCATATTGTGGTGCCTTACGCTGCCCCCAGCACCCGAGGTGAGGCTGCCCCAGAGCAGAGCAGAGCAGGACAATCCCCTCCCTTGCCTGGCTGGCCATGCTGTGCCCAGGAGACATGGTTGGCCCTCCTGGCTGCCAGGGCACTGATCACACGTTTCACTTGCCATGAACCAGGATTGCAAAAGGTTTTAAATATTTTTATTTTATGCAAATTTAGAGATGGCTTCTCCATTAGCAGTAATGAACTGGAATTCTCTTTACTTACATAGCTATGTTTCAGTAATATTGAATTTTGTTAACCATTTATACACAGTAGGAAAGAGGCCCTAATTTAAATTCAGTACTGATACAGGCTGTTATTTGTGGCTAACATTATCTTTAGTAATTTGATTGTTCATTTCTTATGCAAAGTAAAGACAAAGAATATAAAATAACAGTAATGCTTTCAGCTGAAAGCTAGAAAAAGACAATAAAGTAATTAAAATTCTCATTTTCTTCACCTAACCTTATTTCCCAGAATGGCTTTGTTAATGACTAGNTGAGTGTAAAACCTTTTCCTGATATCCAAACTAAACTACCCTGACTCAGTTTCATGCTGTTCCCTCCAGGCCTGTCGCTGGTCCTGGGAATGAAGAGAGCCCCCTCCTCTTCCTGTCCTGAGGGTGAGGGTGTTGAAGACCACAGTGAGGTCTCCCCTCTGTCTCCTCATCTTCAGGCTGAGCATACCAAGTGACCTCAGAAGGTTTCACCTCCAGACCCTTCACCATCCTCATGGCTCTCATTTAGACACTCCCTAATATCTTGATGTCTTTTTCATATTGTGGTGCCTTACGCTGCCCCCAGCACCCGAGGTGAGGCTGCCCCAGAGCAGAGCAGAGCAGAGCAGGACAATCCCCTCCCTTGCCTGGCTGGCCATGCTGTGCCCAGGAGACATGGTTGGCCCTCCTGGCTGCCAGGGCACTGATCACACGTTTCACTTGCCATGAACCAGGATTGCAAAAGGTTTTAAATATTTTTATTTTATGCAAATTTAGAGATGGCTTCTCCATTAGCAGTAATGAACTGGAATTCTCTTTACTTACATAGCTATGTTTCAGTAATATTGAATTTTGTTAACCATTTATACACAGTAGGAAAGAGGCCCTAATTTAAATTCAGTACTGATACAGGCTGTTATTTGTGGCTAACATTATCTTTAGTAATTTGATTGTTCATTTCTTATGCAAAGTAAAGACAAAGAATATAAAATAACAGTAATGCTTTCAGCTGAAAGCTAGAAAAAGACAATAAAGTAATTAAAATTCTCATTTTCTTCACCTAACCTTATTTCCCAGAATGGCTTTGTTAATGACTAGAAAGTAAGCAAAATGGGATCGATAACTCATCTGCTCTTTGTTGTAGTCATTACCAAGTACTTTTCTCTTTTAATCTTTTATCTCTCTTTAGTCTTTATTTTGCATGTCAAAATCTAGTCCCTTTCTGGATTATATGCTGTATACACTCCAAAATACAGTTCACTGATATAAGTATTGCTGATTTCAATTGAAATGTGTTCCAGTTAAAGTTTTCATCCTATGAGATAAAGAGGTTTGAGGGAGAGAGCAGTTAGAGAAAAAAGGTCACAGTAGGCTACTTATGACCTCTTACAGGATTTACAAAGCAATATATTATCAAATCTAATCATGTAGACTCTTGGAAGAATGATTTAGGGCAGTTACTGTCTCAGCTTCTTCACAGATGATATCCACTTATATTTACCTTAAAAGGTGACTTCATAAATTAAAGTTAGTAATGGTGTAACTTCTTCACCTGTTTATTCTCTGTTCCTGAGTAAAAAATAAATACCTTTTTTTAACAGCAGAGAGTAGCTGTATTTTCCTGCACTTTGTCTATCCACATCTGTGAAAACAATACAGAGTTCATACCTGTAAGTTTCTGCTTTGGCTCTGACTAGTCTGAACTGTGTGACTGCTCCATAAGAGAGGAAAAAGAATGAATTTTCTGTGGAGGCTGAGGATATAGAATGGTTTCTCTGGTTGAATTCAGGACTTCAGAGTCTTGGCCTAATTTTCTGCACATTATAAGTCATCTTCCTATCAAATAATTGCTGCTTACTTTAATTTTAAGATAGTGCATCAGAACTGGGAACTGCACATCAGAGACTCATGTTTCAACCTAAATGATTCTATGATTCTGTGTTACAGATGAAGTTTTTGGCATGCATTATAAGTTATTAAGTCTGTTGGGATGTTTCTGTGTTTATTTGCACACATACCTAGAAATACGTACTAAACTGCAAAATGTGCATTGGCAACCTCTGTGCTGTTTTAAACAGTAAAGACCCTAAAATTTCAGTTACTGAATCAAATATTCTGTCATCATATTGTTAGTCCTCTGTGGCAACCAGCATGGAGTAGGCAATATTGTGTTTCAAGGCAAAGCTGACATTTTTTCCTGAAGAATTGCTTTAAGTTTACAGCATAATGCAGTGATTCTATGTGAAACCATCCCAATAAATAGTTACACACATGCATGTAAATAAATCTGTTGAGTGGCTTATGGACAAGCATAATTAAAGAATAGCAATGCTTCATACATTATTTACAAGCTTTCTCACAAGCAGCAGCATGACAGAAGGGTTACCTGAGTGTTATCCAGCTACCCAGGAGAAAGGGAGCAGATATGTTCTAGTTTAAAATGATTGCCTGATGTCTCACTGTGTAGCAGCTCTCAGGTACCTGTGAGATGGCTCTCTTCACAATATGAACACAGTCACTCAAAGAGAGGCATGGTGCAATCTTCTGCCATTGTAAACCCAAATTAAATCAGCCCCTGAAGAATTTTGAAGTCATAGAGCCAGAACAGGAAATGGTTGTTCTCTGAAACAGATCTGGTTCTTCTTAGCTCTCATAAGCCAATTCAAACGTTCCTCCTCAGCTGTTTAATAGAGCATTTTGCTTGGTTGCTTTTGTACCTCCTTCCTGCTGCTCTTAGGAGGTGTCTGGAGTCCCTCACTCTGCTGTATGTTTGGGGTGTCTACAGCTGTACCCCACAAAAGCTAAAGGTGAACAAAAGCCAAGGGGTAACTATGGGAGAGTACAGGAAGGCTAAAAGTATTCACAGCTGGGTAGGTGCTTTGTGCATTCTATGTCCAAAATGCAAGCTGCCCTTTGGCAAAACCTAAGCTTGTGCTTATCTAACATTTCAGGCTTAAAATAGATTCTTTTCCTCTGTGTCTGTGATGAAGATTAGGTCTCTCATCCATGCTTCAGCTAAATTTAACTCTGAGTGTTGGAAAGACTTGCTCATAGGATTATGGCACAGCTGTGGAAACTACTGCTGTTATTTTGGTTGAGGATTTATAAGACAAGAGAAAATATATATGTGTAGAGAAAGGATATATTTATTTTTTTTAATAAATANAGAAGGAGTTACACAGCTGAATAGTTTCAAGGAGCAAGTTCTGCAACAGCACAGGTCAAAGCCAGTACTAATATAGGAGGATAATGCTCCCCTCACCCCATTAACTGTATGTGTGGCTAGAAACACAATTGACAAGTTCATAGCAAGCTTTACATCTTGCTTTCTTCTCAAACAAATGTAATTGCAATAACCTGCTAAGCAGTTATATTCTGGTATGTGGAAGCTGTGTGGTGCTGCTTGCATTTGCTAATGCATTTTGGTCATAAATTTATTTCAAGGTGTCTGCCTCTATTTCTTTTCCAGGTACAGGTCCTTCGCAATGCCGGGGAAGAAGTGACCCTAACTGTGTCCTTTCTGAAAAGAGCACCTGCTTTTCTCAAACTGCCACTGAATGAAGATTGTGCATGTAAGCCTTTATTACTTGGCCAAAAGAACCCTCAATTCAATACCCGTGAACACTTGCAGCTTCTGAAACTACTGTGCATTGAGGGTGATTGGCAGCAGCTTTTACAATCACCATTACTGCCTAAATATGAGTTGCTCCTATTGCCAGGGCTTGTGTTAACATTGACCTCTAGAGAAAAATTGCTATCTATGGTTGAAAAACAGATAACCAGGCATTTGGCTGGTGTGAATCAGTAAAGTTGTGGGTAAAACAGTAGAATTACATTACTTTGCAAAAGCTCACATCCTGGTGCAGAGTATTTAAAATCAATTTTTCAGGCAGCATCAGCTAGTATTTAGTCCCAGGGAGTTTTTTCTTGTAAATGTGAAAATGAGATTGTGTGTATATGCTTAGAGGACTTTGCTGTTTAAAATTCAGAGGCTTTGGTGGAGATGTCTGACTACCTAAGAATAAATTGCTCCGGAATGATAAGTATTTTGTTTTAGTCCAAACTGAGTTTTAGTGAACTAGCCCCATGAGAGTCATATGGAGGCAGCTGTCTTCCTTTAATTATATTAAATTGTAAGTGTGAATGCATAATTATAGGCAATTGCATCATATCTAAGCATATTTTATATATCAACCTGTGCCTTTTGCCACTTCTGCTTTCCTTCTGCTTTTTTCTTCCTAAGCGAGTGAATTAAATTGCTCAAGTTTAAAGCAACAAAACAATAAATATTTGGTGTCAATACTTACAGCTTTTGGTTTTAGGTTAGTAGGAATTAAATAATCTAAATCATGAAATAGCATTTTATACAAATATTTGATGGAATATTGTCTTTTTCTTTTGCCTATATATTAAATTTAAATGAAACAAGAAAAAGATCGGAGCACTGTATTGTTTAATAAAAATGTGTCCCAGTACCTTTGTCCCCTTAATGAAATGCTCTGGTACCACAGGATAGCCTGAGTGGTGCACAAGAATGTGCATTTGCATGGATCCTATCATGTCACTTTTGAGGCCTAGCACTATAATTTCCTAAACCATTACAAGAACATTTAGAATTGTTAACTCCACTGAGAGTAACAAAAGGGTTAGCTGGCAAATTCCTTCAAGTAAAAACTGACAGAGAAGGTACACACTTCCCTTTTATTGTCAAATTTGAAAGAAACGTTATGGGATTTTTTTTCTTACCAAGCAGACATTAACTTTTTTTTTATCAAAGCACCAGGAAAGGTTTTCTTGGGCCTCCATTTAGCTTACAAAGGCAATCCACTCAAGCCAGAAAACAAATACTGGCTGAATGGAGCAAGCAAATGAATGTTATACATGATAGAAGTTATTTGGGTGTGGGGAGAATGCATACATTTTAATTTGAATTATATCATCATAGATTAACAAATAATTTTCTTGTGAATTTGTATTTGTATTAGGTGCCCCCAGTGACCAAAGCAGTGGCACATCCTCTCCCCTATGTGACAGTGGTTTGCATCTCAACTACCACCCAAACAACACGGTAAGAGCTTGAATCTCTTTGATGGAGTTACACAGAAAATAATTGTAGTATAATAGCTAAATGGAAGTACTAATAAAGGACATTAACAGGGAGGAGCTCTAGCTAACTCTGGAGACAGACAGTTCTATAGAGGGAAAAAAGAGTAGCCAGAAATTATGGCTGGGAATTAAAATGTGACAAATTATTACAGCTGAGATTGTGCCTGTATACATGTGATGACTGTTTACTTGGGCAGTAGGGATTTTGCAAAAGTTTTTGTTGGAGTCCAGGGCACAGAGAATACTTCTCTGCCTGTTTTTAGAAGCCCTGACTCTCAAAGGAACACTGCTTTTAACTTGCATCCCTGGAGAAAGTTACCAAGGCTTTGGGATGAGTTAGAATCCACAAGAGTGTGAACTAGATAGTGGTATGTAGTAATGTAACTTATCACAGGGTTAGAAATTTAGGGTTTTTGGATTTTAATGCAGGAGTATATAGAAGGCAAGATGGAGGATTTTGGGCAGTGTCTCATCTCCTGTTCTTCTTCTGCTCCATTTTCTGTAGTGTTGGTGGCACAAAGTTATTGGTTAGAGAAAGCCATAGTGTAGGTGTTATGTGAATAGATTAATAAGAGTTATTGGTACAAAAGTAGAAGCAAAGTATGTTTTAGAAGTTAATGTGGTAAAATAGCTTTAAAAGACCTTGAATCTGTGTGTCTAGGCTCCGTTTTGTGCCTTGCTTTCTGGTGTGCTAAGTCTGGTGCACTAGACTTCTGATGAGAGAAAAATAAACAATAGACAGAAGACAGAGAAACCATGAGTCTTGTCCATTTTTCACCCCTGGCACAGAACTCACAAGGTGAACCTCCCTCTCAGGGCCCACGAGGGGAGTTCCACACTTTTGTCGGTTCCATCAGAAACCCAACAAGTTTTTCCTTCTACATTTTTTTCTCTGCATAGGAGTTAAAATTCTTAAATTGAAAATATATCTAGTTAAAAAAAAAAAGGAAGAAAAGTTTTTGATAATATTTTCCATTACTTATATTGCATGCATTATCTAAAGCTTTTGGCAAAAGATTATTAGGTGCATGTTTTGCCTATTTTTAAGGTGAGAGTGTTTTACTTCGGGTAACATGTACTTCAAATCTTACCTGAAGTGGGATATCATTATGGAGCAGAGTGTCTCTGGGATAGAATGCTACAGATGTCTGATCAGTTATTTACTAAAACACGCCTTTGAAGTGCAACAAGGGACTTCAAAAATTTTTCTTGGCCAGAAAATGCAAAATTTCCTTTCTTTTATATGGTTCTAAAGGTTTTTTTTGCTGAGTATTTGGCTTTGTGATAGATCAAAATAGAAAAAGGACAGAATAAATGAACCAGTATGGATCATAATTTAAAAAAAATATTTAAAAACCTGAAACATAAGCCATACTGAACAGCCATTTCTAATTTCTGTCTTGTCTTATTGTACTTTCATATTTTTCTATTAAAGATTTTAAATAGCAGCCCTCAGATTTAAATATCAATACACAGATTCAAACACTATTATAATCTGGAAAACCCTTCAGAGTTATACACATTTTAGGAAGTGGAATTTATAAATAGATAACACCAATAAAATTGATATCAAATGCCAATAAAAATATATGTAACCTGTGCAGCAACAACAAAAGCAGACATCTCAGGAGTCTATATAGGTATGTATGTATGTTTGTAAAAAGGTTATGGCAGTAGATACTAAGTTGATTTATTCAACTAGCCTCTACAATTCTAATTTTGCTTTTATGATAAAAAACAGGCTATCATTTGTGAATTCTTTTTTTGCTGATGTTAAAACTGATCTAGATGAGCTGTAGTTGCCATTTGAACTGACAATAATTTATTGAAGCCAAGTATTTTTCTTTCAGTTTAAATAATATAATCTAGTATCACGAGTCTATAATTCACCCTAAATTAAAATTTTCAAGTGAAATCCAAGATGTGGTTCTGAGATGTCTCCTTGTCATGGAAACAGAGTTCTTCATAAAACCAAAGCAGCTGTCTGTATGAATTCTTAAGTTATGTACAGCTCTTATGCCACAGCTTTTTTTTTTTCTCAGAATATTTTCTAGAAGGAATTATGAGAGCTGCATAAGCGTGATCGGTGAGCAGCTGGCTCATGGTTGGACACAAAGACTTATAGTGAACAGAGTGAATTTAGGCTGGTGACTGGTCACTAGTGGGGTTCTGCTGTGTCTTAGGCCCAGTGCTCATCAACATTTTCATCAATGACTTAGGTTCAGGACTCAAAGGGATACTAAACAAGTTTACGGATGATACAAAAACTTGGAGGAACTTTTGACTCCCTCAAAGGCAGAGAGGCTTTACAGAGAGACCTTGACAGATCTGAGGGCTGACCAGCCACCAACCATATGAAATTTAACAAGGGCAAGAGCTGGATTCTGCACCTGGCAGCCTCTGGATGTACAGACAGAGTGGTGCATGAGAAGCTGGTAAGCAGTGTCCCAGAAAGGGACCTGGTGGTCCTGCTTGATGGCAAAGTGAATAGCAGTCAGCAGTGCCCAGGCAGCTAGGAGGGCCAACCCTGTCCTGGGGGACATCAGTCACAGCATCTCCAGCCAGGCAAGGGAGGGGATTGTCCTGCTCTGCTCTGCACGGGGGCAGCCTCACCTCGAGTGCTGGCAGCAGTTTTGGGCACCACAATATAAAACAGATACAAAAATGTTAGAGAGCTCCAAAGGAGGTCAATGAAGGGTCTGGAGGAGAAGGTGTATGAGAAGAGGCTGAGGTCACTTGGTCTCTTCAGCCTTGAAAGGGGAGACTGAGGAGAGACCTCACTGCAGTTGCAATTTCCTTGTGAGAGGAAGAGAGGCAGACACTGATCTCATGTCTGGTGACAGGACCCAAAGGAATGTTGTGTCTGCAAGATTTAGGTTGGATATTAGAAAAAGGTTCTTTGCTTAGAGGATGGTTGAACACTGAAATAGGTTCTCCAGGGAAGTGGTCACAGCATCAGCCTGACAGAGGGCAAGAAGAGTTTGAAAAAACTCTCAGGAACGTTGTGAGATTGTTGGGGATGTCCTGTGGATGGCAAGAGTGGGACTTGATGATCCTTGTGAGTCCCATCCAACTCAGACTTTCCATGATTCTGTGACTTACAGCCATAGTCTTGTTTCTTAATTCATAGTCTGGTTAATTCACTCAAAGGAGGCTTTTGACTCAGAACTTGGAGTAGACAAGACTGATTTTGGTCTTTCCAGTTCACAGAGTTATGCAGTTTAAAGGTAGGGTCAACACTTTTTTTGTAGCCATGTCTAGGCCTACAGTTGGTATCTGAACTTTTACTGCATTTTGTCTTTTCTCCAAGTTTAATCACAGGTGAAGAAAGGTTCCCAAAAGCAGAGAGAAAACATTAAAAATTCAAGATGTTCAAAACATCCTAGCATAGTCTTCCTAGCCAATCATTTATTTATTTATATTGAATCTATGGAATTTTTCACCAGAGATTCAGAGTTTTAAATAACTGAACTACCTATGAAAAACTTGCTGCTCAGCTAACATATTTATTGCAATATTTTGTTTCGTATACATAAAAGATATATGAACGTATATGCAAAAGTAAAGTTAAAATTGGTAAAGCTTTATAATTCCATGGATCTTACACAGAATGCACACTCTAGAAAAATAGAAAGTGTACTTAATTTTTGTAATATTTATATTATAGAAGATACCAGTAAGAAAAAATATGAAATTTGAGATTAAAAGGAATGTAAATCAGCAGGTTTAATTTTACTGATGTATTGATATACTGTCACTTGTTGCTTGGGAGAAGAGGCCAACCCCCACCTGCCTAGAGCCTCATTTCAAGTAGTTGTAGAGAATGATAAGGTCTCCCCTGAGCCTTCCTTTTTCCAGGCTGAACAACCTCAGCTCCCTCTGCTGAGTACCTACAATGAAGTTCAAAACTGAGAAGAACCTTTTAATGTTTTTCAGGATACGTTATCATGTTCCTCATGGCCAGCATCCCCAGGACTTAGGTGGGAGAAAAGGTGGTGTGATCTTCGGTTAATTCCACTTCTTCATTCACGCTTTTCCCAATACCTTCCAGGATCAGATTTGTGCAGGTAAAGAAGTTCTGAAGGTTGAAACTTGACTTCTTGGTTGACAGATGCTTGCCCTAGGGAGCTGCCTTGTTGGAGAAATTGTATTACTAGTTCCATGGCAGCTGACAGAGACATGAAATATAGGAATTTTATAAAGGTCTTTCTAGGTCCACCTTGGCTCATCTTCTCCTCTGACATCACCTGGGACCCGGTATGTGAGGACATGATGGGTGATCTTTCTACTTTCATCTAGTGCTCAGTGCTTTTTGCAGTTTGAGATGAAACATACATCATCATATTTAACAGCTGCTAATGCTTCAGTCCTCAAAAGCTTCTTTCTGAGTTGCTTGTTTTTATGTCTTTGATTTTTGCAATGCATTATGGCATTGAGCTCTGCAATGTGCTTATATTTTTAAAATGTATTTCCTTCTGTTTGTGTTAAATATGTCATCTGATACCTACATTGGGTGAGATAATCTTGTTTGAGAGCAGCAAGGGCTGGCTGCCCCATGGGGAAGGTAAGCCAAGAGAGAGGGTGGCAGTGAGGCTGGGCAAGGCGTTGTCCAGACAGACAAAGATCCTATCCTGCTGCTTCCCATGGAGGAACAGAGAAGGCTTAGGGACAGTCTTCAGAGGAGTCCATCATGGTCAGGTGGGGCTCAGTTTAGGCTGGGAAGTCAGCCTAGAGGTCCAGATAAGTGGGATACATGTCCAGGCATGGGAGTAGCTGCAACCATACTCAGGTGAGGACCATGAGCAAGAGCTGAGCTGATAAGCATCTCCCAGTTCTTGTACTTTGCTTTATGTTTATAGCTACAGTAGGGAGGTTTTTTTTTTTGTTTCCTTTTTTTAATTTTGTTTTTGTGTATAGCTAAGGTTATTTTTTCCCATTTTTACTTTGCATGTGTTAACATTTTATTTCACTGCCAATTTGTCACAATCACTGGGATAGCTGTCCAAAGCTCATAGTCAGGTTTAACTTTAATGCATCATTGTGATGGGTTGATCATGGCTGGATGCCAAGTGTCAACCAAGCTTCTCTATGACTCCCCTCCTCAACAGGACAGAGGGGAAGAAAATAAGATGGAAATATTCTGGTGAGTCAAGATAAAGGCATTTTAATAAAGCAAAAGCAAAGGCCACACATGGAAGCAAAATACCCAAAATATTTGTTCTCTGGTTCCCATCAGCAGGTTATGTTCAGTCACTTCCTGGGAAGCAGGGCTTTGGTACATGTAGTAGTTGCTCTGGAAGACAAGTGTCATAATTAATTCATGCACTCTCTCCTTCCTTTCTCCTGCTTCATGAGCAGATGTCATGTGGTATAGAATATCCCTTTGATCAGTTTGGGTCAGCTGTCCTGGCTATTTCCCCTCCCAAGATTTTGTTTCCCCAGCCTGTTGGTGAGGAGGGAATGTTGGAACAACAGCTCTGATGCTGTGCCAACACCGCTTAGTGGTAGCCAAAACATTGTTGTGTAATCAGTTGTCTTTCTAGAGACCAATACAAAGCACAGCACTATGAGGGCTGCTGTGGGGAAAATAAAATTAATTTCAGGAAGACCTAATACAGACCTAGAACTTGACATTGCTTAATTTAATATTATCCTAATAAATCAGAAGAAATTAGGAGGAACAAAAATATTCTGTAATGATTACTGTTTGTAAAGCAATGAAATAGAAATGAAAGCTACAAAGTCCAACAAGGCAAATATATAAGATCATACTTGTTAAAAGTTTTAAACATCTAGCTATTGTATGGATTCATTTATCATCTGTATATATAAGAATGAAGTTCTCATACTGAAATACTTCAGTGAGCTCTAGTATGTAAAGACATCATCTGTAGGAAAGCTGTGTACAGATGCAGAGTAGGTTACTCCATAATTTCTTCTTCCAATGAATCCCCTAAGAGTGGATTTATGAAACCCCCAGAAAATGGGGGAAGAGAAGTCTTCTTCAATCTGTTTGGGATTTTTGTTGAGTTAATTTTATGGTTTCTTATTGGTACTCAGTAAACATTTGAAAGTTGCACAAAATCTGTCCACTGTTGGTTCTTAGGGCCTTTGTTAGAATTACACTGCCTAGGTCTGCATGCCATTTTTCCTATTCACAGAGGTGAAATCAGTGCAGGTTAGGCAGTGGTTGTTGTAGATTGTTGTGGAGCTAAAGCCAGCCTGCAGCTTTTGACCAGTAATAGCAGGATCATATTTACAAGGCTGCATGGACCTCAGTCTGTTAAGGAGCAATGCTGGCCCAGGGAAGCAAGGTGGAACCCAAAGGCTACAAAGGCTTCTTGGCTGAACTGAACTGGAGCAAGACAAGTCACCAGAGAGGCAGGAGGTGTTTTACTAGTTTCTGTGAAAGCCTTCAGTCCATATTTAACAATGAAGCATAAAGCACCCAAAACCATAACAGTCAAATCTGAGATCTATTCTACTGTATACTTCAGATGAAGTATTGAATTGAATAGAACTACTCACATGGAAAATTAGCACATAAGCAGCTGTTCATAGATCTCAGGTTTTAAAATTCAGTCTTCTGCATCAATAAAAAAAAAGCTTAAAGTTCATATTATAGAACTTGTACATAACAAAGGAAGTGTCTTAGGTAGTAATGATATTAGATTAGTAGGCAAGATAGTAGATTAGTAAAGGCAAGTCCTGAAATTAGTGCTATTTTTCTTAAAAGAGATAAGCAACAATTTTGAGCCCATGCTATGGTCTTAATGTAAGGATTTAGAAATTTATTCTGGAAAAAAATGCTATTTATATTTATAGCCATCTAAAATAAAGGATAGAATAAATAAATGTTAGCAACATTACCTGAAGATTCTTTTAATAGACCTTCCTCAAAAGTTTACTAGAATTATTGTGAAAATGAGTCTCTGAAAGAAGTCTGTGTTGGTTGGAATTTTTGTGAATTTAAAGAAAAATCACTACGCCTGGGAAAGACAACTAAAGTGCTGGATTTGAATAAACCAAAGAACCCTGCAAGAGCATGTTAATATAAGCCTCATTATCCTGCAAAAGCTGGTTGTCATGCTAGAACACTCAGAGCAAAGGCATGGCTCTAGTTCATTTTTATTGCTTGTCCTAGCTGAAGAAACAGTCTGTTCCTAACATGGATGGAATGAACACAGATATTAGCCTTACCTTCTATACAACTAGAATAAAATTTTAAGAGGTAAAAAGCCCCAAACAAACAGCTTTTCAAAAGTGATATCTATCATATGCCAGAAACTGTCATTAGTGACACTCAGTTTTACCCTGGAGATAACAGGCACTTTGCTTGAGCCATTCTCAAAGAATCTGAATGATGTACTTGATCTTAACTATGAATTGATCATTAACAGTTTGCTTTGTAGCAGAATGTCAGCAGTGGAACTTGGTACTTTGTGTGTTCAGTAATCTCCTACTCTGGCATATGGATTATTATTGAGGTTTTTTGGTTTTGAAGACAGAGTCCTGTGAGCCTTACAAGAGCTTTTATCAAATAAAGCAATTTACTGAAGAACTTAGGTCTGTTACTGCTTTATCATCTGAAAAATTTTCTCTTGTTCTATAATTGCTCGGTGCCTGAAAGTGGAAAATCAGTCTATAATGCGTGATAGATTTTTGTATATGTGCCCACATTGGTGCTGGAGGTAGAGGCAGAGGTAGGAGTGTATTTTGGTAATAATCCTATATTCAGACATGAATCACAAAAATCATTAATGCTACCTGATCAATTTTGACTTCTCCAAGTTTTCAAACAGTAGTTTAGAAGAGAAAAAAAAATTCTATAAGCTTGAGCAACCAACAAGGGGCGTCCAGACAGTAATCCAAATGTGTTTAGACACTGTTTTACAAAAACA
The DNA here is from genome assembly GCA_013396995.1 of Dicaeum eximium. NCBI lineage: Eukaryota > Metazoa > Chordata > Aves > Passeriformes > Dicaeidae > Dicaeum > Dicaeum eximium. The sequence continues at coordinate 230,051 of VWZP01001133.1, forward strand.
AAACAAAGGTGTTGAGGAAAAGGTACTGGTATTCACTGAATTTCCCAAATTATTGCCTATGGTTTCCAATGCACTTTCCTTCTCTGTAGCCTGCTGTATTAAAGTATTAAGTCTTAGATATGCATCAGCTTTCACTTGTTCAGCTTCTGAGCTTGCACAGCCTGATGGTCAAGGTTCTGTGGAGCTGGTCAATGGAATTTTTTATAGCCTTATGGAAGCTTAATATTGTCTGAGTTGACCTTTTAGCATGATTGTTTTAATATGTCAGGTATTTATAAACAGGAAAACCAGCATTTTATTGGTGTTGACTGGCTGACCTTCATTGCAGTTGAAAGAAAAGCATTTCTACAAGTATTGTTAAGATGATATGCTACAAAAGATAAAATTCTCTTCTGACCTGATCTGTTATGATATGTCTATAGGCAAAATGCGTTCCAAGTAATTGCTGTGGATGGGGTTTGCAGTGGAATAATTCAGTGTCTCTCCGCTGAAGACTGTATTGACTGGCTACAAGCAATAGCAAGTAACATTTCCAACCTCACAAAGCACAATGTAAGTATGGGTCCATGTAAGCCAGAAGGTTTCCCAATCATATTTGATTATAACTGTCATAAAAGCCTAATGGGTTCACACACAGAATTATCTGCATATAAACAATGCTTGAGGCTGTCTGAGAGAAGTCAACTCAGGTTTGTTGTCAAATCAGACTCTGCGAGAAACCATTGAATGGGAAAATATTCTTCCCTACAGTCACATAGTTCACTTCATTGCTATCAGAGTTATTTGCTTCTTAGCAATACCAATTAGGATTAGAAGCAAAGACCAGACACAGGAGAAAGCCAGGTGTGATGCAGGAACACATATAAAATACAAAAATTCTGTACTTTCTCCATAGTACATCTCTACAGAAATTGGTATAACCAGATCTGATTTAGGTTTTAGGCCTGTCTATGTATCGTTTATCACAATGGGAAAGGCAAGGTGCTGCTGTGGTGTAGATACAGATGTTTGTTATCAGCAATGATTAAATGCATTTATGTTTCATGCACTGGACTCTTACAATCTGAGCTTGTGGGATAGATACCACTTTTTGTTGAAAAAGGAATAAATGTTATGTAAAAGCTTTTCAAATACTAAATTCAATTAAGAGGTCTTCTGGACCTGCCTGGGATGTATATACATTTAAAAATGAACATGAGTTCTCCCTGCATAGAAATCCATATGATACCTTCCCTAGTTTTCCTAAAATAAAAACCTGAGAACACATGGGGAACTCCATTATTTTGAATTGAGTTATAACAAGGAAGCCCTTGAGGATTTAATTTATATTTTCTTAAATCTGCTTTAGCTTCCCAAATCTGTCTCTGAATTTGCTTTTGTTTCAAATATAGGGAACAGATTGAAGGACTTGTATTTTTTTGAGATTTATAATCAAGATGCAAAACTCTGTTCCATCTGGCAGCAATATGTACAAGTCATTGTATTACAAAAACATGACAGACATGAATTCATCTGCCATCTGCAAGCTTCCATGCAGTACCACCGAACTTTATGGCTATTTATTCATACTTAAAATGCTGTTGCTATGTAGAACTTTTCTTGTCTCACTAGGCAACCTGGTAATTGAGGCTTCTGGGTTTTTTTCTCTTGCCACCTTTACTTCAGTCTACTAATGGTTCCTGCTACTTAAATCAGTGGATTTATTTGCTTGTAACAGTAGACAGAGGCACCTAAATTCTGCAGGTGTTTTGAAACACTTCAGCTCTGATGAGACTATAATTGTGATTACTTAGCATAACTTGAATTTTGGCAGTGCAATGTTATTACATTAATTTTTTTCTGAGTACAGTTTATAATTCTACACTAGTTTCCATAAAAGACAGAAAGAAATTATCTATGTTTTGTAAATTATGCAGCTATTATGCCAATCTTTGTACATTATCCCAAAGACATCCTGTAAAGTACTCATGAGAGTTAGGCCTTATGATAATTATCCATGTGTCTATTTTTAGAATTGTCCTATTTGGTCATAGCTCTTATGAATTTATGGAAAACAGTGACACTCTCCTTCCTGTAATATACTTTCCTTTTAAATTGTCAGCTGCCAGAAAGAATTAGTTATTTGACAGCATATGTGATAAGTGAATGTAAGAAACCTCAGGAATACAGAAGGGGGAAAAAACCCAAACTGTTGCACAGAAGAATGATTAGATGTGATTAGAGGTCCCTGTATTTTCTTTCTTTACAAGATGGTTATTGACATGCACATACTGTTGATGTTAGCATTTTTCCTATCTGAGAGAGGCGATTCACAGCCATTCTCCCTTACTGTGTCATCCAGTGCCAAAGAAACAAAGGTTAAGGAATTTTTTTAATTCTTTGGATAAATTGACTGATTTTCAGTTTCAATTATCTTCTTATTCCTGTCTAGAGGTTACAGAAAATAATTTGTTGGATTTAAATACCATGCAGCTTATAGAAATATTTACTTACATGATGTTTCTCATGTCTGTCTACCTTTTGAAAAAAAAAAAAAAGGAAATAGAAAGAATCGGAAAAAAGTACTATAACAGCTAGATCGTTTATGAAAGCACTTCCTTTACCCTTCTATCAAATTTGGGCTCTGTAGCTTTTGGTGGGGTTTCTCTTGCATAACTTTAGATGTCTTAAAGCAGAAAATCCAGAGTGAATCTTATTATTTACTGTTGACATCCATTTTATAATGAAATCAATTCCCTCAGGACATATCTGTCTTTGCTTTGACTGGTAAAGGACCCTAGGGTGGTGAGTTCATACTTGATACCTAAGGAGATAGATATATATATCCTGATAACCTGTCATTTGTGTCTTTGAGGGGCCAAAGTGAGCTTCTCTGAATAAATCTCCCAAAGAAATGCCTGGATATTTTTGACCAAAAAAAAAAAAAAAAGGCAGCATACTAGTCCAAGTCAGAAAATCTGAATTATTTTACTTTTTCACACACAAACTGGCTGAAAAAAATTATCTGATGGTTCAAACCCCAAAAATGTGGATAACAAGTCCTATGTTCCCACATCTATCTAGTAGTTGTGAATATGGGTCTCTGGCTCCAAAATACCTTGTTGAACCTATAATAAATTAATTTTTTATCCTTAGAAAAAAATAAGATAACAGAAATGCAGAAGTAGAAGCTAAAACAAAATGCCTTGACATGATCACAATTTTTAAAAGGCAGTGTTGCTAACTGAATGGAGTCTGGAAGATGGTGTCTGCAAGCAAACACATTTTTCATGCACTGGTTAGACTACTAATCATTGTACAGTGTGAGCTAGAATTCATAATAATATGCAAAAAGACAGTTAAAATTTTAATGCAGAGATATAGAAATTATATTCTGACTGTTAAGAAGAGATTAAAAAAAAAATCCATGTGCTGACTGATGTAGTTTACTTCATTTCAGATGAACAGACAAACCTCAGGTATGCACATAATTTCTTTATCTTCAGAAGGTTAGCACAAGGTATCCTCCAGTGTTTTAAGGATACTGAGAGTGATACTGCTAATTTTAATTTATTTTTGTCCCAAGAAGCTCATATTTCATACGAGATGAAATACATTAAAATTGCACAACATGAATGGGCTTGTATACTGTTATGCAACCAAAATGCATACTATATAAATGCACTGCTGGAAGTGGCTTAATATCCTACTGTAATTGATGAGGTGGTGAATCTATAAGGATCATTCATTTCTGAAGATGGATTCCTCTCCAGCTTGAGTCACTTGAATTGCATCTGTGTTAAAAATTCACCACTTTTACCAATAGCCTCAAAACCCAGAAGGGTTGTATTAAACCTGAAGATTCATCTAAGCACTCCTGATACTGGAGTTAATGTGCTGAAATCTGAATATGCTAAATTGAACCTGGGCGTGGGAACTCTAATTCCTCTGTGAGCTGATGAGGTTCTACATCTTTTTGTTGCTGAATTGGATGGCTGGCCAAAGCCATTTAAAAAGGGAACAAGCTGCTTCTCCTTTTCTTGCTAATTCTCCAAGTAGGAATTTTCAATTCAGTTGTTCAATTCAGCTATGAACTGTTTGCCTTTCCATGAACTTTTAAATTGTATTATAGTAATTAGGTGGTAAATTATACTGGTTTCTAGTCTTTACCATCTCTTTTGTTACAGAATTTTAGGATGACAGTATCCAATTGGTCATGTAGATTTTAAAGAAATTACAGTCTGGAACAGTGTAAGAAAATAATCCAAAATCATGTGCTCAATAAAGAACCACCAGTTGCCAATACATCCCCAATTCATGTGCTGCAACTGTCAAAAAATCTAAAGACAAAATTTTTAATGGCCTTAGTACACTGGAAGTCATACATTTTGGGTCTTTTTAACAAAAGAATAATAAAAAAAAATTTGACTTAGCAACTTCTAGGATATAGCTTCATAGAATTTTTGGGGATTTATCCTCAAACTCAGTAATTATCACTTGCCCATTGCTTTCTCTGTGGCAGAATTTTCTATAGTGAGGGCAATAATATTTCTTTTCCCTTTCCTTTTCCATAATTTCTGTGGAAAACGCTGCAGCAGTTACACATTTATGCTTTTTACCTTGAAGCCAGCACTTGACAGCAAAGAAACAACACGAACTTCATCAGACAGGAATGACAGGCAGCTGAGGTAAAGTTTCTAAGCAGGAGGTGGCAAAAAGTTTTAAGCTTATCTTGAGTGTCCACAAGATCTTACAAGATTTGGTTCATAGTAACTTCACTTTATGCCATTATGTTGCATTTTTCTGGGTAAAACAATGCATTTGTGAAATTAATGAGGCACACATAGTTGATGGTAGAAGACAGCAATAGCATGAAAGCCAGGATTAAGAGGTCTACAAGCTGGGTATTGGCCCAATGGGTGTGTTTTCCAGAACCTAAGCTTTTGTTCTGAACAGTTTAAAAGTTCAACTGAACTTTTTTGGTATGCTTAAAAAGCAGTGCCTAGTGAAAAAAACTGCTGCTAAGCGAAAAAAAAATATATATTTGTTTCACTTCCACTAGAAAAAAGAAAATTATAATAATTTATCTTTACAATGCTGAAGTTTGGGTACAGGGATTATTTAAGTCACTAGGTAGAAGAGTAGACAAAGAGTTAAAAAATGGGAGAAAAAAACTGATTAGACTAATACAATCTGTTCCACTTGTAGGAAGAATAAAATGTCACAGGACTACATTCAGTGTTAGAAAATTATTGAGATAAAATAGTAAGAACATACTGTAGAATGTTATATTGCATGAATAAATCAATATCACTCACGTGAAGTAAACAGATTGCATATTTTAGTTTTTTATTTACAATACAATGGCAAACCATCAGAATGCTCTAATTTTAGTAATTTTTGAATTTTCAGGGATTATATGCTCTTAGTTGTCCTATGATCTGTGTATTTATTTTATTATTTTATTTATGTACAATAATATTTCTTTTTTTGGTTACTCAGCTATGCATGTTTGAAGCAAATCCAAAAATACCAACATTAGTATCAAACCTCTTACATTATATTCTGTAGTAGTGCAAAACTCAAATGCTCTCAGTAATTTAGAAGTTGAAAGCATTATAAAATGAAGGCCAAAACAAGAGAGAATTACAGGAAGTCTATTAAGTATTACTAATAGAATATTTTTACATATATGATTCATATTTCCCATGACACAAATACACAGATAAATTGGACATTATTAAGTAAATATACATTCAACACTTTTCAAAGCATTAGCCATTCAGGTGGTCACAGTGTGACACTTTGAGTTTTGTTCTCAACCTTGTAAAGGGGAGATTATACAGATAGTCATTCCAGTACTGATACTGAGGTCTCTCTTGGAAAATTTAAAAACCAGAACTTGATACACTTGTAACATACTGCTGCCATTTTTCTCCATGTATGATTCTCTTAAGGTGTGTAGATCTACATGAATAACTGTAGTCAGTGCAGCATCAGGACTACATAACATAAATCACCCCTGTTTTTCCTCACTTTTTTTTTTTTAATTTAGGCTGTTGCCAGCTGCACAATTAAAAACACATTTGTTTCTATGTCACTTTTATCAAGTGTTACATATGGCCTTGTCTGATATTTATTTATGGTTTTGATAATTTGAGGTGTGTCTTATTTGAAAAACTTTTTATTTGTACCTTGTTTAAAGAATTGTGGATAATTTTACACCCTCTTAAATGTACTCATTTAGCTACAAAGAAATTTAAGTCTTGCCAACCTGTATTGCTGTTTCTCCAGTGTTTCATCTGCATTTCTATAATATACCTGAGTCTAAAGGACAATGAGGCAAATAGGAAAACAGTGCAAGAAAAGAATATTTCTTTGAGAAATATTTCTTCAGGAGTATTTATTCCAGAATTATCTCGGAAATTTGTAACAAGAAACTTCTGTCTTCGTGGTTGGAGTATTTGTTATGACACATTCTGATTATGGTGACAGCACTCATCATAAAGACATGCAGTCTTGCACTATTGCTTTGGATTACACAGTGTAGATTTCAAGTACTCATGATAGGTTTTAAAAATAAATTAAATTTTCTTTTTGTACTTCTCAAAAATGTTACATCTATTTAATATTTTTACATCTATTTAATATTTTTAATAATACCTTGTTTTGCTGGATACAAGTACAAAACTTTTGCAGTAGTCTTTAATATCTGACTGAAATACTAACATTTCTATTAATATTGTATAAAACTCTAAAATACGATTTAGGATCAGCAATGTTCCTAGAGACAATACAATCAAAAGCCCTTCTTTTAAAATATACCTGTTTAATGTAAATCATAAAAAAAGGGCAATGTTCTTGCAGAGAGAATATTTTTGGAATTTTATTTATGATGCTCTCACTCAATAAAGAATCCCTGCACTTTGATTCATCCACCTTTGTATGGAGTCAAATTAAATGTTAGCCTTGTGCTAGTATTTAAATTAAAGCAAAACAATATTAAATATGTTCTTAATTCTGTGCCGATTTATATGAAGCTCTGAGACTTTCTCTTCCCTCATTCTTATCTTATTGAAGGCTTAAGTTACACATTATAATAAAAACTACGATCTATTTAGTTACAAGACACTTTGGAGGAATGTCACACTTGCTCTCAACATTCCACTCTGGTGAAGGTAAAAATAAGCCTGTCATTTAGGGGGAAAACCCAAAACCAAACAACACTTCCTGATTGATTTTAAGTGGCAAAAAAATGATGACAAGAATGAAGGAAATAGGAGTCTAACTGGGAATAAGGGTAAGCCGTTTGGGGGTTTGCAGAGAGGTAACACATGGAGGAAGAAAGGACTCATTATAAATTGCCCTTTCATGCCAAAATGCCAAGCTGCCCTTTCAGTAGCAGCAGGAGACTTACAGCTACTGTAACATAGTTTTTGTTGTGCAGCAAAATGCTCAGTATTCCACAATTGGTTTATTTTCAGTGAGAATGTGTTAATAGTGCTGTTGAATCACAAACTACTGTTGACAAAATAGCAACTGAGAAGTGGGAGGCTAGGCAATAATAACCTTTATTTTTGTATTCCTTCTTTTTGCTATCCTAAAAAAAATCTACAACAAACACAAATATAATTATTCATATTTAAAGCAATGTTATCCTGTTTTGAAATCCATTTCCTCTTATTTACTTTTAAAATACATTTTTTAAAGGTGGCTACATCAGAAGTTTTGCCTTCCACAACCAAAGAATTAAAAGATAAAAGATTGAAAAGAAATTTAAATGCACTCAAAGAGCTACAGAACACCTCAGGGTATACATTATTAGTAGCCTAATGTGTTGAAAGCCCTTTCTCCATTTGGTTGTCTTGCTTCACAAAGTGCCATAGAGAGCAAGTGTATTCAAGTAGTGCACAGCTTATATTTGCCTGTGGGACAGAATGGAGTCAGAGAAGAGGCAGAGGTGTGGGGAGAAGAAGAGGGATTCCAGCCATTCCAGGACATGTTTAAGAGGTTAGAGCAAATAAGCCCAGACAGGCAAAGCAACAAATGATCACTAAGCTGCAGAGGAAATGAGCCCCAAATACTTTGGACTTGCCATTTTTCTGCTAACAAAAGGTATTATGAAACTCTGTGACAAGTTCTTCATCTCCTAAAAATAGCTGGGGGAGTTAGGTGGCAAACACCTGTGGGGGAAGTCTGAAATGTCTGAAATTATAGCTGTGTTGATCACCTTTGTGGGCACCAACATGATTGCAAGGTGTTTTGTTGTTTTTTCCTGACCAGTTTGTTTATTTTGGAGAATGAGGTAATTACATCCAAAACTTGTTTCAGGCTGTCATTGAGGTCATAAAGTCAGGCTTGAAAAACTGAGAATGAAGCATCTGGTTTCATTCTCATTTCCCTGTGCATGGTACTCTCTGACTTCCTGTGCTGAAAGACTATTAATTTCCTTTGAAAATTACTACCTCTTTGAACGATTTATAATGAGTGCATTATGAAGGTTTCAGCTTTTCTCCTTTTTTTTTTCTGATTGTTTACAAATTTTGTAAACTATTTTGCAGGCTATAAAAAGGCATTTGCCTAATGGTACCAATCAGGAACTGTAGAACAGTGAATCAAAGGAAATTCTTCTTTACTGCATTTATGAAATCACTTGATACAGCTTTTGCTTATAAAAATTGTATGAAACAACTTTTTGTTGCTCCGTCTCTTTCTGAAATAAAGCCTGATCCTTTAATATATGAAATAATATTTCAGAAGCTATCAATCACATATATTTGATCAATATTAAAATGAATATACATTTTAATATTTAATGCATGTAACTATGTAATTCCTATTCCCCAATTTTGCTTTTTTTATGAGCCGGTTACCAGCTATGTTTGACTAGTTTGTCAAGAGAGCACTTTATGTGCTAGAGTACATAACAGGATCCTAAATTCTACTTCTATATGAGACCTCCTGTGATAGGAAAGGCAGTCACTAACTTTTAGACACACATTGAAGAAATCATTAAATACTGCTGGAAAGGAGGCAACCAGGCAGATAAAGAATGCCTGTCCATCTCATCTGTGACTACTTAATAGTTCAGTTTCATAAAATATAACATAAAATGCAACTGGGGGATAATTTGATTTGTGTTAATCCTTATACTTACTTTTAGCTGTATTAGCAGAAAGGTGGTGTAAGGTCAATGCAGATACACAATTTAGCTTATCCACATGATAATTCCAATTTTATTCATAAGGCTACTTCTTAGAAGGCAAACCTTATTTATATTTCCAATTACTAATAGATATTCTACTTCTCTTCCAGTGTGATGCATTGAAATCACACAAACAGTAAAAAGTGTCCTTTTAGTCCACTGTTCGCCTTATACACTGACCATTCAAATAATAGATCACATTCTTCAGAGTTAGATTGAAATATGTACAACAAATCTATGCAGATGTGATATATTTGCATGTTTAATTAGTTTCCTGCTTGTACAGATGACAAATCCTAATAAAAAAACCAGAGTAAATAGTATATGTCCAAATTCCAAAAGTCTGTTATAAGTCTGGTGGTGAACAAATACACAAGTTTATGGCTGTTTACTCCAGGGAAAAATCTGTTACCTGCCTAGGAGAAAATATTGTTTTCACTGTGTTTATTTCCTAAAGCAATTTTGTAAAGTAATAAAAAGGATGAAAAACTTCCTGTGGTGTGTCAACATGCTGGCGCTTCTCACATAATTTAGGCGATTTAACATTGTTAAAGGAGTGTCAGCAGTTCTTCTCTTGTCTCTGATTGCCAAAGAACTAGACTTCTCTTTTTGTAACTACTTTCTACTTTAGCTGAACTAAATGATGTGACAGAAATGATAGCTGTTTGTCCCTAAAAAGCAAGGTCCTCTTTTCCCAATCTCCCAGTATAATAAAGGGATATAAAAAAATGTCTTTAAGACTTGAAGGAAGTGAAAACATCCTAACATGGGCAGTTACTTCTCTCCCATTAACTATATAAAGACTGTAGATATCTCCAGAGGGTAATTCCATCTCCTTGAATTAAACACTTACCTCTCCTACTTCAAATAGGAGATGGCAAGAGGGTACTTTAGCATAATAGCCTGCAGGTTGGTAGAGTCACCCTGACACGAGAGACAGGAGCTCTCTGTGCCTGCAGCCTGCAGCCTGATGCCATCTGCCTCACTGCTGGCCAAAGGATCTCTGGGGACAGCACAGGGCTGAGGCTGTGCTTCTCCTTCCAGAGGCTCTTCTCTGTGCTATCCCTACAGCCACACATAAAATCCTTGCCAATGCTGTTGACAGGAGACAGGGGGCTCATCAATACTGTCTGGTGGGATTCATCCAGCAGGAATATTGCTTAAGTGCAGCAGGTAAACACTTATCTCCTGCAGCCTGAGTGCTGTATCTCCCTTAACCTGGGTGGCTACTCAGGTATTACCTACCGTGGCCAAATTGGAGATTTCACTCCCTATACTCCAGTGTAGATTTTATTTTTGCAGATTTTTTACCCCAATTTAGCTCTCTGATTTTATAAACAGTGCAGCCCCACAAACAGTTGTTTTGGCACAACTGAATGGCTGGGTACATAGTGTGGGTATACAAGCAGGACGAGAAAAGTCCTGTATTGGTTTTGGTTTGCTAATTTTAGAATTCCTCAATTTTGAATTTTTTCTAATTAATGCACCACTGAGTGTGGTGGATTCAGTGCTGGTTAATCACTAGTGCACTTACTTTTTGCTGTGAGTTAGGATTAGGAGAAAGGTAAAGCAGGCTCAAAATTTCAAGAAAGTATAAAGAAAGTTTTATTAACAGTAACTAAAAGAAAAAGAAATCAGAATTAAAACAAACTCTTCAGATACTTCTCCTTACAAGTATTCTTTCTAACTGTTAGTGTAAAGAAACAAAACTTAAAGTTTCTAGTTAGTTTACTACCTATAAAATAGTCTTTTCTTCAGTTCACTCAGGGAGAGGAGTCTCCCTTGTTATGGAGACTTCTCCACAAGGGGAAAAGAACAGTTCTCTTGTGGCTCTCAATGTCCTCACGAGCACCCGCCTGGGGGAAAACCTGCTCCGTGAAGTTCCTCCCATTTCTACAACCTTCCCAGAGCTGTGTTTGTGAGTTATGTTAACTTTGGGGTTACTGTTTTAAAGATGAGCTGTTTAAAAGAGTAAAGGTTCTTATTATCTGTCTCAAAGATCAACTTCATCTCTGGCAACAGAGGTCTTCTTCTCTCCTGGGGGCACAGGATCTCATCTTTTCTCTGTTTAGGCTTCTCATGGGATTACAGTTCTTTCATCAGCTGCTTACTTTAGTTTGGAGACCCTTGCTTAAATTCGAACCTTTCATCTTTCCAGCAGTCTCATGTGTTATAGGGAAAGAGAGTCTTTTCTCTATAGCTCACAAGAGGATTTCTATGGTAATTGTGATGTTGGGTTTCCTGAATCTCCTAGCAGCATGCCTGCTAAGGTCTTCTTCGTAAGGGAAAGCTTTTGCTTTCCCACCAGCAGTTCTATAAACATTTTCTGTATTCTCAAAATAACACCTGCTGTTTTCTAGCCTGTTCTCATGACATGGGATGATAAGGGTCATTCTTGTACTAGGTACAGAAGCATTCAGGCATTCCTGCATTCTGCACTAAGCAGAGCATTGTACCAAGCTGCATTATACAAGGCATTAAGCCTCAGGCCTGGAGCGTGGAGCCAAATACAATAAAACCTTTTTAAGCCTTCTGANTTAAGCCTTCTGATAAATGGAGTCAAAGTCTTTATGCATGAGGGGAAACAACCAAGACAGTTGGAAACGGCTCGTGCGACACAACAGCAGATTTTAGCTCTAAAATCAAGGCATCTTCTCATCTCTCCCATCTGGGGTTTAACTTCTTCTATACCGACCTCCATATAAGGAAAGAGGAAGTTTTGGGTTTTTTCCCAACTTTAACATGTGTTATTTCACAGAGGTGTGTACAATGTTCATCACTTCTGTGAAACATTCTCATCTCAAACTACAACAAGTTCATATAAATTTCTGCAGCCAAGTTTTCCATGAAAGAAAGATCAGCAAAAATAGGCCAGATGTAGATGTCTTTAACTTAGCAGTTGGAGATTTTCTGTATTTGTGACTGTTGTACTCAGATAAGCCTTCTTTACCCCTTTCCTTTCTTCTGTCTTCGTTTGCAATTCCCTGAAGTTTTAAAAATGAATGAGAATGTCTCTCAGGTTTTGAGGAGAAATTAAATCCATGCTTCATGAGATTCTCTCACCTCATAGGAAGTGTTCTGTGCCATTTTGGAGTGCTGAGATTTCTTAACTTGTGGCATGAGTTTTGTTAAAAAAATAGCTTTGGGGAAGTCAGATTGACACAAAATGTTTTGGTCTGCATGAGCAATGGGCTCATTCATTGCTGAATAAAGGGTGTAAATAAAAATATTTATTGCTTTTCTTTTCCTCTTTGCATTCCCATTCATTATGACTGCTGTTTTCCCTTCCCAGGTGCAGATGTACCTGAGGAAAATTATAACCTTTTTGTAGCATTATTATTGCATAGGGAAGATACAAGTTATACTGGGTGTTTCTAAATATATATTTGTTTAATATTTCTTCACTGGAATACCAGCCTACAGCAGCTGTGTAGATGTAGAAGAACTCTTAGCATCCATTGCTCTGCTTTACTATTTTGTTCAGAAAGGAAAAAATGTTTCTCTTCTCATATATGCATTATGAAAAAGATAAACTGAGGGTTCCCATTCATGGAGGAGGAGGGAGGTAATCAAAACATTGTGGAAGCAAAATGATTGAATAACCTAAACTGTTTCTAGAAGGTCAAAAAAGAATCTGAAGTTTAATCCTCAAAACCTTTAGTAAGGTGTGTTTTACTGGTAAATGTCCATAGAATTGTGAATATAATTTTAATAAGGACCATTCACAAAGTAAGGTTCTGCCAAAGAGATAAAAAGACCTGATATTCAGATACCTCTTCTACTGTTTCAGATCCAATTTTGTGTATTTATGTTATTAGTGACTTCCATGAAGTGTTCTGAGGTGTTCAAATGAGTTTTCCTGAGATACTCCAGATATCTGCAAAGAAAGTAATGAAGTTTTTTATTACAAGAGAAGCCATGGAAATGCAACAGCAAATATGAAACAAATCATCTATGAAAAAATCAAATATGAAAGAAACAAATATGAAGGGCCTTTGCTTTATATTTATTAAATTAAGCAAATTAAGCACAAGGAACCAATGACTACATGGATGTTTGGACTTTCACCTGTACATATTTTTATGTGATGAAGATATTATTGGGGTTGAATATATTACTTTTACCAATTATTTTGTTCTATGCCAGGAAAAAAAACTCCACAGGTGGCTTCTCAATCTTATCTTTATGTGCATTCCATTTAAATGTTTTTCTCATTTTGTAACTGTAGCAATATTAGTTTTAAAGGGTTTTCTTTTTTTACATCATAAATAGAGTGTTTCACAAGAAGAAATGTGTCCTTAGGCTGACATAGCCCCTATAGAGTTGTGAAGCTAACATTCTTTTCCAGTTACTCTTTAAATAATTGATAAATGACAGTGTGTATGCATGTTTGCTATCAGAATTATTTCATTTTGCACCAGATTAACATAAATGGATCTTTATATTGCTGTCTAAACATAAACTGTATTTTAAAATATTATAGCAACCCAAATCCTAAGAGGCTGTTGAAAAGCTGTTTTAAACAGATTATTTTTAAAGTTATGTGCTTAACGAGATAGTCAGTATACCTCTCCAGACTATTTAGCAATGTATGTCTGCACCTTAATTAAGCTAACTACTCTTGCTGCAGCAGTATGGCTATTAGCTCATTCATTTACCAAACAGTAACCATAAACAGCATTTTCATCTCAAAAATATAATAAGCAGCAGTCAGGAAAACAGAGTATGCAATTTGAATTAAAAAAGGGTAGTTCTTGTTGTTCAAATAGGAACTAGAACTCTAGAACATCCAGGCTTGCAGATGGCTCTAGCAGTAAAATAATTTTCTTTTTACATAGCTGGATAGATTGTACGCCAAACCTAGCTTAAAGCAATTATAGCTATCTGACCTCTATTCAGTCTTCTGATCCAAAGCCTACTTCCCTTTACCTTTGTAAGTTCACAGACCAAACCAAGATAAATCACATCTTATTTGTTTTATGCTTACAGTTTTTTTAAACCTTAGAAACAGACTCATGGAAACTTCCTACTTACTCCTGGTTTTCATATCCCTTGGTCTTTACAGTGGGGTGACTTAGGAGGCAGTTTGCATCTTGACCAGGTCATCAGCAAATAATAAGGAAACCAACTTGCCTCATTCCTGGTCTGTGTAGCCTCACTGGCCATGTTGGGTTTATGTTGTCAAACTACAACTCTGATGCATGCTTTTTTCCCTCTAGATTTTAAGAGACAGCCCTTTAGCTCCAGAAATGTTACCCTTTCAGCTTAAAAAGAGATCTTGCTTTTTTTTTTTCTATGCATGTTGACATCTTCTATCACTCCTGTTATTTCATTAATATTTCCTGTTGAGTTCAAGGGAGTCTACCAATACAGTGTTACCAGTGCTAAATAACTTCTTTTACATTTTCACATATGAATACTTCTATAATCAAAACTCACTAGCTATTCATATTTTCTGTAAGATGCATACTCTTGTTTATCCACTGGAAAGAAAAGGAAGTATCATGGCTAAATGATTAACTCTTTAGTACACCAAAACAGAGAAAATGAGTAGCACAGTAGAATTTGTAACTAAGAGTGGGCTTGGGAAATATCCCTTGTCTATGTAGAACCAGAAAGATGACAGGACAAGATGAGATCTCCTCAGCTGGTAAGCAGCAAGAGTGCAAATAGTTTTGATCTGTACAACAGAGAGGAGAAGAAAAGGGTTGGTTGACTCCATTTTGAAAAGAAAATTATTGGCACACAGTGACAAGAAAGGAAAGCTATTGAATGCTCTTTTTGATCAGAATTTACCCAAAAGGTCAGTTGTAAAAAGATGATTGTCACCACTGCTAAGTGTGACACAATCTTGAATAAAGCCAGATCATCTTAGAAACCAGAGAGGGTATTAGGTATACATTAGTGAGAAGCATTTTAGATATATGCATTCCAAATACAGCCTCATTACATTACTTACAACCTACAAGAGACTGAGCTTCTGTTCAAAATCCATTTGCTAACTATAGGAAGTTTCTAGATTATATAAATAGCAGTAAAGTAGAAGTTATAAATTTTGTGTGGCACAGAACAGCCAGTGCATATGGTTTCAGAGTGAAAACTCTCTTCATATAGCTTTATTTCTTTACTGTTTTTTTTCAGTTGTGACCAGCTCAAAACTAAATCTTTTGCAAATCGTAATGTGTGTGTTAGCATCCACCTAATTACTGCTAAGAACATTTAGTACTCATACTGAAAGAGTAAATCTGTATTTGATGGTGTTGCTGCCATCAATACATCTTTGGGATTCTCTTCTTGGCCTTTGAGCTTATGCTCTCACAGCAGTCTATGCTTTATGAATAGGCATGATATAATCAGATATTTAGTTGCTTTGTTCAGTTCTAATTTCTTAAAATAACACATCATTTTTGTATGTATTACTAAGTGTTTTTATAATAATGTTAAATTTATGCAGTTAATTCTCTCATTGTGGCAATATATAATAATGTAACCTCATACAATTTTATTTATTACACAACATCTGTTTTTGTTACAGCTTAACATATGCATTTCACTAGTAAATTATAGTTTTTATGTTCTACTTATGCCATTGTCTTCATCTTTATACCTTTGTTGAATAATATGTTTCCTGATTTTCCTTTTTAACTATAGTGTGAGAGTAATTTTCTCAGCAAGTGTGTGCGTGCCTTTTTCTTTCAGGAAAGATAATGTCCATAATAGACAACTAGAACTTCACTAAAGTAATGAGAAAAGACATTGTGGAAAAAAAAAAAAAATTGATTCCAGTAATTAAAGTGTCATAAGCATGATTCTTCCTTTGATACTGCTTTTAATGTTGAAACTTAGAGAAATGTACACATCTTGGTATCTTGAAACTGTGGGATACTATTATTTGTATTTATTAGCTTATGACATTATAGAATCTTAAAATATCAGGTTGGAAGGGGACCTCGAGGATCATCTGATCCAGTCTTTCTTGGCAAAGGCACAGTCTAGACAAGATGCCTAGAACCCCATTTAGGTGATTCTTAAAAGTGTCCAAAGCTGGGGAATTCACTGCTTCCCCAGAGAGGTTATTCCAATGACTGATTGTTCTCATTGTCAAAAATTTTCCTCTTGTGTTTAATTGGAATCTCCATGGGGATATCTTGTACTCATTACCCCTGTGGCTCCTGTTTTCCCTGTGACTCCTTGTAAAAAGGGAGTCTCCATCTTCTCTGTAATCACTTTTTAAATCCTGGAACATGGTAATAAGGACTCCCCTAACCCCTCTATTTTCAAGGCTGAACAATCCCAGCTCTTTTGGCCTTTCCTTACATGGCAGGCTTCCCAGTCTTTTGATTGTCTTTGTGGCCCTTCTATGGACCCTCTCTAAATCATGTTTGAACTACAAGAAATACTGATAGAGCAAAAATCTATACTTTTGACTAAACAATCTCCTTTACTTCTGAAATGCAATTAGACAGGGAGTTGCTGTTCTGAAATCTGTCCAAAATGCACTAAAGTAAAAGTCATCTATAAATTTGCTTGTAACATCCTCAGTGCCTGTCTTAGCCATTCTTAATGCCAATAAATTGGAAGTTTATGAGAGGTTTGAGAAAATCCTGTTGATCACAACTATTATACCTCTTCCTATTTAAGGATTAAAAGATCATATCCAAAGCAAGAAAAATATGCCATCGATTACTAGTGTCAGTTTAACAATATTGTTAAAATTAAATTGCCCTTTAACACACTTTTCAAAGAAGAAGGAGGAAAATAACAAAAAGTGTGAGATGAAAATTAATTCATTTGTGCAAAAACTTTTGCCCTACTCTTTTTTTCTCCCTTGACATTTTCTGCCCATTGGCCTACTTTTCATCTGTGGTCCCACTGACACACAGCTCTTTACACTTGTATTTGACCATATTGATCAGTATTTAAGCATTCCTTTTCAGAAATACCAGAAGATACTTAAGAAAACCCATATTTACAGAGATTTTTGCATACTATTTTATAATGAATTCTTAGTTATGGATGTGAAATTGGAGATCAATAGAGAGAATTGGATTCCTTAGAAGGGCATGAAATTCAAGACTTTTTAAGCTCATGGCTCAGCAGCTTGGTAAGAGAAAGAAGGTTAAGGAGAGTCCAATCTTTCCTATTTATGGCAATCTGGAAGCTTTATTGCAAGAGAGTTTCCCATTAAAAGTCAGCTCAGGGTATAAATGAATACAATGCTAGAGTGAGTATGTGATTAATTTGAATACAGAGTAGAGTGAGGCCTGTTCTGTATCAGTAGGAGGGGCAGGGTCTATTTTATAAAATATGAGGACATGACTTTTAAATATACAAGCACTACAAAGTAATTTTGTGGTGTTTCAAGTGAAATTTAAAATGATCACTTATACAGATGACTGGGGACCTTCCAGCAGAAACAGATACTGAAAAACTCTGGTGTTTATACTGATCTTACACATGAAATTTCTTTTTCTTTTGTAATATAAAATTTAGCAATTGTATTAATACCAAGTTTATTATCATGTGAACCTAATCCTCAACAGCTATTTCATATTATTTCAAGCAAATTATCTAACTAATGTAATAACAAGTGATTTTTTTAGCTTACAAGCAGTTTATCTGATGCTGTCAGCCAAATTGTCTCATAAATATTGCTGTTATTCCTGAGAGCTTCAAAATAACAGAATTGTGTAATTCTTTTAGACAGAAGAAGTGAAATGTGACATAATACAACAAAGAAAAGGTGTTTCTATAATTTTATTTTTAATCAACTGAAACTGAAGTAAATTAATGGGTTGATTATGGAGTGGTAGAAGATATAATATCTGCAAAGTCTACAGAAAACCTCTTAAATTTTGTTGCCTCAGTTAAGGTATTTGTCTATTCTACTGGCAACTGGCCAATTTAATGAATTTTGACATCAGGAATTAATTTAGACTGGTATGCTGTGTTGTAAGTACTAAATGTATTTTAAAACTCACTGGCTACATTTCTATTAGTTTCTGTCAAGACACTTCATTGTCTTGTGTTATATACAATTGTATATGATGTGATGTGATGGTATAAAATTCCTTATTTCTTCTGTTATTTTACTACCCCTTTTGTCATATTAAATGCTGGACTGTGAACTGCAAATGTTATTATCTGTACAACATTGAGGAATTCTGAAACAATGCACACTTGACAAACTGTGAACTCTTCATGAGCAAGGTCAGTAGACTGCCTATAGACTGAGGGCAGAGGAACAAAATACATTTAGTTACAGTCTTCAACAAACTTTATTCTATTTCAGTCCACTCAGAATGAAAAGACCAGGTTGGAAAGAGGGACCTAAAAGGAAAGGAGCCATTTGACTCAGTAAAGAAGCAGCTCAAAAGCTGTGGATAGGACTTTTAGGGGAAAGAAATAAAAGGAGAGTAATGAGGTTCAGCAAACATATCATATACTGAGTAAACCTCCGATGAAAATGAAAGTTGTGTTGTGGTGTCTTTTTCTTCCAATACTTGCTAACAGTTCAGGTGGAAACTTTAGGTGGGAACCAAAACTATAGGTGTCTAAATCCAAATCTTAAACTGAATTTGTAGGAGTTAAGATTTGCAGTTCCCTTCCCAAAGAAAGCTGAGGAGGGAGGAAGTAAGCTGAGGAGCATGAGCTGTAATGCATGTGCTGGTGAAATCTCTTAAGAAGTAGTTAGAGACATTGCAAAAGAAAGCTGACAGAGAGGGTGAAATCTGGAAAGGGGGTGTGGAGAAGGTGAGTGGTAATAAACCAGGAAGATCAACAATAGCACCTACTGTGATTGAGGAAAACCTAGCTAACAAGACATTTCTGCTCACAGATTTTCTTCATAGGGAAATGATCCCTCCTCATGAATTAAAGTGCTGCCCACAGGAGCTGAAGTTTCAAGCCTAATGACAGAGTGGATTAAAAATAAAATGGAAGCCTGGCAGGCTGGAAAAACTGTGAGATTAAAGATGATTCTTCCCATGAGGAAAAGATGTATTGGTTGGTCATGAGTGACTCACTCCTGTGTGTGATGAAAACTTTGGTCTAGTGTCTGGACCTAGTCTTGTGGCTAGTCTGTCTACTAGGAGCTTAAATCTGAGGGATATTGCCAAAGCCATATAGTCAAATGACAATTAGCTGGGACTAATTCATGCAGGCATGACTGATTTCAGTGTCACTCTAAGCAGATAAAAAGTGACTGCAAGTCTCTTGGAGGAAGCTGGGGGCATCAGAGCTGTTGTAATGTGCTAGGTCATTCAGGAAAAATGTGTGTCATTCAGTGCTCATATGCAAAAGTAGCCTACCAAAATAGGCTCTGGCTTCTTGGACAATAGCATGAACTTGCAAGAAAATACAGGGGGAAATGGAACTGGCTTTGCCTGAAGAAAAGAATAATGTTTCAACTTAAGAAAAACTACACAAAGGGCAAGCAGTTTCTTCCTTGGTTCTGTGATGGATTACATGAGAAGCAATGGGATTAAACTGTGACTGGAGGAGTCTGGTTCAATATAAGGAGAACTTCCAGTGCTAAGTAGAGGTGTATTTGCTAATAGATTGACTTATGAGGCATTAAGAGACTCATTGTGGCAGGACTGTACAAATGGTTTCGACAAACAGCTTTAATCGATTGAGTTGCTTTTCAGCCATATGTTGCTGTTGTTTTGTATTATCATAGAATGAACAAATTCATATCAATGCTTGCAACTTGCATTCAGAAATACTAGGATAAGATAAACTGTGGATACTATTAAAGTTTTTCCCCTGTCATTCTGGTAAAAAATCTGAAAGTAAATACTATATACTAGGTATTATATTGTCTAAACATTAAGTTGTAATGAAATGGTAAGTGAAAAGTAAAATTGAAGTTGGACTTATCTATATAATTTAATTGCCTTGAAAAATCAGGAGGTAATGAAATCTGGTATTTTACAGCAGGATAGACATATAGATCAATTTTTATTAGTTTAATTTAACAGTTTAAGTCTGTTTTCTGCTGGAAAAATGACACAGCTTCCTTACTCTGTAGTAATAAGTAACATGAGCTTTTTTTACTCTTAATGTGATTGATACTGCAGTAATCATACTCCAGTGAGCAAATACTATTATCATATAAGCCACAATTATCCAGTTCCATTTCACTATCTGAAGCAATGATTCCATTGTCTCCCTCTGGGTCAGGTTTTTTTCATATCTTTTCCATTCTTATTGTTCAGAGTCCTTCTAATACATCTTCAGTACAGAGACATGTTTCTTACTTTCAGATGGGACCCTAATAGCTTCTTCAGGCACTGGATTTAATTTGTTTTCAGTGTCTTTAATAGTGTGTTGCTGTTGGTACTTCCTTTATGGAGATTCATTGTTATAAAACTGTTTGTACCAGATGTATATTCTTTAAAGAGGCACAATAGAATTCTTTAAAGAGGCACAATAGAATTTTTAGACTTTAATGTCATTAAAGTGATACCCAGTTTTAGGAATGCCTATTAAATATCGCAGGATTAAGTGATGCCATTCATTTGTCAAGTAAAAAAAACACAGCACTTTTTAAAAAATAAAATTTTAATTGGAGTAAAATTATTTGCAGTCCTATTATCAGAACATCAGAGATGTTTGAAGAGTAGATTTTGTGGTTTTGTCCTTAGGGCTCCTGCTATGCTTCCGTGTAGTAGGCACAAATCTGGTATTTCTTTCTGCTATCCGTCCATTACTTCTGTGCTTATAGTGTTCACTGTATCACTGAATCCCTTTGAGTGAGAAAGAAAATGTTTGATAATATGCAGGTTTCTGATCACATTTCAAATGGCCATTTGTGCTTTGATAGTGCTTTTACATATCCTAAATTAATAATAACTCTCAATATACAAATATTTTCTCTCAAAAGTTCAACACCTCTCTTAGGAATGATTTCTATGCATCTGCTTCTGTTTTTGGAGGTGCATTCCTGACTTTTACTAGCCATATTTTGTTGTCCCCAAAAATATTTATCGAACACCTGCATTTATTGGAGCTCACAAAAACATGGAAGCTCTCTGCTTATTTTGTTCAGCTGGCTAATACAAAGGCAGTCAGTAGGATTTAAAAGGAAACTTGTGGAGTTCTGCTTTCCAGATGTGACCTCAAGACTATCTCAGGCCTCTCTGCCTCTACTTCTGTATAAGATTAAAATGAAACATTTTAGTTTCCATATGGATTAAGATGATCCATGAGAACTGTTATACTGTACCAGAATAAAGATTCTTCTAGTCCTATGTCTGGTGATAACTAAAGAATAGTTATATTTCCTTATGTCTTTCCAGCCATCTGCTACTTTAGGACTTCTTCAGACAGCTGATTAGGGACTTCTTGAATAATGTCTACTCTGTCCTCATTGTCTATAAACTTTACAAATATTTGATCTCTTTTTGTGATTTTTTTTCTCCCAAGAGAGATTTTATAACATTGATTATATAAGCTGAAACATACCATCTTGGTTCTCACTTTTGTTCTCATTTAGGAACCATAGTGAGGATGACTCAGCCTGCAGGTATCTATAGGAACAGACTCAAAAGAAGAGGTCATGCTTGTGCTTATGCATTATTCAGTGTTGAATCAACCCTCTCCTCTATGTAACTGTTCTTATATTCTGGAGTTTTTCCCTTTCTTCCTTCAAGGAAATTGATGCTGAGTTCCTTCAGGCTGAGTATGTTTGCCATCCAGTAAGTCTAGTTGTCTAGTGTTGAGAAAAATCCAACTAGGACATGAAAATGCTAGAAATTATAGAACTAATCCCAATCTTTTATCCTTTGAACCATTCAGATGGTAAAATGTGATCAACGCACGACAGAGAATAGTGCCATCACTGGTAGGTCAAGAAGCAGATGTGAATGAAATACTTCCTGTGCTCCCATATTTTCCAGAACATATCAACTGATCATTTTGTGTAACTTAGCTTATATGGGTTTTTGGTTTGAACTCTAAAATCTACTGCAGCTTGTAAAACCAGCACCAAGAATTGCTATATTCGTTCTATAGGCAATGATACATATATTTGAATTCATTCACCAATATATGATGTATTTTGTGGGGGCTGTTTCATGCTTCTTTGAAATCTTCTCTGATTCTTCCAATGCACATATACTCTTGGACAACAAAATTTCACAATCTTACCACAACCTACCTATCCCACTGAGTAAACAAAAGCCCAGCAAGGACAGAAAGTAAGACTAAGCAACTAGTAATTTCAAGTGTTATGTGCTTGTTCTTACTCATTAACATAAGATTATCACAGCATGGACTCATGTTTTCTTCCAAATTTTAATGATCTGGCTTCCTGTTTGGAATCACTTAACATCCCAATGTCAGAAACTGTATTGTTGCTTGTCTTCATCTCTGCATGAGAGGAAGGATTATGTAATGAATTTACATTCTTCTCAAGCTATTCTATTTTAATTACCTGTTAATGAACGTGAGTCAGCAGTTGTTTAATGCAAACAATTGATAGAGAAGGTTTTAGAGTCTAAATTGTTTGGGGAAATCCATATAAATGGCTAGCATAAATTAAAATAATAAAAGGCCTTTTATAAATTGGAAAATTACTGTGACCTGCAAAGTTATATGATAGCTACAGACTGCATAAAAAAGGCACTGGTGCCCATTTGTTTCATATGTTGCCCTTCAGTCCTGGCTTGTTCCCTAGGTACTCCAAGGGAATGGTCTCTGTCAGGATCTCTGTCATAACAACTAACACCTACTCCGTTATTATTTCTTGTAGCGGACCAGATGTATTACCTGAATCTTAATTGTCTATTAGTCGACTTTCCCATTATCCCTTTAGAACTTTTGAGTCTAATTTACAGTATAGTTTATCATGAAATAGGATTGAAGTAAGTGTGGTACACATAGAGTTTTCAAGCATCTGCTTGCTTCTATTTAAATTTTTAAGGACTGGGGAAACCTGGAATCTCTTGATCTTACAACTGTTAAGTGTCCTTGGTGCTTATTGAAAGAAATATTTCCTCATAATCTCATGGGGATCCTGTGATTAAATTTGAATAGAAATTTCATTAATATAAATAGGTAAGAAAGGGAAAAAACAAAAACTTTAATAAATAGTAGTTTTCAAATTACACCTTAAAATCCTCATATGGAAACTGAAAATACTTACTGCTGTGCTATTTGCCCCAAGAAGGTCTGAAACAGTATCTCTCAGAGGAGTGAACCATTCAGTTCAGCTTTAGCTGAAAGTGAAAATTTAAAACCCAGCTTTTATGAGCTTAATCAGCTGCATTTCAGAAGAGGGCAACAATAATAGGCTACAATTCATGCAAAAAGATAATAGTATGGAACAGTATTTTTCTGCATTACTGCTTCTGTGGCACTAAGACTTTTAAATTATAACATTTAAAAAGCCCCAAACATCTGCAATCACTGTGCACACCTGAAGCCAAGGCCTGCTCATTTGTGTACCTGCTGAGAAGTGCTGTGTTCCATGTTCTTGTTTGTCTTGTGTGTGCAGAGCAGGCACAGCCATCACTGTGAAAATATCCATCTGTGGTTGCAACAGCTAGCGCACAAAAATGACTGAATTTGGCCATGGGACATTTTTCATTATGTTCCACTTCATATCATCTCCCTTGCCAGTATTCTTCATATCTGTGATAGCCAAACATACTGCAAGATGAATTTTTGGAAAATATCTAGTAAAATGTATTTGTACCATTAACAATCAGTTATGCTTTGAACCAATCTTTGATAGCTTTCACTAAAATATGTTCTTCCCATCCCTGAAAGTTTCCAAAGCCAGAGCTCTGGATGGAGCTCTGAAAAACCTGGTCTAGTGAAAGGTATCCCTGACCATGGAACTCGATGATCTTTAATGTTCTAATCTTAACCATTCTATGTTTCTGTGATACCATTATTGGTCTTGTATTACCACCACTTACCTGTTTGCTTGTCAGATACAAGATACTGCAGAGACCTTATTTTTGACTCCTTCCTCCTTCCACCTTGAATTGATCATCAGTTCCCAAGTTACTTTCTCTGTAGCATTCTTAGAATTTTTTTTCCTAATTTGCATTCATGGAAATTGAATCAGAATAGAATGTCATCCCTCAGCCCCTATTTTTTTGTGCTTGAAGCAGAAGCAGGTAGTTCTTGCTAGCTTCAAATCAGCCTACATTGTCTTTGCCTTCAGACAAGAGTTTGTTTTCTAGCTTCTTCTTTTGTGTCCTTTTGTGCCATTCCTGATTTTTAATTGCTCTGTATAAACACATCTTTCTAAAGAATATTCTTAAAATGCCTTTGTTTTTTTAATATAGTATCTGCTGGTGTGTTTTATTTAGAAATATTACATTCATGTATATTTGCAGTGTATTGTACTGGTGTCCTCTGATGAAAACAAATTTTATTTAATTTCATCAGTTACATAGTGCTGTGTGCTATGACTGAGCTTAATAACATAGTATACAATGAGTTCAGTAAAGTTATGGAAGACTGAGGCAACATTTCTCTTTTAGATAAACAGTAAAGTAACAGAAGATTTTTTTTTTTCTCTATTCATTTCTGGAAAATGTTTAATTTTAGGTTTTAATTACCAAATATTTTAGATCTGGGAATTAAATTTTACTCAGTGTACATGCTAGGAAGAACATATGTGTGCTGCCCAAATGTTGAACTTTATTTTTCTGTAATGTCCAGTATTTATGCACATGAATGATAATCATTTAGATGTTCCTAAAACTAATCATACTTTACAATTTTTAGTTTCAGGTAGACTTGAACAACCATAATGCAGTTTTGAAGTTTCTGTAAAAGAATTAAAAATAATGCATTTCCAGAAAGCACCATATTACCTGAAAGATAAACATAGTTGTTTTAATTAATCAAAATAACAGCAGTTAAAACAACCATGTAATGTAGGTGCTTAAATTGTACTTCAGAAAATGAGCTGGAAATTTTTGAATGAGAAAGTGATGTTACAAGTATGTATTTACATTTCAGAAGAATATTGGCATTACACAGTGCACCTAATGTACTTTATATCTGTTTAAAAAAATAGAATCTCTCTGTTTGAAGTAAACAAAACCAATCCTAAATTATTTAATATGTAACTGTAACTTGCCACTAAGTAGATATTCTCAGTATTTTGTTTAGAAAAATAAAATTTCTTTTTCTGAACATTATTCTTTCTGAACTTAAAATTTTCTGGCTGTTAGCTGTAGTCTTTGCTTAGATGAAAATACATGCTTTTGACAAGGGCTTTAATAGTTTCTACTAACACAAACAGGGATTCATCATGCTGGAGTAATTAATGTTTGATTTAGGAATAAATCCCAGAAATCTTTAAAATATCTTTTATGTCAAAAAACGTGGGTTTTATCTGCTTTCTATTTTTAAAAAAATCACATAAGATAGTTGGCATCTTGTATGGATTCGTTTTATACTAGTTCTTTTTCCATTGAATGTCCTTGCTCCTCTAGTGCTTCTCCTTAACTGACATTGAAGAAAGGAGGAAGCTGAGGCTGATGCATATGCAAGAAGGAAGGGTAGAAATGTTCTTCAGACACTTTTGTTGCAGGATAGAGTTGAAAACCAACTGAAATTGCTTGCCAGCATGTTCTTGACAGTGGGAATTATCCTTTGATCGCTGAACTGTGGGATGTCAGTGACAGACTTGCTCAGTATTGGCATGAGGATTTCAAAGAGCTTGCCACTTCAGCCTGCTTCTGAAGTCTGCAAAACACATTGCCACTCACATCTCTGCATGTAGTTGTTTAGGGACAACATTGTAAACACTGGAGGAAATTCAGTGGTGATTCTTCTATTCTTCTGAAAGGATGAAGCAGTTTAATGTTATACTGTGGTTTCAGGGCTTTTGAGATCATTCAGATACATTCTATATAGATACCTAGATGGCAATGTCTTTAATTTAAATATGTTTTTTTTCTAGCTATTAGGTATCTGCCATGAATGCAGATTTTAGATTTACTAGGTTGTCAAAAGCTTTCAGAGCTTATGCTTAAAAAAAATAAACATTTTTCTTCTAGTAATGGTAAGAATGGGTATGTTCTACATATAATTCTCTTTGTATTGGACACTTCTGTGACAGAAAGCTGGCAAAGTTTATTCAGATGGAGTCCATGAACTGCAGGGCTAAACAGAAACTCCTAATGAATTAGGTGTCTCAGCCTGGTTTTATCTTTACTTTTTACCTAGGGATATTGTTGAATGTTTTAAGAAAAAATTATTTGAACAATTATCAGAACTGATTTTGCATGCTTGATTTTGCACCTAGGATAAAAGGGTAGAGTAAGTGATGTTTCCAAAGCTTTTCCAGCCCAAATCTTCATAATTTCTTAAGGAAAGGAACTTGCTTGGAGTTTGATGACTTTGGTGGTTGGCAGTAAGTTGCTCTAAAATAATTTTATTTAGAGCTAAATATTCTCGTTTATTTTATATCTTCTAATAAGGATAAAAAAAAAAGAAAATTGCAGTGTTTCAGAATTTAGAAATAATTTTGTGTGTATGTACCTCTCCTGTATTCTAAACAGCAAAATGAACCACAGTGACCACAAAAATATCTCATTGTTCAGATGAGCTTGCAAAAGGTTTCAGTTCCTTTACTGCAGGAGATTTTTTTTTCTTTTTTGCAAGCATAATTTAGAAGGGAGAGTCTAAAATATGTGTCTAAAATCCGGTTGTTTTTTTGGGTTTGTTTTTTTCCTTCTAGTGACTGATTATTAATATATTTCTTTATTTCTTTTTATAGATTAAAAAAATCAACAGAAATTTTCCTGTAAACCAGCAGGTAAGAAAAAGAGCATTTGGATGTTTTAAATTTATAATTCTAATTGTCACTTGAACTATCTGTAATTGTGCAATAGCTGTTCATTATTCTACCTGAAGAATTCTCAGTAGATTTTCTTTAGAGAGTACCTCAGTGTTTTTACTTCCTTAACTCAAAGGAAATTGGAGTGTTTCATCAAAGTGAGACCATTCCTAATCTTTTCAAATTAACCTATTTTATGCAGGTATATATACTTATTCTTCAGATTGTGTCTTACCAATTTTACTATAAAAGGGGCATGTCATCATTATCCTTTACAGAATTAGCCAGAATAAATCAATGTTCCAAAAGTCTAAAAATTTATTGTCTTTTGGTTTTGGGTTTTTTTCTGTGTTGGTTTTTTGGGGTTTTTCATGGCGGTGTTTTTTGGGTGGTTTTTTTTTGTTTGATTGTTTTGTTTGGGTTTTTTTGCCTATTGACAAATGAAGGCATAAAAAGTTAATATTTGCACATCTATGTAAACAAAGTATGAATAAAAATTACCAGTGGGAAAACTCAGTACACTGTACAGTTAAGTAAGTATGTATATATTGTACAACTATTAATTATTTAATGACAATTTCCACACAAAGAAATGTGTTAAGGAGAAACATAAGATTCATAAGAAGGAAAAAATTGCTTCCTTGTACAAGGAGAGAAATATGTATAGGACTGAGCTGTAAACTCAACCTTCAAGAGGACAGATTTGAGGAAGAAAAGTGCTTTCCCCTCCCTTACACCAAATCTTCAGTTAGTCAACATATTTCTCAGTTCCCTTCTCTAGTCCAACTTTATTTATTCGGAACTGTGCTGAGTGTAACTCACAAAGGAGGGAGATATTTCTATTTTGTTTTCTGTTTTCTTCATGAGAGGATGGACAAATGTAAAAAATTAATGAAAATAATATGAGACTACTAATATTAACAATGATAACTATATGGGTAAGTTTAAATGAAGCTACAATAGATGAAGTTAACATTAGCATTAGGGAATTTTCATAATAGTTTATATAACATGAGATGCAGAGAATGCAAAGATATGCTCCTATCTCAAAAGAAGGAAGAAGATACTGCCTAGTGAACAACAAGCAGTTAGCTGACTCCATTTTCACTATTATGATTCCCCCTGAACTTACCTCTTTGCTTTAATTACTGTAAAAAATACAGACAGAAAAAATATAAACAACAGTTAAAATGTCCCACCACTCTAACATATAATTTAGGGATCTCTTCTGTTTTGGAACCCTTGGCACACAGGGTCAACAAGGCATTTTATTCTTCATTGGAACTCCCGTGGAAAGCAAAAATATCTTTCCTGGCTTTAATAGCTTTTTGGCTGTGCTATCTGTTAGGACAGCATGCAGTTATAATGCATTCATCTCTCATCAGCATCAGTCATTATACTCCAAAGGAATTACTATGGAGCACTTCAAGAAACTCAATCAAAAGGTCAAACTGGAAAGAGAGGCTGATTTGATGGGCAGTGAGGCTGGTAAGGTCTTGTTGCCTGTCAAATACTGGAGAAGGAAAAGGTATACTTATCTGTGGATGTCTGAAATTTTAGGGAACATTGAATTCAAAACCAGATTTCCCTTTGGGCTTACCTTATGTAGAGAAAGTTGCAGTTTTTTATCATAAAAGAAGTTAGGAAAAATCACCTAATTTAAGTGAAATAGTTAAATAATATTTTTGAGTAGAGTCAGAAAAGGCTACACAGGTGTAAGGTTAATTTCTGACTTCATGTGCAGCAAATATTAACATGGTATGCAGGGAAGAAACAGGACTTTTTACTTGTTATATCAACACATCATTTATCTAAAAAATTAAAATACCATCTCAAATACTCTTGTCATCTTGATTTTTTCTTTAAATAAAATAATTTTTTGTCTAAGAGGTTGAATAGCTAGTTCTAACTTCTTTCTGCAAGCACATCACAAACTTGAAAGCTGTCTTCATCTATTATGCTTCTTTTTAAAAAAAGGTTTGCATATTTAATTTCACTTAACAAATACCCATGGGTTTTTTTAATGAGCACTAGCAGGGTAATTGAAGATTATTTTCATTTAGAATTTTTATACATATATATGTGGATTTTAATTAGTTAAGTAAAGAGGGAAGGCGGTTGTCAAACGTGTCAAGGAACCAACCCTTAGGATTCCTTCATGAAAATATTCTTGATATGGAGAAGACAATAGGAGCACAGAAGATCCATTAGCATTACGATGAGGAAGCAAATGGACCTGCATAGGTGTGTAAGATGCTGTAACTCCAGTAGTGTTATCCAAATATCTCAATGTTGCACAAAGTTAAAACAATAAAAGAAAAAGTAATTAGAAAAGACTTGTTGACTGTACATAATGTGGCAGCTTTCCTTTAATGCAGTAATTGTGAAAGTAAGTTTGTCTGGAAAATTGTTAGGAAGATAAGATACATTAATTAAAATTTAAAGATCAGAGATGATGGGTATTGATAATTAGGTGGTAATTACTTGGACTGCATGAAGCACTAAGAAGTTCTCAGAATGGTGGTAGTACATTTAATAGTGATGGAAAGATGATGCAAAAAATGCTGGAAGAGGACCCCACAGACAAAAAAATAGTGTTGAAGGAGACTGTGGGACAAGAGAGAAATAAAGTTCCCCCTCTCTGAGTTGAGAGTGATGAAAAGAACACTTGAAATGATAAAAAATAGAAAATTAGTTATGCTTTCTATATTGGAACTGTATGCATTGGATGTAAATAGTAACATTTAAGAGTATAATAGCAAGTAGTTGAGAAAAAAATAAATAATTTTGGTCTCAGAATATACTGCATATAAAAAATATGATGTTGTAGACAAAATTTCTATAAATTCAGAGAAAAAATATATAGACCTCATAGCAGAGAGGCACAAAGAATGGAATATTTTAAGGCTTCAGCCAGAGACTTCTCTAGTTGATCAGCCAAGACGGGAGTGGAAACATGGGCATGTTTCCTTTTCTTGGGGCTCCTGGCCTCTGTTGAGCTGTTACAGTGATTACAGCAAATGTCAGCCCCTGCGAGAGCCAGCATTAGGCAGGTGAGTTTTGAAAGGCAGCATCGACTCCTTGCCTGCACTTTCCAAATGACAGCTCAGTAAACTCTGCTGGTGTAATGGGGACAAGCACTGCCCATTCCTTCTCAATTCCCAATCTTTTTATTATCCACCGTGAATTTGCAAATGCGCTGATCTTGGCTGAAAATCGACTTGATAGCATCTAGAGAAATGAGCAGTAGGCACGCCTTATAAAGCCTTCTGATACTTTTCAGGGTGAGAAACCCAATGTAGCCTCCAGCTATTAGAGATTTTACTACATGTTATAACTCTAATTTGCTGTTTGGGATTCACTGGGATTTGGCTTTTACTGGTTGCCATGCCAGGAGGATGAATTGGCAACATCTGCCTTAGGTACACAGTAGAATTCAAGGTTTAGATCTAAATTTTAGTCTGGCCTGAAGTTCACCTCTTCCTGTCCCTATGTGAACAAGTAAAATGTTCATAAATTGCAGCTGGGAAAGTCATAACTTTCTGACTCCCTTTCACTCAACAAGGCAGTGGTACAAAGCAGATATTGCACGTGGCAAATTCAGGGAGTTGATTTTTCATTTCATTGATTATGGCTATGTTCACATACATGTTCATAAATGTAATAAATTGACACTTGTTTCCCTACTTCATGGGCAACAGTCGAATCTGAAGGTTTCACATGAAACAGATAAAAATATCATGGCAGAGGAGTGTGTTTAAACTTTATTTTAAAGTTTATTTTTTTATTTATTTTAACCTTTAAAACTTTATTTTCCTGTGTTGTATGTCTCATCTCTATTAGGGTGAATACAAAGGCTGTGGCCCTCTACCTTTCATATGCTGAATTCACAAAAGAAAGTATAATGGGGAAAAATGCTATAATCCTTTTTGTTGAACATTATTTCTCTTCTTTCCACAGGTAGCATGGGAATTTTTGAAATATTTGTATCTATAGAAGATAGGAAATTTTCATTAAAGAGTTTTAGCTTTTAAGGATAATGTATCCCTCTAGAATTTTCCTGCTTTATGGGAAAAGAATTGGTAGCTGGTCTATTCAAGGTTGACACATGAGAATCATGTCAGAAGGAGAAAGAGTGTTTAACTCAGTTTTAAAACTGAGCATGTTTTAAAACATGTTTCTCAGTTTTAAAACTGAGCAAGATCATGGCATAATTGACTCATGCTACACTAAGGCCAGAAACTGGGGTATCATTGTGCATGTCAGATTCCACAGTCAGGAACCCTGTTTTCCAGACATTTTACATTCTTGATGGGCAAGAACAGGGTGATGGGACACATCTGATGGCATTTAAAATATACATGGTTATACATGGTTTACTTTTTATATAATGATATAAAAACAACTATACACATCTGTACCAGATCAGCTATGTTGAATCACCTCATATTTTGCTTTAATAGGGTCTTGTCCGGTGTTATGAAAGTTCTACAGTTAGAACAATCTTGTTTAAAATCAATTCTCAAAGTTTGGCTCAGTGAGTTTATTTAATAAAACCTAACTTATATGTACTATCTAAAGGTGAGTACACACAAATGTCATGGTGACTGTCTTGCCTGTCAATCAAGCCAGTGTTCTTTGCAGCAGATGTGTTGCATCTCTATTGCATCTGAAAAGGTGAATTCCATTGCTCAAGAATTGACAGGACTGATAGGACAACATCTGTTCTGCTGATAAATACCTGTATGAAATACAACACATACCTTTCTTTTTTATTACTAATTGCAGAGTAATAGGCTCCATTGCTATTGTATTGGTATTTTTAAAATGCAGTGGTTAAACAGAGAGTTCCGAAATATGGCATGTCCTCAAAAGAAAACAGGTCTGTTCTAGAAGTACATTAAGAGCAGTGGTTTTTTTTCCCCTCTCCTTGGTGTGTTCTTTCTTCTATTTTTTGTCTTCCTAATTTTGCATGACTGTTGAATTAATAATTTTCCAATATTCTGTTCTGTGGTACCTCAGAGTAGCCATCCTGCAGCTCTTGACCGACAGTTCCTGAGCTTTCAGATCCAATGATACATCTGCTCTGTCACCATCTGTTGTCACAGTAAGGATTTGATCAGGTTTATTTTGAAGGAAAATCTCTGGAATGAAGCTTCTATTGTTAAATGATTATAGAAACACACAGGGGAAGCTGAGTTCTTGCTGTTAAATTAAGCAGAAGTGCACAATAGGGTGTAAATTGTGTTGGGCTAATTCCCTGCCTTTGTCAGCCATCTATGACACTCAGCATGGATTATTGCTGCATAACATATACCCTTGAAAGGCTTATGGTGCTTATTGGTACTTTATTGAGCTTTCT
This sequence comes from Dicaeum eximium, assembly GCA_013396995.1. Lineage (NCBI taxonomy): Eukaryota > Metazoa > Chordata > Aves > Passeriformes > Dicaeidae > Dicaeum > Dicaeum eximium. Next base: position 262,409 of record VWZP01001133.1, read on the forward strand.
GTAAAATAAACTGAATATCTCTCTCTATACATATATGTATATCTATATTGAAAAGTTTCTGTGGTTGACATGAAATGTTCTCTCCTTGAGCAGTTTCTGTAATTGTTTTAGATGCTTCTGAGGTGGTCTCTATTATAAAAACTCATATATAAAAACTATGCTTCCTGTGGCCAATAGAAGATTTTTCTTCCTTTTACATTGTAGTCTAGAATAGCTTTTGAACTTCAGGACATAAAAGATTTTAGAAGGACAATATACCTGCCCCTTGAAGATTTTAGGCTGAGGAAACCATGTTGACTTTTGAGAGGAAGGTCAGACAGCTTCCTGAAGCTAGTAGATTACCTGAAGAGCTAGATAAAATTCATGTTGTGAGTCACTTGATGCAGTTATTGGATAGCAATGCTTCTGTCCTAGGGCTGCATACCTTATAGCTCATGAGAGAATGGAAGTAATTTGGACACCTGCTGGAAATTTAGATGATACAAAAGAGTGATTAGATCAAGTTCTTATTTAAATCTCAAAATATAAGTCTCAAGCTGTGCATCAGATAATTTCTGTATGTCCAGCAAATTCAATTTTGCCTCAAGTAGAATTTTATCCTCATTTACATATTTATCTCTTTTTTTTTCTTGTATTTTTTTTCTAGTACTAACTCATTAGTGTTACAAGTATTAGCTTTATTTCCCCCCCCCCCACCCCTCCCTTTTTTTGTTTCTCCCCNCCTGACCATATTCAATGACTAGATGTGTGTTGGCTGTGTGTTCATACTTTAATCAATACAGGGGTGAATGTACTGTATCTCCACTAAAGGTTGAAATAGGACAGATGAGTGAGGGGGTTCTAAATGCCTTGCTCCACTGTAGACCTTTCAAAGTGAGTGAAATAAACAGACATGTCCCACAGCTACACAATAAATTGATAAGTAGATAAAAAATTGTTACTCTTCGATTTGGGGAGAAGAGTTACTAGTTATTGTACATTAGTGCTCTAAATGAATAAGCAAATAAATATATAAATAAATAAATACATGTGTATTAAAAAATATTTATGCCTGGTTTTGGGTGATAACTGTGGCTTAAATGTATTTAACTGGTAAGTAGACAGCCTGACCTACTGCTTTTGAGATTAAGGTACTCTTACCAGATCCTTCACCTTGTATGTACACACTTGGGTGTGAATTCAGGCTCTTTCTGATCCCACAGGTCTTGTGTATCTTTCTGTGTAGTGCCATAGCCTCGAAAGAAGTCATATACCTCAACTTTTAGGTTGGTGGTTAAGTTAGAAGATGAAAGATACAGGTCTGACACACTGATTTTGTGAGTGCCGTAATTTCTAGGTTACAGTAATAAAAGCTTTCCCTTCAGCTGCTACCTTTTGCAACAGGGTGATCTTAACATCCTAATAAAACTTGATCCTCTCTGAATGCATCCTGAGGTGCTCTGAATCAGAATGCCCTAGCAGATGTAATCAAATGAATAATTGCTTCCTGTTTGGTCATAACAGTGTGTCATGAACAAGTACTTGTTCTCCCCAGAAGCACAATTCTGTATCTGCTGTGAGGTCAGACAGGGAGAAACCACTAAGTTTAAACAACAATCAAAGGCACTGCTTTTATTGCATCATTTTACCCCATCTTCTATTTATATGCATGATATAACTAAATCCTACTTTAAGTCTCTAACATATTTGGATCTGATATATTGCCATTTACCCAAGAAATGGGATATGTAACATAAATAGGATAGTGGAAGGGATGCCTGCAATTTAAAAGATAGATTTTCTGCAGGAGTTGGATATTTCTGATGTCTAAGACTGGAAACAAGTAGCAAACATTAAACCAAGAAAGGGTCTTTTATTCTATTAGAAAGAATGTTTCCATTTTTTTCATATGTCTTTTGGCTGGATGGGATAGCTACTATCCAAACAGGCCAACAAAGCAGGAGGACAGGAAGAAACTTTCAGCATTCTTGATTGTGAATAGATGCCTTAATGATGCATATGTCCTGTAGAAGTTCCTGAAAAGTGGTAACAAAGAGAGAAAATAAGAAAAAGTGGGAAACAGAGTATCCTTACATCTCGAGCCTGAGTTCAAGAAGTTCAAGAAGTATGTGGACAATGCTGTCAGACTCATGGTGCTGTTCTTAGGGGTGTTCTGTGCAGGACCACGAGTTGGACTCGGTGATCCTGGTGGGTCCTTTCCAACTCAGCATATTCTGTGATACCAAAAAATAAATGGGTCTTTCTTTTCCTTTCTTTTCCTTTTTTTTTTCTTTTTTTTTTTTTTCCCAGTTAAACTTAGAAAGATTAAGTATAGGGGTAACTTTTTTCTTCTAGCCCCATCTTAAATAAGGAGTTGTTAATATCTGTAGTGTACCATATATGAATTTGTTCTGTCTGGTCAGATTGTAATTTTCATTGGAGGCTGAGGCTAAAAATAAAAATGTTGCAATGCTTTGCTGTAATGTCTCTTTTATTGCATCAAGTGAGTGTAAAAGTTCCCAGGAATACCATTAATTTTAGTATACTAGAAGTAAGGTGTTAAGTAAGCCTATACACACATTATTCCTTGGGGAATTGAATCATCTAAAGAAATTAATTGGAATCAATGAAGCATATATTTTAACTATAGATTTTCTATTGGAGGAGCACATAGGACTCAAAAAGGCATAAATAAAGTATATTTAATTACAGTTTACTTCAAGAGTAGAAATTAATAACATTTCATTTTTCTCATTACTCATTCTACATCTGTGCAGATGATTGGTTCTTCAAATCATAGTTTCTGATAGGAAAAATATTTATTCTCTTGAACTTCTAAGAGCAGTGATTAAGCAGAACTCTGTGGACTGCAGGTGGTCATTTGTATTTTCTCTGTCATCACAATAATAGTCCATGGGACCAGTGACAGAGTTGCTCCCTGAATTTCAGAAAATAGTTGATGTATATAATAGTACAAAGCAATTGACAATTTATGGGCTACCTACAAATGAAGAAGGATAAAAGATAACACTGAGAATTATTAATCACTGAAAATATGTGAAGGAAAACTGTAAAAAAATGTTTAAAAAAATGTAGCTAATTGCAAATGCAGAAACTTCCCCTAGAAATACATAATATTACAGGACTTTTTTGTCTTCAAAGAGTTATATATTCTGGTAAGGATACACTTTTCACTGAGCATTATCTGTTATACGTTTAGCATATTAGAAAATATTTGCTTTCAATCTTAGTGTTTTTGGAAGCAAAACTTAGTAAGTCAGTCATATTTTATGACACAGCAAATAGAGATTTAGCAGTGTCAGGTCAAAAAACTATACTCAGGAGCTGACAACTGACAATATTATTTATATATTTATTTAACAAGAAACATTTTTGCGGAATATCTCTCAGCAATGCTGGTTTGGGAAAAAAAAAAAAAAAAAAAACAAAAAAAAAAAAAAAAAAAAAAAAAACCAAAA